>CM034617.1:29059082-29659082 GCA_020080225.1 Gynochthodes officinalis
CTTTATAAAATTTGATGCACCTAGTATTTTAAGTGATGATAAGTGTTTTTTTAAAAAAGAAAAAAATTACTTTTGAATTGAATTTCAAGTTACAGAATCCTAAACATCTCATGTATATGAAGAGTTGAAGTGTCATGTGAAATCTTAACTTAGTTGTAGCACATGAAATCGAAAATGTAATTTTTATTTTTAAATGATATTTTTTAACTTTCAAGGCAAAGTAGCATTTGCTCTTGTTGGGAAGTAAGAAAAGTATTATATACATTTCATAACTAATTAAATCCTTTAACTAATCCTAATTCATTTAACTGATGAAGTTCTCAACACTGTAGAAGAATGTAAACGCATAATTCATGTAGATTGATTAGTCATTTGGTTTACCAGCTATATTGGTGTCACATCTGGCTACTGCTAATAAAAAGTGATGGCCATAGCTGCATTTATTATCTCTTTCTTGTACACACAGAAGCATGCATATGCACATACCCATAACATTAAATTCACTCTAGTCTATTGATGTTTCTAATTTCAGGTAGGAGGATAAGAATGTTGAAGTAAAGCTCGAAAGTTTCAGATACATCCAGCAAATCAGCTGTACACCTTATTGTCAATGCATGCACAAGTAGGGACTATACCAATGAGATTGTTGGTGTCTGTTTTGTAGGTCAGGATGTTGCTCTGAGAAAAGTTGTCCTAGATAAGTTTGTTAGATCTGCAGGGCGATTACAAGGCTATCATAACAAGTCGAACCCACTAATTCCACCAATTTTGCTTCTGATGAGAATGCCTGTTGTTCTGAGTGGAATGCAGCCATGGAAAAGTTAACTGGTTGGATGAGACATGAGGTTGTTAGGAAGATCCTTCCTGGGAAGTTTTTGGTGGGCTCTGTCAGCTTAAGGGTCAGGATGTTCTGATGAAATTCATGATTCTCCTACATCAAGTGATTAGTGGTCATGATACAGAGAATCTGCAATTTGGTTTTGAATAGGAAAGGGAAATTTGTGGAGGTGTTCTTAACGGCAAATAAGAGAGTCAATGAGTATGGAGCTATGGTTGGGTGCTTCTGCTTCTTGCAGACTGTTCAGTTGATCAACCAACAGCTTCAGTATCTCAACAAGAAGAAAGTGAAAGCACCATAAAACTAAAAGAATTGGCTTATGTGTGCCAGCAGATGAAAAATCCATTGAATGGTATCGATTCACTCATAAACTTCTTGAAGGTATGGATATTTCAGATGATCAGAAGCAGCTTCTTGAAACCAGTGATGCTTGTGAAAAGCAGATGATGTCTGTTATTGAAGACATCAATTTTGGAGTATAATTGAAGGGTAAGTCTATATCTTTGGTGCCTAAACTTGAAATATATTGGTTACTAAGTCTTGACTTACGTGTGTAAAGTCACACTGTATATTTTCAAAGTTATGTTTGTACTGGAGAATGGACCACATATACACTTTTTGGATGGATAAGAATTATGTATGCAAGGATTCATTCATTTTTAACTATCTTTAAGCATGGGCACAGGATCATTCTTTGGTATTATGTTACCTGTCTGTCAGCATCTTATACATTCTCCCAGACTAATACAGAACAACTGACTTACCTTTGACCTTTAGCTTCCCGTTTGGTTGATGTGTGCACTGGATTAACTGAGACTGCAAATTCTGGCTCATGAAGTTGTTTCCTCATGTCTGTTTTGGGAAATCAGTTACAAGTGCAGTCCATTTCTGAGTGTGAAGTTGACTTCAACCTTTTGACGCCACTAGAAACATTCTATTTAGATAATGGCAGGGGGGATGATTTACTTAATATCCAAAATTACAGCTGCAGGTGGGTGGTAGCCTAACTTTTTGCTCGAAGTGGACAATTGCCAATTTAGATAGACTATGGTGGTTGAACCCCTTTTCTTCCTTGGTATCCCTTTCTTGGTGTTGGGAATGTTTTGCAGTGGATTGGTGGGGATGCAAATGGGAACATTTTCTCATGTTATCTTTTTTTTTTTTTAAAATTTTTTTATGGCAGTACCCATGAGTCCTTCTGTAAAATTCATTATTGTCCATAATTCTTTCTGTGGTGTGTTTCTGCTTGTGATTGTGCTATTCTTATTATGGTGGACTTGTTCCATGACAAGACCAACCCAAGTTGCAACATGATATGCATTTAGAATTCTTGGTGCTCTTTGCATATGAACCTTTGCTGATCTAGAAACGTGATTAAGCCTGAATTATTCTCTCCTTTTCCAGCTGCAGGATGGAACTAAACTGCGAAGAGTTTACTTTGGGAAATGTCATAGATGCTGTTGTTAGTCAAGTTATGGTTTTGCTAAGGGAAAAGAACTTGCAATTGATTCATGATATCCCTGACCAAATGAAAACACTTTTCTTATATGGAGATCAAATTAAACTTCAACTGATTTTGTCTGATTTGTTGATTAGCATGGTTCATCATACACCTTGTGATGGTTGGGTAGAAATCAAGGTCATCCCAGGACTGAAATTAACCCCAGATCGACATGAGTATATCCATCTACAGTTCAGGTACCAACACTATGTACCTTTTTTTCCTGAAATGTTCAACTCGCATGCAGTTTGTTGGTTTATATAAATCATGTATTTGGTATGCTAATTAATTGTCCTTAAGATACTTGTTCCGTGGATGAAGTCGTCTCTTATAGTCCGCTCAGTTGGTTGGTCCATTTAAATTTGTACCATGAGGTCCCCAGCTTGATAGTGAAGTTGTCCTCACCCCTTTTGATTCTTACAGAATCAAAACCGCGTGCAACAGATACAATAAGCAGTTGATTCCATCCCTTGAAATCATGGAGAAAGAGAGATGATTTTTCTTAAATTTCTTTGATTAATACCTCTGATTGTTTTCTGACATTAAATGCCAAAAACATCCCACTTTACCTCCAAATGGTACCAGAACCTTGACTTGGTAGAAGTGGGTTGTATTTTACATTTCTGATTTGGGGAATAATGGCCCTTTATTCATTATGTGTTTCTCTAGCAATTAGGGGTGTAGTGTTAGCTAGTAGTTTGGTTTCTTTTTGGTTCATTTGCTTATATTATTTTGAAGCTGTTCTTTTTATGATCAAAATACTCGCTGGTTCTGTGATTTTATGAGATGTGTGATTATCACTTAACTGAATCTTCTTTCTGCATTTTAATTTTCTAGGGTATCATTTTACTTGGTATCAGTTTTGTTGATCTGAAGATTAAGAAGGATTGGCATTTCTTTGTGTTGGCATGCAGAATATGCATGAAACAGTTAATAAATAAATAAGTACTTTTTTTTGGTTGTCTCTTGTGCCTAGACAACTAAATTCTTGAGAAAAACAGAATGGGTTATGGTACAATTAAGCTATCAGTAATATTCAAGGGGTGAAAGAAATCTTTGCCACATGAAGATACTGAATAAACATCACACTACTGATTTACTCATAAATCATAACTAGTATGACTTTGTAGAATTTTAAATGAGGCAAAACAAAAGGTAAAATTGATAAAATATTAAGTTCAGAATATTGATGAAGGAGCCAGGGATATTAATTGCCAGTCTTTATCTTATAATGTTGTTGCATGCCCTTCTAAACAAAGCTAGAGCTGAAATGAGGACATTGAAATTTGTCATACTAGAGTCAAATTTTTAGAAATACATTGCATTTAAAGATGAATCTTCCATCAAATTGCTTTGAGTACATCAATGGTTCTGATCAATTAGATTCCCAATGCATTTCTTGACTTTGTTTTGGCTGAACCATTTTGATCTGCTATTTTCCAAGCTTTTTAAGAACATATATCCTCTTGAACTAGTAGCTTGATTAGGTAATAGTTTTGCAGATTGCTAATGTTGCTCCTAAATTTGACACACTTGAAATTAATTTTGATAGATCACCATCTTTTAGAAGATTTAGGTCAGGTGATATGGTTAAAAATGAGTGCCAGGAAATTACTGAAAGATCCACTTCTTGCTCTGGATTTGACCAATACTGCACCCCATAATACCAAATTTCCTGCATAACTTACCCTCTGCATGAGGACAAATGTTTTCTGCCTCTTCTGTCAGTGTATTAAGGATATTTGTGATAGGTTGAAGGTCCCCTAAAATTTTCCTTCCTATAGTGCAAAAATAAGTTGGATATAAAAATTTCTGTGTTTTTGGTGGAGTGCAAGGTTTTAGAATCTCTGTATAGTGCATTGTCCCTTAGGAATACTTGATGGAGTTGAAACTCTTGTCCCATACCGTGCCTCTTGTTTGATGGACAATAATATGCCTGCAGCACTAACATCAAATGACTGGCCTTTCTCCAAATTTTTGCCAGATGCTTTGATTGTCAATGTAATCAAGAAGACCTTCCTTAGTAGAAGACAACATTTCGGAATACCCATACCAGACAATGTTTTGGAATACCCCTGCAAAGCAAGCAGGAGAGAAGATTACAGGCTCTAACTTGCCTTTGTTTGAAATTTTACAGCCTTCGAGATAATTTCAGCAGCTGTCTACATTTATTTTCCACTTAATTTGTTATTACATGTTACAATGATCTGAATGTCTATTAATGATGATTGAGTTTGAGTTGCACTGATGATGATTATTTTCATTTAGTTTGGCTCACCCAGGAGAAGGCCTTCCTTTTGCCCTTATTGAACAGATGTTTGGAGGGAGAAATCAATGCTCAAGTGAACAAGGAATTGCCTTGAACATTTGCCAGAAACTTGTGAACATGATGAATGGTCGTGTCCATTATATTAGAGAGCACAATAAATGTTACTTTTGCATTGACCTTCAGCTTAGAATTCAAAACAGGCAACGGGTTTCAAATGTTTGATTGAGTTCAGTGATGAAATTGTTTTGTAGATAGCTTTTATGGTTTGAATTCTGTAGTAGCGACTGGTTGGTGGAGAATAATTCATGTTATCAATTATTCCATGCACTTGCATGGTGATCTTGTCACTTGCAGTATTTACTTCATTTTTGGAGTGCTGCGTGAAGTTATATTAAGAGTAATATGATTTTTTTTCCATTTGTATATTCTTCATCCTCTATTTTGAAAGAGATATATTGACATTATTTTTCTTTGGGTTCGCTTGACAAAACATCCCATCAATGTCAAGTGGTAAATCAATGACGCTTACTACTGTTTCAATCAGCTTTTTGTGGGAAAATAACCCATGGAGCAGTGCCTGTATATTCAATAGTTAGTTGGTCGAGAAACTACTTCTCATGCAAATTAGAAAAGTTAAGCAAAGGTTCATATGTTTCCTTGTATTTAATTTTGTCTAATTTTATCCTTAGTGATTGAATTTAATTCTTGTATTTTCTTAGGTAGGAAGAGTATTACTCTTCAAGGAGAATTTCAAAATAATTAAAAAATTCAAAGGTCCAAAGATCCAAAAATTCAATCCTAATTTTTGTGTGGATTATAGGCGAGGTTTGGAAATGTGTTTGGTGGGATTTTTTTTTATTTATAAATTATTTTGAAAAAAATAATAGTTATAAATTATTTTTAAAAAAATTATTAGTCAATATATGAATAGATATGTAGAAAATTCTTATATAATTTATAACCAAATGATCTTACTTAAGTTTTTATTTTTTATAACATTTTATATGATTTTCTAAATATTTTAGTTGCTATCACAAATGAAAGGTATTTATGTCTAATTTATTTATTTATTGTTAAAAGCTACTAAAAGTATGGTTAAAGTAATTAAGTTATTTATATAATGATAAATCTTAATTTTACTTACATATGAATTTTTTTAAAGTAAATTTAACTATATTTTATTTACATAATAAATGTAGAATCATAGTTTTTTTGTTCCTTCCAAAAACGGTAGTCATATCAGTGATATGAATGAATACATATCTGAGGTTAGCCAAGATATGCTAAATGAGCTCTTTAGTCTAATACAATAGCCATGAAGGAAAATGCAATAGAGGAAAAGCTGTTATCTCATTAGTTTGCTATGCTAGGTAGCTAAGTAGTAACAAGCTACATTGATAATTCCCAATACAAAGACCAATCTTAAATTTTCAAAAAGATTGCGCAAAAGATCGAGGTCTGTAGCTATAGCGGAAAAGTAAATTTCAACAAAATTTCCATGGACTAAGATTTCACACGATCACTTATACCTCAATAGCAATATGAACTAGTCCTACCAAGTGGACATAAAATTAAAAAAAAAAAAAGAGGTTCCTAGCTATGTGCGTCTTAATTCAAGTCGGAGGACTCTATTCCATCAAAAAATTCCAGCAAATTTGTATCTTTTACCGGCTCCTTGGAGATATTGCAACCAAAATTCCAATCAACCTATACACAGATTACTAGCAAAAATCATTCTATAAGGTTTCCAACCAACACAAGCAGAAAATGAACTTTAGCAACACAAGCGAGAAAATGAACTTTAGCAACTACACAGAGAATACTACTGAACAAGCAACCTATACTTAAGCAACCTTCATTAGCTCAATCAACGAGAAAGCAGAAGCATATAGTAATGAACACAATGATTTCTAGCCAACTTAGACAAGAAAGTATATCCAGCACCAACAAAATGAATCCAACTGAAAAATTCCATTTTGATGCCCTCCCAACCCACACAAAAAAAATTCCAGCAAGCATGTCCCTGCCTTCCCCTTTGAATTCTAATAGTATTACCAGGTTTTGGCAATATTTGATGGCTCAAACCAAGAAACAGACCAGGGGAAGCAACAAATCCAATTCTTTGTATGATCCTTATTCTTCAAATTCTGAATATACAACTACATGCCTAAGAAAGACACACATTGCTTCATCATGATCATACTGAAAGAAGAAAGAATTACACCGCCAAAACGCAAAATCAGTCTAGATTACTTAACTAATACGAAGCACAAAGATAGGCCTAAACCATCCATTTGACAAAAATAGCATAAGCCATCCATTTGACAAAAACTAAACATATATAACAAGATTATCAATATATTTTCCTTTTTTCTTCTTGTGTTTTGTATTTTTTTTCTCTTTCTTTTCCTTGTCATCTTCTGTTTTTCCTCTTTTTTTGTTGTTGTTGCTGTTGTTTTTTTTTTGTACGTAAAAAAGTTCAGGATATGGTTATTGCCTTGACTTAGATTGGATAGAACTCATAGACAAAGAAGGAATCTACATCCAAGGAAACAGGATAACCTAAACTACTAAAGACAGCTCAACTAATCAAATATACAAATATATACTCATAATAATGCAAGGTTGTAAGCTTAAAGATAGGCAAAAGCTATCTAGCTGTAGAAGCAAACCCCACCAGCCATGAAAAGAGGTAGAATATCATGCCAAAATTGACTGTCTCCAGCCTTCAAGAAAGAAACCACCAATTTCAAAAACATATCCAAAGTCCAAGAATAGACAAGTATATAATCTGCAGAAACAAGACAAGACTTATAACAAAGGTAGATAGAGTATAAGTAGTATTGTTTTTTCCCTTTTCATTTTACTGTTTCTTCTTCTTCTTCTTTTTTTCTTTTCCTTTTTTTTCCTACTTTTTGCCTCATTTCGTTTTCCGTATCGTTTTGCAAGAACGTTATAATGAAATGAAAGTTGCACCAGCAAGTAGGCTTCTTCACAGCAAATACTAAGATAGCCAGCAAGTATACTACAAACCTGAACTCATAAAATAGATCTGACTAGCCATACAAAGAGGTAATACCATCTTAATATGGATTGTCGCGAGCCTTCAAGAAAGAGACCACCAATTTCAAAGTCATATCCAAAGTCTAACATAGAACGCATAGTCGGATAGATTAGAAAAAAAGATGAAAAAGCTGGACAAGTATAGACAAGTATATACACTGTAGGAACACAAACAAGATTCTAACAAAGGTAGACAGAGTATTAGTAATAATGTTTTTCCATCTTTTTGGCTTTCTTCCCATCTTTCTTTTTTCCTTTTTACATTCTCTTTTTTGTTTTTGTTTTTGGTTCCTTAGCTACATTTTCATTATTCTTCTACAAGAACATGATAATGATATGCTAATTGGAACAACAATTCTACTTCTTCACAGCAACATCTAAGATAACAAGCAAGCATTCTACAAAAACTGGACTCATAAAAAAATAGTTCCACCAGCCTTGCTATCATGGGGACATACACCATCTTTTAAAAAAGAGTCCAATAAGAAAGTGTGACCTTACCTTGCTATCATGCAGTCGTTTGAAAGCTGCTCGCAAGCCTTTAGGGAGTATTCTCATAGTCAGGGATTATATCTCAACTCCAGAACCTGGAGAGAATGCTTATGGATCAGAAAGGAAAACTTAAGAATCAGACCATTATATACATATATAGAAAATATATATAATCAAAGACCGGCCATCGGTAAGCACAAAAAACTAAAAGATTGAAACATGACAGATATAATCATGAGAAAAGTTCTGATGGATTGAATTTTTTTTTCCTTGAGAAGAAGTAAGCATCATGTGATTTATCCATGGGCTATAGACTCTACATCTGATCATCCCTTACCAGAATCCCTTGATACTCCTGCCAGTCCAAAACAGCTCTGTCAACAACTTCTTTGGCTAATACTTGTGTGTTTTGAAATAGCCACAAATTCCGAGTCTTCCACAACATCCATAAAAGGTACCAAAGTTGTACCCTATCGTGGGTTGTTGTGTCCTTTTCTAGCTAACTCAATTTTTCCCACCAACTTTGGAAACATGAACATTCTGCTTGCAAACCATCCCAACTCACCGGGGATATTCTCCATATAAGCTTGGCCTTTTTCATAGAGGAAAAAAATGTGCTCCATTGTCTCCTTGTAGTCACCACATAGGCCACACATGGGATTAGTCATAATTCTTCTTTTGAACAGCTCCATTTTGGTTGGTAGAATGCCTTGGTAGCATCTTCATGAGAAATGCTTCATTTTCCTTTTATCTGAAGTGCCATAAATTCCCACATCATTTTATCAGAACCATCCTATGATTCTTTGGTACCAATTTTATTTATAGTTCTTTGTGTCTCTAGAGCATATTTATGATTTGAGTTGACAATAAAGTGGCCCTTGCTAGTATGATGCGAATAACTTATCTCTTTCTCCATCACAGCTAATTTGGATTTTGAGAATTACTTTTGCATCTTGAGGTTGAAACAAGTTTCTGAGCAAAGCTAAATTCTATTAAGTACCTTCCTCATTCATCAGTTGTCGACACCAAGTTATTGACATGGCATTTGTCTCTTTTGGGAGGGCTTGAAGTTCGCTTTGTGAGACAGCAATGGAAACTCCCAAACTCTTATTGATTTGCCATCACCTACTTGATACCTCAATTCCATTTCTAGAATATATCTAGCACCCATCTAGCATCTCCATAGCCAGGATGCATTTTGCTGGACATTCGCTTTCATCAACCTTTCTTTTAGAAAATATCTGGCCTTCATCACTCTGCTCATCAGTAAGCTTGGGTTTTGGATTAATCTCCACAATTGCTTGGCTAACAAGGTGTTGTTAAATAGAGGAATATCTTGAGCGCCAAGTCCACTCATTTTGTCCGTTCATTCCCCACCATAAGTTAGATGCTTCCCTGCTCAATTCTTTGCATAATCCAATTGGTAATTTAAAGCATGACATAACATAAATAGGGAGCGAATTAAGCACTGCTTTGATGAGAGTCTCCTTACTTGCCTAGCTCGAGAATTGTGTGTTCCAGCTTCTAATTCTTCTTCTGGCGGATTCTAGCATATAAGCAAAAACATCTTTTTTGATTTCCCAATACCCAATGGTAGCCCCAAATATCTTGCACACTTTTGCTCCTTGATACCAACTAATTCGTGAATGATTGCAACTTTAGAGCTTCCTTTAGTATGCCTGCTAAAAAAACCCGAAGATTTAGCTAAATTAACTTGTTGCCCTGATGCGGCACAATAGTCATCCATGATCATTTTAACTCTCTGAACTTGTTCCATTGTGGCTTTGCATGAAAGTAAGAAGTCATCTGCAAAAAAAAGGTGAGTTAGCAAAGGGCATTTTCTACACAATCTCATTTCGATGTATTTTCCTTCTCTCACTGCCTCTCTAATTAAGGCTGAAAAGACCTCGGACACAATGATGAACAGATAAGGAGATATTGGATCCCCTTGCCTAATACCTCATGTAGGTTTCACATAGCCACTCACTTCACCATTGATATTGAAGGAATAAGACAAGGAACTAATGCATATCATGATCCAATCTATGAACTTCTTAGCAAATCCCATTTGATTTAATACTTGAGCTAAAAATCCTCATTCAACCCTATCAAAAGCTTTAGCCATGTCCAATTTTAAAACCATAAAGTCCCTTTTTGTGCTCTTAGACCTATTAAGATAGTGTATGCACTCATGTGCAATGACAACATTATCAGTTATTTGCCTTCCTGAAATGAATGCAGCTTGACTTTCATGTATATACAACAATGGAGGCAATTTTTCAATCTTTCGGCCAAAATTTTAGAAATGATTTTGTAAACCACATTGCATAAACTTATTGGCCGATAATGAGAAATTTGGGTTGGGGTTATTTATTTTGGGAATGAGGGTAATAAGTGTATGGTTAACACTTTTAAGCATTTTGGTATGCACAAAAAAATCTTTAACAAAAAAAACGTATATCTTTTTGAACTATATTCCAATAATTTTGAAAGAAAATAGGAGACATACCATCTAGCCCTGGGGCCTTGGTAGAATGCATCCCAAATAGGGCGTCCTTGATCTCAGCGTCCTCAATCGGTGGGGTCAAGTGTTGATTCATTTCATTTGAGATTGTATTTGGAATGCCTCTCAGGCATTGCTGCCTGGTTTGGGGAGAGGAAGAAGTAAATAGTTGTGAATAGAAGTCTGATACTTCCTCCTTGATATCCTCAAGATTATCACATATCTCTCCTATTGCCTTCACCAACCTCCCAATCGAATTCAACCTTCATTGTTGGACAGTATAAACATGAAAAAATCTCGTGTTGTTATCTCCCTCTTTAAGCCATTGGATCAGGATTGTGGTGCCAATACAACTCTTCTGCCCTAAAAGTGTTATGCAACTTTCCTTTCAAAACCTTCCATTTCTTCCAATCCCTTGCTCCCTCGGCTTGGATCAACTGTTTTATTTGTCCTTTTAGATCCTTTATCCTTCTGGCTAAATGAGTTTGCGCATTTTTATTCCATTTTGATGAGTGTTTCTCTCTGACTTCAAATTTGACCACTCACTTGGTACATTGGAGTTCCAAAATATTCCATTGTCCATACATTCTCAATACTTACGCTACTCCCTCACGTTGAATCCATCTTCTATCAAAATAGAATATTTTCTTTTGCCTTTGAGTATTGAGCTGCATAGCTAATAACAATAGGGAATGATCAGACGACTGCTTTTCGATATGTCGGACTGCTGCATTAGGAAATTTGAGCAACCAAGCTGCTGACCTAAAAAATCTGTCAAGCATTTCTTCCACAAACCCTTCCTACTCCCTATTATTAGCCCACATAAATTTTCTGCTAGTGAAGCCCTAAACTTCTTTGCCCATGTTTTGGATGAAACTCCTGAAAATAGTGAAACTAGCATTCGGCCTTACCCCCTCTCTTTTCTTCATTGTCAATTAGATCATTAAAGTCTCAATCCATAAACTAGACGTCACCCCATTTGCTCTTTGCTTGCTGGAGATATTTCCACTATTGACTTCTAAGTTTTTTGTCAATGCTGACATACACAAAGATTGCCCAAAACTTCTCTTGATCCCCTTCTCTCTGAACTTGTAATTCAAAACAAAACTCCGAAGATATAAGTTGACACACATGAATGTGATCTCTCCAAAAAACTAGAAGGTCACCACTTTTTCTAATTGAGTCCACATATCTCCATTTGTTTTGGGTGCATAGATTTTTACATACTGTTTGAATAAATGGCACCTTTTTTTTAGTCTCGCATACAAAACTATATCAGGAGGTGGATTCTTACCATTTCCTTGAGCGGGGAAATTGTAGAGAGCTCTCCTAGACCTCTACAGTTCCACACACAAGCTTTCATTAATCCCCTTGGGGCCATTTATGGCTGGCTTTCTCCACCTCCAAATCTCTAATTTTGACTCCTTGGTTCCTTCGTTTCTTGTAGCCTTCCGTGCCCTTCACCACTTCTTTAGAGACGTCTTCATCTCTAAGTATCCATTTTCTCTTTTCTCCAGCACTACTCTGGTGCGGCACAGAACTTTGAGTTATTGGTTTTTGTTGTCCTCTAGTGGTGATAGTTCTACGCCATTTCTTAGGCTGCCCTTCTTTCGGTCGATCCTCCAGTACGCTACTTCATGTTCAAAGACCGAAATTGATTCATCCATATGACTTGGCACTCTCTCAATAGTGATTGGGACATTAACAAGGTGCAATCTACTATTTTTATTTTCCAATCCTTGGCCCAGCGTCATCAGTATGTGTGTATTTGCTACAGAACCCCTTTCATGCTTCTTGATACTAGAAAGACTATGAGCCTCTTTACTGCTATGTCCAGTCTTTTCTAATTCCGTACTATTGGTATCCTTGCAAGGATCAACATCTAAATGAAGTTGAGTGAACCCCTCTACCTTTTTTAGTTGTTTCTCCCTCGTTTGTGGCTGATTACCTAGCCCACCCACTTTCTCGGAAGTAGGGGTTATGTTATTTGCTGGAAATGTATTTCCAGAGCCTTTTGAACTAATTTCCTTTTCACCACCAAACTGCGACACCTTTAGTTGTTTGGCCCTAAGCCAATCTCATCACGACCCTTAGTCAATTTATTTGTCTTGCAATCACCTGTGCGTATCAACATGCCCTTTCCGGATGGCAAATTCTTTCGCGTTAATGTGAGAAATTTAGAAAGTGCTCATATTTAAAAGTAACCCGCAATATTGATCATTAAGCAGTGCGTACTCTCAATAATGGCTGATTCAAGTTAACTGTAACGTATAGTTTGAGGCATCTTCCCTGTTTACTACCCGTTTCTGGTATCACCACATCCCAAACCTTCTGGAACAAATGTCCCAGCTTCAATCCTGTCTCTTTTGATAACCAATAAGTTGGGATATTCCAGATTTACACCCACATATCTATCGTATTGAAAGCTTCAGTTTTGATGCTCAATTCAAGGAACCATTCCTTGAGTATCAAGTATTGCTACTTAAAGGACCAAAGCCTGCCTTTTATCACCCTGCTTAGATTCTCCAAATTGTTGAACACAAATTGGAAATGATTAGAACCAAGCTCTATGACAGAAAAGGGTTGTTTTGTCGGCCAAATTTTTCCAAGGTATACTTTAAACCCATGTAACTAACGATCTTCTCACCATATATTTTCTCCACTAAACTTCTTTCACATTTTCCCCACTAGAATTATAGTTGGAATCAAAATTGTTTTAATAAATTTGGATCGTAAAATTGCAGGATCAATGAGATCTGAATTGAGATTTTTAAAACTATACATGCAGGACAAATGAACTCAACACTATTATTTTCTTTAAAAAATTTGTAACTCAACACAATAATTTTTTTTTAGTTTTGCACTAAATTTGCTAATTTTTTTTTTAATTTCTTACTGACACGTGAACTCATTGAATTTTTTTTTTTTAAAAAAAAACAACTTAAGTGATTGATCAGTTGTAAGTAATTTTTATAGTCAAATTAATGAACCATGTTAATCTTTTGTAGATAATCTTTAAATTTTTTTGGAACTTAGTACAAATATTTTTTAAAAAAATTATTATCAATATTTTAAAATTTTTAAGACAATGTGAAAAAAATATTAAGAATAATTTTTTTCAACAAATAATAGTTTTAATGTGTTTTATGTAATCATAAGTATAGAAAATTACTATGAGTTAATTTAATTATTTTTTCTTATAAGTTTTGTTGTTACTTTTATATTAGTGCAAACTTATTGTAATATAAAATATGGTGTAAATATAATATAGAAATGTAAATTGTAGTTAGAAAAATTAATATTCATATATTAAAGGCAAATGTTATGAGTGTTGTTGAAAATAGAAATGAGTGCTTTTTGGTAAAAAAATAAATAATGAAATTTAAATTAAATCCATATTGACTTATGAGTTTGCAAAATTATAAAAATGAATTTAGTAATATAGATGATATGCAAAAGCCATTTTATCATCTATTTTTAAGCATTATACCCTAAACCATACACCATAGGTGTAAAACCCTAAGGATTTAAAAAATAGGGTACACATTATTTTGTACATTTAAAATCCTAAACCTGAAACTTTATGAGTTTGCACATCTAACATGTTGTACTCATTTTTCTTTTTTGATAAATTATTAAGAAAATTGTTTCGAATAAAGTCATGTTGTAGTCATTTGAAATTTAAATTGTTTGAAAACATCATAAAGTCAATTACTTGTAAATAAAATGAAATTTCATTCAAGCTTTTTTTATTTAGTTTTGTATAAATAAATGAAATTTAATTATTAAGAAAATTAAATTAAATTTCATATTGTAAATTTTGCATATTTCCACTTATTAAGACCTAGAATTTTCATGACTTAAATTTTTGACATTATTATAATGAAAAATTTTTAATACCAAAATTAATATTAAATATAACTAAAAAATGTTAGTAGTTGCTTATATAATATTAATAGAGAATATAATTTATTAGGATTATCCTGATAAATCATTTGTCAGGCATCCAACAATTGCACGACAACTCGATTTTTTTACGATCCACCTTAAGTTAATTACTCCTCACCACATACAATACTTGTAACAAAACCCCTTTCTCCAACAAAACCTCTTCTACCAAACCTGAACGATTACCCAAAATCAAGATTCAAGAGGTGGGAAATTGCTAAGCCAGGGCGAATCGATTTAGGCAGCAAAACCAAACCCAACGAGGTAGTGCGGTGGAAGTAGGAGGGAGACAGAAAATTACTGAAGAGTCATTGCCTAAGAACCCCTGTTTCTCTTCCTTGTTTTTGTTCAAAAGTATACTTTTCTTTGTCAATTAATCAAGCTTCTATAATTCCAAAGCTCTTCATAAACATCCTTTTAGTAGATAGTATCATTGTATTAGATAAATTGAGGTGTAATGGTGCTAATTAGTTTAATACTTTCCGTCCTTCAGAATCGCGAAGAATGTATCAATTAATTAGTACTCATTAGTAAAGCCATAGATACCAAAGCCCAGGACTTTTTATTAGCTTGTATTGCCCTCCTGCTGTATCTTGTTTGTCATGATCTCTTTCTACAACTTTGAAAGGATAGAAAAGCAAGCTCCAACTATTTAGCAATCTATAAATTCCTCATTTGAGGACTCAAACACGCCAAGCATGTTGTGAACTGGGAGGTCAAGCATATCAGGTTTGTTATTGAAATTTAAGGTGATATAAATGCCAACAGATGATTATAGAAGACTAATATATCAAAAGAAAGTAGCTAACCTTTACAAGATAATAAGGATCTAGCGAAAATAGACATTAGATTTGCTTTTCAAGATAATAAGTATCTAACAAAGTCCATGATTTGTTAGAAACCTTCAATCTCATATGGCAAGACTTCATGCTTCTTACCGCTTTTGACACTTCATTCGACTTCATGCTACTTCCACTGCACTGTCTCGTTGGGCTCGCTTTTGCTACCGAAATTGATTTGCCCTGGCTTAGCAATTTTCCTTCTCCGAGCTACTTCCACCGCACCGCTTTGTTGGGCTCGGCTTTCCTGCCGAAATGGAATCGCCCTAACTTAGCAATTTTTCGCCTCTTGAATCTTGACTTTGCGTTTTGGTTTGGGTTTGGTAGAATAAGTTTTTGTTGGTGAAAGGGGTTTTTATTACAAGGATTATATGTGGTGAAAGTACTTAACTTAAGGTGGATCGTAAAAAATACCTGAGTTGTCAGGCAATTATTGGATGCTTGACAAGTGATTTATCAAGATGATATTGATAAATCATATTCTCATAATAATAATATGTATAAATTAGAAGTTTAACTAACTATTATTCCATGGGTTCCATATCTAGTAGGTTTAATTGTTCGATGTGATCTACGTCACTTTACATTTACATTTGAGTGATCACTAACAAAATATGGATCCATGTCATCACATTAAATTTCTTCATTAATGTCTTCAGTTAGATCGGCGTCTTCTAGCGATCTTCATCCACTTGAAAATGGGTAGTCAAAATAGGATTGTGGAAGTAAAATAAAAGAGCCAAACTAGTAAATGGCTGCAAATCCATCTGATCATGACCAATCCCAATGAAAATGAAGGTTATCCTAATGTCTAAGACAACACTAGTGCAAATGCACCAAAGTGTGACACTCCTTCTATGGGTATATAAGTGTCAATATAGGGCGCCTCCAAATCTTGTCTTGGAGATCATCGTTGGTGTATCCACCACCTCATCGCTGTCTTTGCACATTGTGCAACTATCTTTGAATTAAGAGAATATCAATATTTTGATACGGTATCATAATCGAGACACCTAGGAGTCCATGTTGTAAATATTGCAATTTCTGAACATTATGGATAGAGCTATTGGCAAAATCTCATATTTCAACAAAATGAATAATACGATTATTGCCTTATAATGCGCTATGTGGTCCTAAACCATGAATTATATACATGAAAGCACATCCATTTGTACGTATAACCAATTGTAATGATATGAATCCCCAACTATAAATAAAATGCAATATCCCTTAGAAAATGCAATATAAATTTAAAAATTTATTATAAGATAACTATTCCAAATATTTTGATATAGAACCAATGCCTTGATATCCATTAGAAAATGAAGTATCACGGTCAGGATTGAAAATGTACATCACCGTTTGAGGCTAATACCATGTGATGTGCTCAGGTGATACATGGGTTTGGTCATCTATAACATTACCATCCTCAACCAAGTTGTGGCAACTCGCCCACAAGTATATGTAGATCCAATGTGTAGATAAACAGTCATTATTAGACCAACTATGCCAGCTCATCATGTGGAATTCATCAAATCTATCTATGAAACGAGGCACAATAATAGACTGATTCAACCCAAAAAATCGCATCTCCCAATCAGGCATATATAGCTCAAAATACTCCAATAGATGATATATACCACCACATGCCAAATATCACGACTAGATGTACAATATTGTTGTTTCCCCTGAATATTCACTATTGTAATACTAGTTAAATGAATATTGTTGTTTTTAATAAGTTTCCAAAAATAAGGAAGTCGACATCTTGAATGTCAACTTCAAGCTGAAATTGAAAAAAAAAAAAAGAAGTTATTCTGAAGTCAACATCTTAGATGTCAACTTCAAGTTGAATTTTATTTTTAAAAAAATATTTTAAAATTAAAAAAAATCTCCTGAAGTCGACATCCAAGATGTTAACTTTAAACAAACATACACATACACACACACATATATATATATATATATATCCCTATTTTCTCCTCCCTGGCATCTCTCACCTTGCCCACCTCTCTGTGGACTCCACACCCGCCCCATCTCGGCCCTTTGTCTCCCTTTCCCTCCCACTCCGGTATATCCTCACCCCGCCCCTCTCACCTCGTCCCCACCCTTCCCTTTCTCTCCCAATACCCCAATTTTTGTAGTAATTTTTTTACAACCCCAAAATTTTTTTACATTTCAAAATTCTAGTGGAAAAAACTATATTTTTTTCAGAAAATAATTGAAATAGGTGTCAAAACCTCCATTTTGCGATAAAGGAAAAAAAAGGGAAAAAAATTAGACGAAAGTAAAATTTGTTGTAGTATAAATTAACCATGTATAGTATTTTTAGTTTTTTTATTTTGAATATTATAAATTGTTAGATTAATAAAACTTCCATTTTGCGATCAAAGGGAAAAAACCTACACTTGAGGAAAAGAAAAACAAAAGAAGGAGGTAGAAAACTTGACAAAGGTTTATTTTTTTTTTTGCAATATAAATTATTTATGTATAATATTTTTATTTTGTAATATATTTTGAATATTATATAATTGTTAGAATGATTTAGTGTTGCGAACATTGTATGATTGTTGGAATGATGTGATGTCAATAATAATTTTGTTGCGAATATTTTCTGATTATTGGAATAATGTGTTGTGAATGATTTGGTTGACCATGATGTTGAAAAATTATAGTTGGATTTAATGTAATATAGTTTCGAATGTGTAATTAAAATCAAGTGATTAACAAAGCAGTGAAAAAAGTACTTGTACCATTTGTAATAGAATTCATTAATAAAAGAAGGCATATGATGTGATTTTATGTATTAGTGGCTGAAAGTTATGTGTTTGCTTGTTTTTAATTACATCATATGCTAATGAAAATTCAGAAATTTTAAGTTTTTAAATGATTACTTTAATAATTTAGTTGCCAAAATTATGATAATTTCGTTCTTATTGATATCATGTAGAATATAGATATGGGAAATGATCATGTGAGACTTGTGTTATACTAGGACAGAGAAATAATTAATGGCATGAACGGGCTCTAATACAATATTAGTCCAAAATAGTTTATTGTCATGGATCACAAAATTAGTTTCACAGAACTTTTAGAATTTTGCATTAAGTTATTGGAATTGATGTAAAGTAATTTAAGATAAAGTTGATGTGCCACTATCACGATACCATCATCCTTACGTGATCACATACATACATGTTCGATGGAGAGATGATATATTGAGGAGATATTGTGCATTCAACGACATTTCTGCTTATAATGTCGTTGAGCGTATATAAGTCATCTGTTCTTGATTACTTTGCTTTTGAAGACAGTGTCATTTGTTCCTCAAAAAAGTATTGGATCATTCTCACAACTATTAATTAGTAGAAGTGGAGAGGGGATTCTTAATGATCAATGGTTTTCCTATGGTGTATTTATATCAAATTATGTGTGTTTGTCACAAGCAAATGTTGTACAAGAGCCTTCTTTTGTCCACGGGATTCAAGTAGTGCCAATTTTAATGAGGGACCAATCGGTGTAACCATAAACAAGGTACTTTATACTCCCAAGCGAAGTGGGCAAGGAAAAAAAAACTTACCACTTGTAAGCACAAGTCTCGATATGTGACATCATAGTAGTCCAATAGAGAATTGGGTAAACAATGATGATGGATCATCTGATGATAGTGATGTGAATTTGATTTGAGTGGTGGTCAACATGAAGGAATGATTTTGAACCCAACTATCAATACTACTATAGATAACGTTGTGGCTGACATTTTATTTTACTTCGACATTGATTATAAAAACTTTCCATGATAGACAAGTTCAGCGATTATTGACAACCAGTTTGGGTTGATGATCAGATTTCGAAGTTAGAGGTTAGAATGGTTTTTCGGACCAAAGAAATGGTGCAACATGTAGTTAAATGTTGGTCTATTCGTGCACATAGGTATTTCAAAGTGTATGAAAGTAGCCTTACTAGATGGTTTGTCTGATATCTTTATTTGAGAACAAAATTGTTTATGGAGGTTGAGCAAAAGCGAAGAAGTAACATACATGACTTCTTCGAGATTACAAAGATGCATTTGAAACACACGTGCTTTCCTGAGATACAATTAGAAGATTGCCGGAATTTAGATTGATGCATAATTGGTCGATTGGTTCAAAAAAATATTAAGGAGAATGCTTTTTACAAGATCCTTAATATAGTTGAAAATGTATGCTTTCTTGAGGTGAACATATCATACAAGAAGGTCTGGTTAGAAAGAATAAAATCTATTAAGATGTTGTATGGTAATTGGGAGTCATCGTGCGCCAAATTCTTACTTGCACTCCAATATTGTAATTTATCCACAATTATGGAGTGAAGACAAACTGAAAATAGTATTAGAAATTTCAACATTTTCTACTATGTTTTGGGCATTTAAATCTTGTATTGATGGTTTCAAACATTGTGGCCCCATGATTACTATTGACGAAATCTTTCAATACGGGAAATACAAGGAAAAAATCCTTATTGCGGTCAGTGCCAATGCAACTAAGCATATTTTTCCCTTGATTTTTGCCATCGTTGATGAGAAAAGTCTTACTGATTAGTGCGTAGATTTTGTATAATTTATCATGACATGTTATTTGTGGTTACTAAAGGATTTGCTTGATTTCGGATCGAGCAAGGTTAATATTGCAAGTACTTGAGAATAACTGTTAGTTACAACCACTAGTTGTTTATCACAAATATTACTTGCACTATATCAAAACAAATTTTAGTACTAATTTAAAAACAAAAATGCTTTGACCGAGTTGATGCACCACGTTGCTTGTTCACATCAGCAGAGAAAATTTACCCAAATAATGAAATCAATTCGAGAATTGAATGAAAATGCCTATAAGTGGCTGATGAAGATTCCTCTTGAGAAATAGGCACTGTGTTATGATGGTGGGATTCGATATGGTATAATGACCACTAATCGACTTGGATAATTAAATGGTGTTTTGAAAGGTGTTAGAAAGCTGTCGATCATCTCTTGTGTGCAGGTGACTTTTTATCGAATGGATAAATATTTTGATTCGCACTTGACTGAAACCTGCAACTATGTTGATGATGGAAACCCGTAGCCAACAAATGTGCTTGCAAAGTTTTTTAAAAATGAGTACAAATCCAAATATTGCCAGATCAAAGCATTTGTGTGGGAAAAAAATTATATCAAATCACCACGAGTACATGGTGACAAAAGCGGCAATGTGCATATAGTTTATCTTAACATTCGCACTTACACAAGTGCAAAGTTTGAAATTTATAAACTTTATTGCTCACATGCAATGAAGTTTGTGTCCAAATGGTAAGGATGGCTTGGGCACTTGTTAATGGAGTATAAACTTAGCAAAGATGGTTGAAACATACTGCAAACTTCTATGCCATAGCCTCACAAGAATTATTAGGCACCTCATGCCCCACTTGCACCTTTTCATCTAGTGGTTAATTGAGACCGTGTTAATGATCAACCCAATAGTCGAAGTCTACCTATATAAGGAATGCAATAGATCGGACACAAAGACAAAAGTGTAAAGGATGTGGAGAAAATGAACATAACTTGAGCATATCCAAACATGGAGAGACTTAGAGATAAGACAATCATACATCTATGATGTATTGTAATAGTTTTTGAGTTGATTGTTTAGGATTTTGTGTAATATTTATATTTAAATTTAAATGTAACATTGTTGAATGAATTTTTGTTATGTTAATTGTGCGTATGATTTTTTACTAAAATTTATATGTTTATTCACAGTATCAGTACGCTTTGTTCACTATTACGTAATGAAAGTTTAATGTATATTAAATAATTTGTGTTAATATTATGTACAAAATAATCGATAATATATTTAATTATCTTTTAGGTAATGGAGGGTGTGAGGCACATACATGTTGTCACATTTATCTCCAAGACCGCTTAGGCAAGATGTATTGACATTATAGTTTTCGCATCACTCGGAGACCGTTTGGAAAGATCCTAACACCCTCCCTTTGAGAACCTGTGGTCGATTCTAAATTTTGGAGAGTTACTCCACTCAACATTAGAGTCACGAACATCATACTTTGAGTGAAATTTTGTAGTATATATATGGCGATGTCTATACAAATAGACCATTAGTTGATTATGGCGATGATGGAGATATAGTGATGAGAGACTCACACTTTCCAACTTCCGATGGTGAAGTCATCATGACATTACAAGATGTCGCCATACTATGGGTTTACGATCGATGGAAATTTAGTGATCGGTCAAACTCTAGTCATACGATAGAGGAATAGCAAACTATATGTCATGAACTTTTGGGTTACATGCTGGCTTCCGGGGATTTTGATGGGGATCAATTAAAGTTATAAAGTATCTCCTTGCATTTAGAGTTTCACCCTTTAATGCACGAGGCCAGCGATAAGAGGGTATTACAACATATTAGATGCCGAATGATGTAGATTTTAGATTTTATTATGGGTAATAAATCATACACTAAAATCAAACTGATGTACTTATTTTTATTAAGAGATATTAATGATGTATCGAGATATAGTTATGGTAGCACTATTTTAGCCTCTCTATATAGGGCATTGTGTTGGACATTACGGTGTCTGGTCGGTATATGTGGTCCATTATGCATTCTGATTGTGGACATGGGAGAGATTGCGACAATTAGACCATAGCATCAAGTATGGACCCAATCCATTTTGGTTTTCCCTAACATGCCAGTGGACCTTGAGCTTGCATGTACATTTTCTAATTTTTGCATCTAAGATTTGTTTTTTTTTTTCTCATTGTATCTCATATTCTATATTAACATGCCTAATTTGTTGCAGGTGGAATACGAGTTGAGTTTTGCTGATGTCAATTTACATATGTTGCATATGCATCGAGATAGTTTAGATTATTTGATGGAGGATGATGCAAATAATACAGCATTAATACTTTTTTTAAAAAAAAAAACTAATTTTTATTGAAATAATAATTATAGTTAACTTTTGTTATATTACAATTTATTTTGTAGCTATATTCAAAGAGAAATTTGTATCAATCACGATATTATTATTTACATGAATAGGATATTTGGAATGCAAGCGTGCATCTTATAAACTTTGATATCATTGAACTACATTTACCTGAGCAAGTTATCTGCAATTGGCTATCATTAGATTATTCTTATTGCCGTTGACAGTTTGAAATTGCATAGGACCGATCGTCGAGGTAGAAAATGCATTACTTGGATATCTCAATATGCACACTATATTGATAGGTGGAATAAGTGGAGTGATAGCATTGTCCACGAACTTCCTACAAGTAGACCTATGCAGTATTTTTCAAATTACATGGTTTGGTATTGCCAGATTATTCGTATTTTGATAGGTAATCTTGTGTACCGCCCTACCTAGAATGCCCGTCTAGTTGTATCGGTTGTTGAGCTTTGGATATGTGTATAATATTTTTATTGTTAGAATATTTAATAGTGTATTCAACGCTTTAATTGTTATTACTCTTTTATTTGCAAGATGAATGTTGGGAGCAAGTGTATGATTTGACCAACAATGTTTTCAACAATTTGGAAATAGATCCGATATTATTCATTGCCAATATATGTAACATTTCTTCTCGTGTATTGACGATTGTTGGGGAGAATTGCCAGATGCAGATGACACTTTCAAAATTTCAAAGCCAAAGTGGATTTCAACAATCACATAATCATTTATCGATATCCAATCACCATATTAAAAATGATACCGATCAGATATTTAATACTCATTCATTTCCTCAGCAATCCCGTGAGCCGTAGGAGGAGACACTTGAAATTAACCATTCATTGCATTTTGACGCTAGCACATCATCTTGATTTCCTACATATGATTTGATCTATAAATGTCGTAGGCGTACTCATGAGAATCCATTTCATTTAATCTGAACTCATCGAAGACACAGAGGTTCTAATGGAAACTCGTGTAAACTCACAGCCCCAACCCTCTAGATGATAACCACGTAGAAATATTAGACATCTTCCTTGTGATTTTTGGGTATGAAGTTTGTATGTTCGAGGTTGACATATTGTGAATATTGTTAGCTTTTTATGATTAGTTGTGTATAAGAAATTAGTTAAAAGTATAATAATTTGTTGTTCAACAATAATGTGGAAAGATGATGTACAAAAATAATGTACGGGAAAATAATATACAAAATTTACAAAATAATGTACAAATATAATGTATGGAAATAATGTTCAAAAAAATAATGTACGGAGTAATAATATACAAAAATAATGTTCAAAAATATATTTTTTTTTTGTAGTTTGTTACAAAATAAAGTACAGAAAATAATATACAAAAATAATGTACAACAATAATTGAAGAACAAAAAATTAAAGTCCTCCATTTTAGTTAAAAAGTGAGGCATATATACTCTTTTTCATTCAATAAATTAGTCTGAATATTAATATAAAAAATTTACAAAAATACTGTACAAAAATATACAAAAATAATGTGCAAAATTTTTTTTTGGTAATTTGTTAACAAATAAAGTAGAGAAAAATAATGTAAAAAAATATACAAAAATAATTGAAGAACAAAAAATTAAGGTCCTCCATCTTGGTTAAAAAGTGAGGCATGTACATTTTTTTGTCATTCAATAAATTAGTTATAACTGAATAATTTAAAAAAATAAAAGAAGTCAATTTTCAGGGAATCGACTTCAAAGTCAATTTTTGGAAAATGTTGCCATATATATGACTATCATAAATATTTAAAATTATTAAATAAAAAATATTTTAATTTGACTTTGCATACAAGGATTAAATATTAAATATAAAATTTGCATCCTTAAGTTTAGGATAACAAATTAATTTTTTTCAGAAAAGAAATAATAATTTTGGCCCTAATTGTACATATTTTGGCTTTCAAATTTACACTTTTACCATAAAATAATATATACCATATAATCCTACCTAATACATGGCTACACCCAATATCCTCTCCTACACAAAGTCCTAATATCCTTATCTTTCTATTATATTTAAGATAATCCTTCAAAAGGCCTAAGTCTCACTTAATAGGCTTCTCTTTTATTTCAGATTTTTCATTTGGTTATTTTAAAATTTTGATTTAGATACTGCACTTTTCCATATCCTTAATTTTTTTCTCACTCTATCTAAGTTTATGTTTATCAATAAATATGTTCTCCATAAATGTTGATAATAAATTTGTTCTCTAACACTTTAATTAAGTTTGCTTACCTTCTTACTAATGGATTTAGAGACAAAAAGAGGGGCAAAAAAATCTCATTACGAACCAATGACATCAATTGGATGATCAATGTATACATACTTACTTTTTATCTCTTAAAATATTTTAAATAATGATATCGATAATTTTATCATTTTCTACTAAATTATAATGATAGTTTTTTATTATATAAATTTCTATATCCTAAAGATTATATTTTAAATCAAACACATATCGTCCCATTTTTTGCTAAATTTATTTTTAATTTTTAAAAATTATTCATCTTGTCTGATTATTACATTAATTTTCAATTTAAAATTTGAAACTAACTCTATTTGTCACTATTTCTAGAAATTTAAATTCACATATTCAAATTTTCATTATCATGATAAACCCTTTAAATACTCTGGTAATGTGGTTGCAACCAAATTTGCTTACTTTCCCCCAAACGAAAAATGGAAAGATGCACGAGGCCAAGTTTAGTATACTAATCTCATAGGTGAAAGTTGCTTTTCAGGAGTTTCATCCTGTTAATTATGAGAATTGCTAAAATTTAGAAGTTGAAATACAAAACATTTACATCAAAATTCCAAGATCATCTAATTTTAACAATTGGGATTGTACTATAATTGCTAATTAGCTTACAAGATGATTATAATTTATATATCAAATTATCTTTAATTTAATTTTAACGAGATTCAATTTACATTTGAGTACTATTCTTTAATAAATATTTAGAATTGAGCAACAATTGAGGAAAAATTAGTCTCAGCAAGGTGAAAACTGATTCAAAAAAGGATGATTTATGTGCATACAAAAATCTTCTGTAACACTTCTATGTATTGTTCCCTACAATACAACTTAATATCTTCACATAACTATTCTTATTTTGTTTAAAATTTATATCATTAGTGACTAATTTTATTTTAATATATCTTAATGTGAAGATTTTTTTTTTTTGGTACTCACTTTATATTTTTAATTTTTTTTTGGGTGCAAAAGATAGTAAGAACATACTGATAATTGATTAAAAATCTATACCTAAAATAGAAAAAATAAAATTTTATATTACTTTTAACTAAGATAAAAATGAAGTCTAAAAGTATAAATAACGAGACAAACAATTACAGTTATGTGAAGATATTAAGGCATCTTATAGGGAATGATTCAGGGAAGTGCTATGGAGGATATCTTAGTACAATGTATGTGCCAAGATGTAATAAGTAACTTATAAGAGCAGAAAAAACCTCAATTGTTGAAAAAAATTGAGTAAGAAGAATTTTGTTGTTAATTTGGTGTCAAAAAAACTTTGACAAATTGCATATACAAAAAGGAAAATTAACTCTATAGCCACTAAACTATTCGCATGATATACTTGTAGCTATCTAACCTTTTACTTCAAAAAATCCATTATCCAACTTTCTAAAGTGGTCATTTATAGTTATTTTGTCCATTTTCGATATTAATTTAGATGAAATATCCAACATGTGAATTTACATGTTTATTATGGAATAAAATTTCTTCTAATCATTAGCATATAATTGATAAATAATAATAATATAAAAAAAAGCTTAGACCAGTTAATGCAATGATGTAATGACAATTTTACCTGTATTAATTAGCATTTTAATTGCATGTATTAATTATAATGTCTAAACTAACTACAAAAAATGATGGAATGATCATAAATGACATCTTTAGAAAGTTAGGTAGTGGATTTGTCGAAGTAAAAAGTTAAATGGCGAAAAATATATAATGTAGTCTCACGGAGATAATTACGGTAAAATATCATCATATCTTTTTCTGTTGCTTTTTAAATTGAATTGCCTCCTTCCTTTCCTTATATTGCACTTTTCAGCTCCACTTAATAGTGATAGATAATATGAAGTTGTAATATATATGTTCAATTCCTTCTCAGATACATGTGTGCATCAAGCTAATTCTCTCTCCTTTCTTTTTTTTTCTTTTATTTTTTTGTGTCCTGGAGTTGTTAAATCTTAATCTTCATGATATAAACATAAGGCAGGATTTTCGAATAAATAATTTATTACAAACTATTAAGTTATAAGGACTATGTACCTAATGCGGAAGGCATAATTCTTGAGAACAGATTGAGAAACACCACCACTTGCTGTCAAAATTGGTTTCTCTTTCTTAACCCTTCTTTACATCCTTGACCATTTTTATGGAAAGGTTTTGTGTTATGTGTCTGAACCTAATGGGCGGAGAAATGACCAATTTATATATTCCTAACTTTAATCTAGTATGTCCATCAAGCGCCAGAATAAACAGTTGAGATTTGTTTCACTATTAATAGGTAGTATGAACTAATTAGGAAACTATAATTAAACCCAACAATTCAGACCACATTCTAACATTCTCTCACTTGGCTCGATACTTCAAATTTAATTTAATAGTATAAATATTAAGCGCGCAAAACAAATCTCTTGAATATTTTGGTAATTTACCTCAACATAATAAACTACATAATGTGGGTTATAGTGGTCATACACTTTAACATTGCATACTCCCTTCCATATACCACTACATTAGCAATTTATCATGTCAAATATCATAAGTGATATATAAATATCATAAAGGTCCACAATAATATCTTATAAACACATTTATTTCTTGTTTAATAACATTATGTGTACACAATCATAATAAACAAGAAATATTTGCCAATATACCATAAACTTTTATTGAGCTTAAGAGTGTTAATACATCATTACAGGCAGTCATCAATACAATTCAAGCCACATTCTAACAGAAGTGACATTCTCTCAAGATGTATAAGAAAAGAAAACAAAAAGAAAGTGTTGAAAATAGTATTTCTATCATATTTCTTGTTTTTACTTTTAGGATTAATAATACACATAATGAAAAATCTTAATAAAATCTCTTAGTAAATGATATGATGTCTACTTTGTAGGAGCAACTAAGTAACAATCACTCTAATAATCTAGTATCATTTTGTTATCTAAATGCCATATCAATCACTATGAAAATTCAATAAAAATATTACTTCTCTATTTCCGGAGGGACACTAATTTAGTCTTCAAGAATTAAAACAAAATTAATACCAAGATATTTCAGTTCTTACTATTCTCACTCTAAATCAAGGAGAAGCATGAGTTGCTTGATATATTTAAGCTTGCATGCATTTCTTTTTTTTTTCTTGGGAAATTCACATTTTTAATCCCAAAACTTCAAGGGTTGAACTTTTAGTGTCTAATATTTTTTAACTTAATATTTTTAGACCTCAAAATTTTAAAAATGCATCACTTACAGTCCTCTTTTTAGAAATTCAATTTAAAATGATGTAGTATGGATGACTTGATAATTACTTTGCATTTTATACTAAGAAACAAATATATTTGACAAAAAAATATAATAAATATTTCTAAAGAAACTCCAACCAAGAAAAGGTTCTTGTTTACTTGTTTTATAACTATTTTTCTAAACATCCCCCAAACACCCCCCACCCAAAACAAACTCTGTTTCATGAGTTAATAGAGGCTAATTATGTGTTTTTAGCTAAAAAGACTCTGTTGGCATGAAAAAGAATCAATTTTAAGAAAATTATATTAGTGGTATAATTTGGAGTTTAAAAGCACATGAATGGAATGGGTAATTCGAACGCTAGACTTTAACAGAATATATCTCCTCATCTACCTAACAAAACGAAGAGATCTTATATGTGTTAGAAAACTCCTTGAATTCTTTTGAGATCTAGGTGTAACTTAAGACCCAAGTGAAGATACACAAGCCCAATAGATGATTCACACATTTCGGATGATGAAGCACATCTTGAGCTTTACAAGTCTAATTTTAATGATTTTTAGGGAAATGAAAATATAAGAGGAAGAACTATTTCATGAGAAGTTCAAGTCTATTTCTGCTTTGAACAGCCATAAAAAGTCGACCATGAGAGTGCTAGTGCATAGTAAAGGTTTGGACTAGGTCATGCTACTAACCTAACCTACGTGCGAGAATTACGCATTTTGACTCTTTAACTTCTCTAGATGTTTTTATTTTAGTTATGCCAATTTTTATGGAACCCATTACATCAAAGTTTCTATAAAAATTTAGCGTAAATTGCATTTACTACTCCTATGGTTTGTAAAAACCACTAATCAAAATTTCGAGATTTAAAAAATTACCAATAACCCTCTTAAATTTAATAAATTCATAATATTTTATCCCTTACCGTTAGTTGATTAAAAGGGCTAAATGTTATGAATTTATGAAATTTAAGGGGGTATTGGTAATTTTTCAAATCTCAGGGTTTGATTGAGAGTTTTTACAAACTACATGAGTAGTAAATATAATTTACCCAAAAATTTATTTTAGGATCATTTTCTTATCATCTTAATTTGGCATTCTTATAATTTTCTTATTTTTAGAACTTAGTCTCTACACTAAGAGCTTCTCATGGCTTTGGAAGGAAGAAACCTCTATTCTGAGGACTTTGGCTTTTAACTTAAAGTTTGATATGTAGGCTCAATTTCTTCTTATTAAAAAAAGTCTCCTTCATTTTAAACTTAAATTCTAGATTCAATTTTTGTAATTTGGTAGTCCTTTTATTAGTTTCGTACGACCAAAATTTCTGTAATTCCTAATATTTGATAATGAATAGTTCATATTGATTGATTTGTGTTGCTTAATATTTTGGGTCATACGAATTACAGTCCAATATTATGTTTTGAATATCTTGTATGTAAGTTTCGAGGCATAATAGATGAGTTAATTCCATGAATATTGAATTTTAAAAAAAAATTAAATTAATATTGGTTTTTTTTTTCATTTTCTACTGAAGTCGGTTTTTGAAAAACCGACATTGAAGTCTGCGAGTGAAAGGCCCCCTCTCTGTGGCACCATAAAAGCCCACTTCGTAGAAGTAGTTAACCACCCTAATATCGAGTTGCCCAACTTTCCACACGTCCACATCTGTCCTGTACACTTTCAACGGCTCCATTTCTGGATCGTCCCAAACCACTCGATCGATGGTGGCAGGCGTTAGAACATCCAGCCGTTGTGGGTCAAGAGATACATCGCGAACTAAGATGATGTGCGCCAAACTCCATAACTGAACATAAGATTCACAATTTTACAACATTATTTGCCAAATCCATTGACGATTAACACACAACGTCTTGCCACGTCAATTCAAACACCCCAGAGAATTAATACCAGGCAGTGGACACATATTGGACATTGCGTAATTCACATCTGAAAACAAGTTCGTGAGTCCATTTTGTATTTTTACAAAGCGGCCAGAGACAACATAAAACACAAAACGATCCAAATGATAAAATTAAACACGGAATCAATAAAATAATAATAATTCATATACTAATATCACAAAATGGTTTTTTTTACATATCAATGGCTCATGGGTTCATAGCTGCCCTATTTCTAAACCTCTCCATGTTAGGGCATGCCTTCCTATTATGCCCATGTACTCCACATGCCTTGCACATCTGATTTTTTGCTCTATCCATTTCATTCCTTATACGGGTGGATCTTGGACGGCCCGGACGGTCATTGAGTCTAGCCGTATTAGCAACCAGATGAAAAGGTGCTGGTGGCCAATAGTCCTCGTGGGGCATGGGATAGAAATAGTTTGAATAGGTTTGCACCATTTTCTCCACTTTATATACCCCATCCACGAGTGCCAAAGCGGGCCGTCGCATTTGAGCGCGAACCTTTTGTGCATGGGAGCACCGAATCTTGTAAATTGCAAACTTTCCACACGTGCATGATCGATTGTTAAGGTGTACCGTATGCACGTTCCCTCCTTTGTCACCATGAACCCCCGTCGTTACTTGGTATAGGCCTCTTCCCTCACAAAGGCCGTCACCTGGTAATATTTGGACTTGTGCTCACTCCGGAAGAACTTATCTCGCACGTTTGTCGGCCACGGATTCTGATCAGCAACATGTTTGTGGCGCCCGGTCTTCGCGAGTCAAAGTATTTAACCAATCGGTAAAAAGTAAATGCCATACGTATTTGTGATTGGCAATTTCCTAGCACCTTTCAAGACTCCATTGAACGATTCGGAACTATTCGTTGTCATTATGCCATACCGGAAACCACCATCATAGCATAGTGCCCATTTCTCTAGTGGAATATCCATCAACCATTTATGGGCGTCTTCATCCAATGACCGCATGGATTCCATTATCTGAGCAAATTTGCGCTGTTGGTGTGTAGTAGCAGCGCGATGCATCAATTCCGTCAAAACATTGTTCTTGAATCGCTGACTAAAGTTTGCTTTGACATGCCGGAGGCAAAACCTGTGGTGAACCATTGGGGGTTATAATGCAGGATTGTTCTCAACGGCTCGCAAAATTCCCCGGGCTCGATCTGAAACAAACAAATACCCTCGTGGCCACGAATCACGTGACGAGATAATTGATACAAAAACCATGACCAATTTGTTAAACTTTCCTTGTCAACAATAGCAAAAGCCAAAGGAAGAATATGGCCAGCTGCATCAGCACTTACTGCAATAAGGATCTTTTCCTTGTATTTCCCGTATTGAAAAGTGCCGTCGATACTAATTACGGGACGACAGTGTTGAAAACCATCAATACAAGGCCTAAAAGCCCAAAACACCGAACCAAATATGTTGTAATCCCCAATACTATCATCCGTGTGCCACCATTCAACAACGGTGCCAGGATTAGAAGCTTGAAGGGCAAGTAAGAACTTCGGTAATATGGTATACGACGTCTCCCAATTACCATATACCAGTTCAATGGCTTTCCTTTTCCCTAACCATGCCTTCTTGTATGAAATGTTAACTCCGAATGAACGCATATCTTCAACTATGTCGAGGACCTTGTATGAAGCATTTTCCTTAACATTGTTCTGAGCCATTCGGCCAACCATCCCATAATCTAAATTTGGGTGGTCCTCTGGCTGTATCTCGGGGATGCATGTATGTTTCAAATTCATCTTTGTGATCTCCCAAAATGTATGTTTCTTTCTCAACGTGGCTCGAACCTTCCATAAACAATTCTTGTCCGCATAATAAAGGCATCGGACAAACCAGTTAGTAGGAGTACTTTCATACACTTTGAAGTACCTGTGCGCACGAATGGACCAACATTTAACTGCATGTTGCACCCCTTCTTTGGTACGGAAAACAATTCCAACCTCTAGTTCTGAGGTTCGATCATCAACCCAAATGGGTTGACGATAGTCGTCGGACTGGTCGATCATAGAAATCTTTGGATCACCAATGTCCGTGTAGAAGGGAATATCATTGGCAACGGTATCAATCGGTGGATGCGCCGTCTCTCCCTCCTGATCGCCACCACCCTCGCCCTCCTCCTCTTCACTATCTTCCAATGAATCCTCCTCTTCATCTATCCATACATATAGGAGATCATAGGGAATGCTTAAATCTTCGCATGTGGTCCCTAATGTGAACGTATCGGCTGCTTGGGCAATTGGCTCAGGCTTAGGCAAGTCTCCGACGAAAACTGCACGACTTGGCCCCTCATTATAATTACCCGGACTTGGCCCTCATTAAATTGGCCACAACTTGGGCCTTCATTGTAATTGCCCCCAAATGGTCCAACATTAAAGATAGCATGACTTGGACCTTCTTTCAAATTGGCCCTACTTGGACCCTCGCCAAAGGGGTCACGACTAGGATCCCCGGGGGCAACATAAGGTTGTGGAAAAGGCGCATCATTCGATATGAAAGCACCATAAGTAAACCACTGATCATTAAGAAGCCTTTCGCCCTCTCTACTTTGTAGAAGTTGTGTGAATGACCCAACATTTGGTTGGGGAACCATGGACATATTGTCCTCAGAACAAATGCGATCTGGGCCGCATTTGTAACTTATGTACAATTCAACCGCATTAAGACTCGGACATGTGGTCGGAATGCACAACATCTCCCTTACCGTATCATCATCATCAAGCGCTTTGGTATGTATGTTATTGAATTACAGTAGCGCTAAGAGGATAACGGCACATTAATTTCAGCCTAACTTGGCTTCCATCCCATCCGATGGCAGATGCAATTTTCTCAAAAGTTCGGACATGCTAATATTTTGATCAACGATAATAAACCGTTTTGGCAAATTCTTGTATTCGAATGGTCGGGGACCACTAACTATCTCTCCGTCGGTATAACACAAGCCTCACTCGATCATTGCCCATATCTATATGGTGTGTGCCATCAATAATAACATAAAACTTACATTAATATAGGGCTCAAAGTTATTTAAGTAAATTTATGGAATTTCTCAAACGACAAAAATACCAAGCAAATCCAACCACAATCCTTTAATCTATATCAACAACACCCTATTCACAATTTAGCATTCCAACAATAGCAAAATCATTGGCTACAATGGCACATGAATCAAATCAAAGCAAAACAATCCAAAACAACCCAAATCATCACCTCACAAAATAACCAACTAACATTTCACATCCATTCATAACCAAACATTTTTCCAACAACATGAACCATAATATTCATCGGATCAAGCACAATCCTTTAATTGTCATCAAGTCAGCCACTATTTGGAACTTATTATTCCAATAAGAGCAAACTCATTGAATCAAATAAAATTTCAAATCAATCCAAAACAATCCAAAACGATCTAACTCACAACCCAACAAGAGTAACGAACTAACATTTTGACATCCATCCATAACCAAACATTTTCCCAACAACATAACGCATTAAATGCGTCAAATCCAACCACAATCCTTTATTCATTACCATGAACACCCCTATTCACAACTTATCCTTCCAATAACATCAAACTCATTGGCTAAAACCTAGCCGTCACCAAAACGGTCTAAAATAATCCAAAATGATTCAAGAGTAACGAACTAACATTTTCACATCCATTCATAAGCAAACATTGTCTCAGCAACATAAAGCATTATATTCGTCAAATCCAACCACAATCCTTTCATTATCATCATCAACACCACTATTTAGAACTAATTATTCCAATAAGAGCAAACTTATTGAATAAAATTCCACACTAATCCAAATAAAGCCAAATCGCGCCTAGACAAAAGTAAACAACCAACCATTTCTTTGGTTTATGCGTCCAAACAACATTCACAATTATATTCAACAAATCTAATATAAATTCTTAGTTCGGCATCATCGTGAACTATTGAGCGTATTATGCCAATAATAGCAAACTCAATAAAAATCAGTCCAAGGCACCACCTCACACAAGTAAACAACTAATATTTGCCCATACATTCATAACCTAATATTCACCAAACAACATAAAGCATTATATTCATCAAATCCGACCACCATTATTTAACTTACAGCATCAAATCCACTATTCATGACTTACTATTCCAATAATCGGCAATTCAATGAATGAAATTAATAATCAATCCCAATCATTCCAAATAAAAAATCACCATACTTTATTCACAACGAAATTTCCAACATCATTTCAAATAATTCTAGCAATAATTAACAACTTTTGAAACAAAATTAACGCCAAACCACATTCATAATATATAAATTGTTTACCTTCGTCGGTTGCTTCGAACCTCGAAAATGTTCTTCGCTCAACTTATTTTCCTTTTCACTACAAATAAAGATTTTATCAATATAGGATAACTAATTAACAGATTTTAAGTCATAAAATTGAACGTACAAGTTTAACATAAAAGTAAACATACAAATTAAACATAAAATTAAACATTAAATTTAACATACAAATTGAACATACAAATTTAACATCCAAATTTAACATAAAATTTAACATCCAAATTTAACATACAAATTAAACATCCAAATTTAACATAAAATTAAACTTCCAAATTTAACATAAAATTAAACATTAAATTTAACATCCAAATTTAACATAAAATTAAACATTAAATTTAACATCCAAATTTAACATAAAATTTAACATCCAAATTTAACATCCAAATTCAACATACAAATTTAACATCCAAATTTAACATAAAATTAAACATTAAATTTAACATACAAATTTAACATCCAAATTTAACATCCAAATTTTAACATAAAATTAAACATTAAATTTAACATACAAATTGAACATACAAATTTAACATCCAAATTTAACATAAAATTAAACTTTAAATTTAACATACAAATTTAACATCCAAATTTAACATCAAATTAAACATTAAATTTAACATACAAATTTAACATACAAATTTAACATCCATATTTAACATCCATATTTAATATCCATATTTAACATCCAAATTTAACATTAAATTTGTTATACAAATTTAACATAAAATTAAACCGTAAATTTAATATACAATTTTAACATACAATTTTAACATCCAAATTTAACATTAAATTTAACATACAAATTTAACATCCAAATTTAACATTAAATTTACCATACAAATTTACCATACAAATTTAACATACAATTAAACATTAAATTTAATATACAAATTTAACATACATATTTAACATAAAATTAAACATTAAATGTAACATACAAATTTAACATTCAAATTTAACATAAAATTAAACATTAAATTTACCATACAAATTTAACATTCAAATTTAACATATAAAATAAATTTTAACATATAACATATAAAATAACATACAAATGTAACACAAAATTTAACATATAAACTCACATACAAATTTAACATCAAAATTTAACATATAAAACAACATAAAAATTTAACATATACTAATTTAATATCAAATTTAACATCGAAATTGTAAAAAATAAATGGTAATTCACCTTCTAACAAAAAATAGGCCAAAAACTTGAGTGTTGTATTTTTTTTTTTTTCCGGTTGAAGCCTCCAAGGGAATGAGGGGAGGGTGCAATTTTGGAGAGGGGCTGTCAAACAAGTGCCAAGGGGGAGGTGCAAGGTGGGTGGATTTGGGGTGGGGTAGATCTAGGTGGGTAGATCTAGGAAAATAAAGGAACAAAAATGAAGGAGGAAGGAGGAGGAAAGAAAGGTCTGCAGCGGAAATGGAGAGAAAAGAAAGGAAGAAGGAAGAAAAGAGGAAAGGAGGAAGAAAAGAAGAAAGAAGCGAGTTCGGGAGTTTTGTGCTGAAGTCGGGTTTTTGGAACCCGACTTTAAAGTCGGGTTTCGAAAAACCGACTTTAAAGTCGGGTTTCGAAAACCCGACTTCAGTAGAAAATGAAAAAAAAAAACCAATATTAATTTTATTTTTTTTTTTACAAACAATATTCATGGAATTAACTCCATAATAGATTGTATATAATGAGTTTTTGTGTATGATCATGTATGTACATAAAATATGAGACCTTTGATATTTGAATCATATTAGTCTTAGTTTAAAAATAGATAGAGTGAATTGATGAGATAATTGTTAAATGTTGTGAATTCTAATTATTTGGTAGAGTAGGAACATTTACCATTCTCATTCCATTTTAACATTTGCAAGTAGAAGTTCGAGATTAAAGAAAATAAGACAATTACCCCTTAGGTTTCATGAATTTGTGCCCTACATGGACACAAATATTGGAAAATTCAGGCCACCCTACTCTAATCTTAGGAAAAATATTAAGACCTTTTTTAGAGTTGTTTGTTCTATCTTTATTTATTTATTTATTTATTTAGTTAATTACTCGAGATTTCCTTTCTTCGTTGTGTTTAGTTTAATTTGATGTCCTTTTTAGTATAAATCTTTATTTCATTGAATTGTTCCAATTTTTGTATAATTTAGCACTAGAAATTCTTAAATTAACTTTCCTTGCGGGATCAACTCTATTTCTACTTCACCATTGACAAGTGTATTACACTATAATTATATGGATTTAGGTAAATGATTACTAGATTTATCATTTGTTTTGATCTTAATATACAAATACATCAATTATTTATCTAATTATTTTACCAACGTTTTTTCCCCCCAAATGAAGCTCAAATGATTGCCAAATCATCTATACATCATTATTTTAGCTTAATTTTCCATTAGAAGGACCAACAGTTATGAAAATTTGGAGACTAAAAATAATGAACTATTGAGAATTAAAAGTGAAACCCTCTAAACTTGCTAAACTAACAACCTAAATTTTCCCTTTTATTTAATATTGTTGAAAACTTATATTAAATTTCAAACTTCATATAATCTTTTCGTCCAAAAAAAGAGTGCATTTTAGATTAAGTACAACTTCCCATCAGCTATTAATACAATCATCATTAGTAAGGTATTATAGAAACTTTGATCCAAAATAGACTCTTTTTTGGGGTGAATTTTTTTTTTTTTTTTGAAAGGGAACTATTTTTCTAGGACGAATGGAGCGGAAGATTATGTTATACCCTCCATGTAGGATTGTAGCCCATAAATTGCTAAATCTAATAAATATAAAATTTGTTAGTACTCAAGTTCAAAATGCATATGATCATGTCAAATTTCAGCTTCTATGCCATGGATTGTGTTAATAATTATTCATGATTGAAAACACAATATTTTAAATACAACTATTTTTTAGGAACATCACAACTTTTGCATTTCTCTTATCAAAAACTAGTCAAATATAGGAACATCACTCCATCTTCAATATTTGATCATTGTCTAAATATATCGATATCTACACTCGATTTTTTTAATATTTTCGGGGAACAATAATCAAATGAATTATGGGTTTTTTTGGCCATATATAGATAATCGCATATCTGTAATATGTAAAACAAAGAAAACCAAGACCAAACTATGTATGCAAAGAAATTTTAAAAAGGAGAAAAATAGATAGGAAGAAATAGTCTTACATTGTAAGTTTTACATTTATTATTAAGATCTAGTATTATTTAACTACAAAAATACTCCCTATGTCTAAAAAAATTTACTTAAAATTTTTTTATCCAAAAAAGACCACTTTTAAATAAAAATCTTATATTACTCATACTAATAATGATCACGTATAACTTAAAATTAAAAAATAAGAATAAAAATAGAAAATTGTATATTTATTGGTTTATTAAAAAAAATGTACTAAATTCAAAGTATACTTCTTTTTGTTTGAGATAAAGAGAATATTTAATATTTCACATTCGCAAAGTCTTATAATTTAAAAAAATTCAAAAAAAATATTCAAAAAGTGTATTTAATATAATCACAAAAAAAAATAATAATTATGTTAAAATAGAATCCACGCACCACACTTGGTGCAGATACCCAACAATTGTAATAACTCTGATGTATAAGAAGCGAATCATAGTCATTTGTGTAAGTTCAAATATTTTATGTTATATTATTATCTTTTTGTTCAATTAAATATTTTCTCTCCATCTCACGATTTGAGTTGATTTTTGAAAAACCACAAACTTTGCAAATATCACTCTCCTTACCTATGGTTTCGTATTTTGTCATTTTCAAGCTGTATAGTTCATAAAATCCCAATTAGGCTTTGTATTAAAGCAAAAAACTAACATAAATTGGCTCTCATGACAGCAGCATGATGAAATGCATGAAAGTGAAAAGGTAAAATAATAACATCTTTTTTTTTTTTCCTTTCTCCAAAATATGGAAGAAAGAAGCGTTTCCACAACTCTCTGCTTGATCAATTCTGTTTCCACTTAATCCACCTTTCATGGCCACATATCTTTCCGCTAAGGGATGGGAAATCGTATCCGTTACATGAATCAATAATTTTCATTTCATCAGGAAAAGCCATCTTTTTCTCAACAATGTCTTTGTCATTTGATCCAATAGCGTTAGTTAGATAGGAGCAGTTGATAAATCACGATAACTCTCGGATAGAGTATTAGAACGGAAAGATCCATTAGATAATGAACTATTGATTCTAAGCCATCTCTGACGATTAATCAACAATTCAAAGTGCTTTTCTTGCGTATTCTTGATAAACCAGCGTTTATATATAGATGTAGGGGGATCCGTTTGGAAAGTAAGAAGCCCCTTTGACATCTCTTCATCTGCAAATAATTCTCGACGTGAAAACACAGAACCAGGTGGCTGATCTTTGAATAGGAAAAAGAGTGGATCTGCAGGGTCCCAAATGAATTGACTTATTCGAAAAAGGCCTTGTTCGTTGGAATATCTATCTCTTTAGCTTTAGATCGAGATAATGTGAAGTGATGAGTTGGTTATTAGTTCTAGAGTTATTAAGTTCCTATTATTATGGGGCTGGTTTGTTGAATTCTATTTGTTGAATTCTAAAGTATGCCTGGTTGGATCATTTTGACCTTCGTATTTTATCATTTGTGATTTTATATTTTTGAATAAAACAACCCAAAAAAGATAAATGTAGAGCAAATTATTGTCATATTACTTTTCCACTCCCAAAGTGTGACTTCACCCCCTTGTCACCATAAGAGTTAATTTCTATTTGTTTTTTCATTTTAGCTCAAATTTCACCATCTATTGGAGTTTTATGATCCATAAAGAAGGAAAATAATAAAACATAAAATTACAAAGTAAAAAACGCGAAATTTGCTCTTTTTAAAAGAATATATAATCATTATTTATAATGAGGTGAATGAAATGAATTTATACTATAAATCTAATAATTTAAAATATATTATTTTTAGGTGCGATGGCTTCTTGGATAGAGAGTTTGACGTAGAGCTTCTCTTAATTCACCTATATATTGATATTAGTAAAAATATTATTCAAGTTGAATTAGATAAAAAACGTGTTTGTTAAAGTTTGAAGTGAAATTCATATCTTTGCATTAGAAAAAAAAAATGGAGTAAAAAGTTGAATGCAATACAAACAGTTTAGGGGCAAAATGTATATACATATATTTTTTGGAGGAGGTGTGTAACTATATGCAAATATATCTTACTCAGGGGTCAAAGTGTAATTATATGTAATTATTTATTCACATTATAAATCATTAACATTATCATTAATCATAAATCCTCTTTCGTCGATTTTCTACGCCGCCTATTCTTAATTCGTCCCCTTTTCTGTCTGACTAGTCAGCTTTTCTCTCACGACGTCACGCTCACGACCGGCCACTCGTTTTGCTCCGGCGTCTTTGTCCAGTCAAAGCCTTTATCTTTACTCCTCCATCTTTCTCTTCTCCGTCCAGCCAAACCAGTCCTAGCAGCTACTTCAACAATCTCAATGGACTTTCATTCTCCTGCTTTCTGCTAGGATCATAAAGTCAACTCCATGGTTAGGGTTTTGTTTTTCAACTGTAGATTTTGTATTGTAATTATTTGTTTTAGGTTTAAATCGTTGGTACATGAATACTGTTTTACGAATTTTGTGTTGCATATGTGTAGTTGTTTTAGTTCGTTGACTTTTACATTTTTGGCTGGATTTTGTATTAAAGTTTATTTTGATGATTGGAGGTTAGGATTGACACAATTTAGCTTGAATACAAGTACTTGTTTGTAAAGCCTGTCTTTCTAGTTGATGATAGTACAAGTACCGGCTGATAAAGTCTGTCTTGTTTGTTAATGGTAATTGGGTTTGAAAATTTTCAGTTAATGATAATTAGATTGGTAATTTTTGTTTTGGACGATAAATATTTTTGTGATTTTGATGTTTTGATGATCGGATAACAGTAATTGGTTGATAAATTTTTATTTTAAGGGATTTTTTAGACTTGTGGATGAATATTGCTGGATTTTTATTGACGAGTAATTAATTAGATGATTGGAAGTAGGGTTGACTTGGACTTGAGCTTCTGAACTAGTACAGGGGTGGGTTCCAATGTTTGAGTTTTCACTGGATGAGCTTGAGCTGATGTCGTGGTGGAATATAGATGAAAGTCTTTTGTTTTTGTGAAAGGTTTAAAATAGCCTTTGATTTTGAATTTTCAAGTTGAAATGAAGACCGTTTAGAATGGTGACAACTGACAAGAGTTGAGCTCCTGGATGGGTGCGTAAAGTTTGTTCCTTTATGATTTGGTGAAGTGAATGATGTTGGAAAGAGCCAAGCTTAAGGACGGTGTATAAGTTTGTTCGTATATGGTCTTGTGTAGTAAATGGATAACGACAGACTCATACTGGTGCATAAAGTTTGTCTATGGCTTTGTTAAGTAAATTTGTGGTGACACGAGTCAAAGCCCAGCAATGCTATATACAATTTGTCTTTTTTCTAATCGTATAACCAGATTTTTGATTTATTTTACAAATGAAATTTGGATTGTAGTGCATTTAATATGGTTTTCCGGCTATCTGCAAACATATCTTAAACAACTAATGTGCACCTGATTTGGTCTCTCAAGTGACATGGAGGGAATGAAGATAGTGTCCTTTGAACTTTTAGGTTCCTTATCTAGGCATTCATCTTAATTCATTGGCTAAATTTTCAAATTCATTCTTGTTATTGCCTTTTATGCATGTGATTGAGTGCTTTTAAATAGATTTGTTACTGCAATATTTTGTACATCTTGTTTGGACTGATTCATTTCTTATTTCTGTTGTTCCAGCTTTGACAATTACTGTTGTTTTTTTTGGAAACTTCTCTTCCTCAATGCCTCAATGACCGTGCAGATTTGACTGTTTGAAGAGAAGTTTATTTTTCATCGAATGCACTCAAATCAAGATTTTGGTGCATATCGGAGGGGTAGTTCAAATGCCATCTTTAAAAATGAAAGCCAAGTCAACTGTCGGCTGTTTGAAAGAAAAAAATGGTCTCCGCATATGCCCAAAATCAAGCATGATATCCAAGAATTCTCTCTTTATTTCCAAAATTGCTCAGAACCCAGAAGAACTGGGGACTATGATTCAAAATATTCAGGATGGTAAGTGATCAATCTTGGAAGAGGATCTTCTAATTGAAATTGTCTCGTTGAAACTTGGATTTAGTCTCGTCCTTTTAATAATATTTTTGGTTGAGTATTTGCCTTCAAGGACAAAGATTAGTACTAAATCTTTTTATTATGCTGCTTGTCCTTTTTTGTTAAATAATTGAGACTATCAAAATCACCAAATCCTTTACTTTCATCTCTAAATCAAATCCATGGAAAATATACTAGAAGTTGTTGAGGAATTTACAGAGTCAAATCAAAATTATTACTTAGTTTATTTTTGAAGCTGGTGAAATTTTGGAAGATGAAATGAAGACTTTGAGGTGGAACCCAAAAAATGTGTGATCGGTGTTTCTGTATGATGAGAGTTAGTGTGGTTTCTCTTTTTTTTTGGGGAGGGAGGGGGGAGATTTAACAGCACTGTTCAGGGATTTAGTATTGTACTTTTCAAGACCTTTTGACTGATATGGTTCCTTTGCTTTGCTTCTTCTGAATAACTGATGCACTGCAAAAAACAAAAAAAAAAAAAGAAAAGAAATGATTATTTTGTTGTTTTTGTAGTTTGTTCATGTGACAAAATGCATGCTCATGATGGTGGAGCAAATGAGGCTCTGCTTGATGAATCTCCTAATGGAGAAAAACTTCTACTTCATAATCAGAATGCATCTGCTACCGATTCTGCAGCCGTCAGTAGAATGGTAAGACGCTCCTTCATTCTGGAATTTGTTATCTACCTCATGAAGTTTCTTTTTGTTTATTTTTTTTTGTTGTTTGTTAGATTTCACAGCTTACTATCTGTAGTCTTGGTCATTCTCCTGATGTATGATGCTGTATTTGATGCTTTTACACCCCAGTAAAACAACTATTAAACTATGTAATTATCACAATATCTTTTTGCTAACTTCTGCGTATCAAGTAAAATTTTTTAATTTCGTTTAATCGTGAGCTGAATGCTCAATGTTGGTATTTCTTAATTTACTTTTCACATTGTGTGATCTTTGGTCATAGTCAAAGGTACTCATATGATACTTGCACTTGTTGATTTTTCTCATAAGAAATGCCATTTGATTTACCTTGTAATTTTATCCAGTGAGTATCTTGATATGTTTTTTTTTCTTGCATTGTTCACGTTAATACTCATCCATCATTACACCAATTGTATTAGCTAAACTTTAACATTTTATTTATTGACAGGAGTTTACAACAGCCACATGCGCAAGCTCAGAGACAATTTTCTCACCTATTCTAGAGTCAATTGACATTAATAACGAGTCATTTGTTGACTTATATGGAGGTGTGCTACAGTACTTGTTCTGATATTTTCTTTCCTGTTGAGGATATGTCATGGAAAATTTGTTTCCCAGATTGATGTGATTGTAGTATGAAAATGATCACTTAGGGTATACTGTTTTACTTTACCCCAGGATAAAGGAGTAAAAAAAATGCATTAGTTGCATTCTGCAAGTTGCACTATGGGAAGTGATGGTGTCGAGATGAGATCGAGTTCAGAGAAACTTAAGGAATCAGAACTTAGAAAGAGCGGAAGTGGGAGTTATTGGATGGAAATGCAAGAAAGTAGAATAAAGATAACAATGATAGGAGTTGTAAAAATTCCATCTAGATTTCAAAGGGATTAATTACCCAAGTTGGGCCCAGCTTTTAACAAAAGATAGCACAACAGAGACAACTCAACCTCATTTCATCTCAGTTTGATTTCAACTACTCTTACTGCTATGGTGACTTATATGCTTATAGGAAAAGAAGGAAAGGTTAAGAATACTTAGTGAATGAGCAAAAACTTATTGGCTAAGGAAAAGTTGGCAAGAGCGTAGCAAGTCAAGTTGCAGGACACTACTGCAAGGAGTGCAGTTTGCTTGCAGCTGCTGAAATTTACTTTGACTGTTGAAGCTTGATTCAGCTAAAACGCTAATTCAGAAACCCTTATACATGAGAGACCTTACTGAGTGCAGTAGCAACATTTTCAGTAGAAATCAGAATTTACTCAAACCCTTCAAACTTTCTCTAAGCAATAAAACACATCAGACACCACTAAGAGAGACATAATTCTATGAACATCTATCTTTGGATCAAAAACTTCTCTTCAACGGCATAACCTAAGTCTTTAGTTTCCAAAGGGTTTGTCTCTTGATAACTACTGCATCATCACTTGATACAAAGATGTTCTTTGACTGATTCAGCTGATTATGTGTGTGAATTTTGATGATATAACTAAACTAGTATTATCAGCCTCCAATTTGCTGTTCAAATTCGTTTCATTAGAATTCTTGTGCAAGGTAAAACTGGAGAAAAAGAGCTTTCTGTTCTACTCATGTTTGATATTTGTATCTTTATTGTAGTTCACTTCCTTGATATTGCCGTATTGAATAGTCTTTGCAATTTCTGGATTATTATCTCTGTTCTGCCTTCTAATGAAACAACGTGGACATTATTAACAAACATCAATTTTATCCTTGCTATCTCTTATTGTTCTCTAGGAATCAACAATCTATATGTGCCACAACTGGAGACAGAAGATAGTGATGATAGCAGCAAGGGTTCATGTGAATACCAGACCTGTAGCATATCAGATTTCTTTATATCTGACATGATTTTTTCTGGTGTACCAGTTGAAGGAAACTTAGTCTATGATGATAGTACAGGCACCAAATTTTTTCCTGATTACAAATGTGAAGAGCCTATTACATCTTTTGATTTACCTGAGGAAACTGTGGTAAAGCCTTATCTTAAAACTGCTGTAGAAAATGGCCATGTTCATGATAACACAACAGCTGGAGATAGCATCATAGATTCTTCTGAGTCGAGCTTATATTTTGCTATTCATCAATTGAGATCCTGTGACCAGGAATCTGATCTCAATATATACTCGGATATGGATCATCCAGAATCCTTTGATCCACACATGTTTATAAGAAATGCACCAGATTTACCTGACTTGTGCGTCAGTTTGCGCCAACCATTCTGCGAAGGAAAAGAAGAGTACAAAATCTGTTACTCTTGTACTAGACTTGGATGGAAAGAGAATTTCTTGAGCCCCAGTTCATATGGGAAATGGGACAAAATTAAGATCCGCTGGGTTTATTTTTTCATGATACATTAATGGAAAACTTCTAGTTTTTAATGTGTTCTATTGATGAATATGTTATAATTTGAATATTTGTTTTACGTGGACAGAAACTCTTGTTCATTCAACCTTGGAACACTGTGATGGTGCTGATTTCACATTTCCAGTCTTTTCAACATGAAAGAGCACACAGTGTATGTGAAACAGAGGCCTCACCTGCAGAAATTCCTAGAGAGAGTTGCCGAGATGTTTGAAATTGTAGTTTTACAGCTAGTCAGAGCATCTATGCGAAGCAACTGTTGGATATATTGGATCCAGATGGCAAGCTTATCTCAAGGCAGGCTTATCGTGAATCCTGCATCTTTTGTGATGGAAGTTATACTAAGGACTTGACAGTTTTAGGTGTTGATTTAGCAAAAGTTGTAATAATAGATAATTCTCCTCAGGTAATGGTCAATCTTCTTCTGGACCTTCTGAACTTCTAAATGATTTTGATGTCACCTGTCATATCTGTTTTTTGTGTTGCTTATGATGGATATGAATTTGAGATTTGCCATACCGGTGATTCTATGATGTCATATGAGGTTCTTTTGGCTAGTTGACACAGATTAGTTCTTTTTCTTACCTTTTCTTCTTTTTTCCTTGGGGGTTGACATCTGTTGCATACATAAGGAATATGTTTTAACTGTTTAAGATTTACATGTTACCTAAAGTTTGTATTGACTTGTGTTCTCTGGTCTAATCCAGTCATGTTCCAGTTGAGAGGATCCGGTTTGGAAATTGGTCTGACTAGTTTACTAACATTGAGAAATAGACATGCTAAATCTAAAATCCTAAGATCTCAAGAATCTTGATAACTTATAAAACTTGTTTACTGATAATTTCAGGTGTTCCGATTGCAAGTAAATAATGGGATTCCCATCAGGAGCTGGTTTGATGACCCCTCAGACTCTGCATTAATTTCGTTACTTCCATTCCTCGAGACATTGGTTGATGCTGATGATGTTCGGCCTATCATTGCTATGAGATTCGGTAACAAGGAATGAGAGCTTCTTGCCCTCATTAGTAGTTTCTTTAACAGCTCCTGTCTGTTTCATCTCATTTTAATCAAACTTATCCTTTGTTTTAGATGCTCATTGATCCATTTTGCTTTGGGCATGGATACATTTTTTTCCATATAGCACTGATATATTCCAGCTCCTTTTGTCTCTAAGTTTTTCCTTCTCTAGCAGTTGATGACCTGATTAGTTAAAGCTGATTTTTAGGAGAAGTTAGCTTCAGAGGGGTTCTCATGTTTGCATTGTACAGTTATATGTGCTTAAAGGTTTAAAGGTTTTGTATATTGACAGTTTTTGTGAGATAATTTACTGATGTCTTCCTTGCTTATCTCTTTACTGAAGCTGTTTTGGATTGTTAAATTACTCATTTATAGAATGCCTGTGTAAAACATCTTTAATTTAGGGAAGCATTTCATCAATTTGCTTCTGGGCTAGAATAAAATTTGGTAAGTGGCAATAGCTCTACTCTTCCATGGATAAGTGGCTTTATTGTAACTCTTGTAGTAATAAGCATTTTCAAAATAGTGACCAGAGTAGTTGACTAGATGAACAATTTCTTCTGTAGGATTTGAACTACTGTAAAACTGTTGCAGGAACAGAATCAATTTATTTGATAATGATTGAAAACTTTTAAAACAAAACTTAAGACCATTGATTAGTTTACTGAAGTAGAAAGTCCTGGAAAACTTTACCATTTTATGATTCTGATTTTGGGTAATGGATGAACTATCCAAAATTGTAGTCTTATGCATCTTAAGACCACTAAATTGGGTATATGTTTGTGAGTTAGTTTTAGTATATATAGATTAGGAAGCGTCCCAATGGTATCATAATTGCAAACTGAAATAAAATGTTACTGTTTTCTTAATTTGGATCAAGCCTATTGTCTTTATGAGTATAGCCTGCTGAATTTATAGATTTATATTCATTGAACTGGACAGAATGAAAGTAGTTATAGTACTTAATAACTATGGTTTCTGCTGTCCTTGCCCTAGTCAATTTGTACCATGCTCACTATTTCTCCCTCCTTGCCATGCGGCAAATCTCAGATGTCAAACTCCTAAACCTCATTGTATTGGAATCAAGATTGTATAGCATTATTAATATTAATATATCCAAAAACCATATATTGAAATCGAGTAACCTTTGCTACTTGGCATGGCAAATTTAGTGTGTATTATTGAACTTAAGGAAACAGAAAAGGAAGGGTAATTACTCCCATTATAAAGTCATTGTAGTTCTCGACAACATATGTATCCTTTGTCTTTATTTTTCTTGTTTATGTTGACAGTACGTGTCTTGTTGCTTTTAGTTCTTTTTCCTCTTTATTGCATTTTTTTATACAATTATTATGTATATTTTTCGGATAATAACTAGTACGAAGTGGTTATTTCATACCTAACTGGGATAATTTTATTAATGACTTTGCCTACAACATGATGGAATGAATTTGCCAATTGATGAAACATTGGTCTGAAAAATAGAGCATAAATTGGCAATTGCTGTTGTTGAAATTTGAGACCTGTTGAGGGTAGAAGAATATAGGCTATAGGAGACATTAATAGAGAGCAGTGCTTTGTTTGGTCTTTTTCTGCTAAATCTAGGGATATTGTCATACTTTCTTTGGAAAGTGATAGTATTTGTCTTAATGAACTTTCTTGGAATTTCCGTGAGGTTCAGCATGTATGGCATATTATGCTTGGAGTATGGAATTATTTTGCATTCTTTTGTCTTGGAAATGGAAAGTTTAATTCAGTGTTACTAAAGATGAGTGAGAAAGAGAATCTGAATGCATCTGTTCGAGTAATAGAAAGTACCCTAAGATCTTCTTAATAGGAGCTTATTATTGTTTGGATGTATTCCTTTGTCCTGGGCTAGTGATTCTTTTCTGTTTTAGAAATGACTTAACGCCTATGATGTGTACAGAAGGTTAACTTGGGAAAATTTAATGAGTGATTTAGCTCTCGTTTTTAAAATGTGTGTTCTTTTGATTTTCTTATTTCTCCAAAGAGAGACTATGATGTTATAGTTGTCTGGCCAACCTTAGAGCATTACCAGACAGGGCCATGATGAGAAAACATAGCCTCCTCTTCATCCTTGAATCTAGGGAGGGTTAGAGACACATAAATAGATGAGATGCATTCTTTAGCTTCAATCTTCAACAAACAATTTGTCTGAGTCATTTTGGAGAATTGTTATTTTTTATTAGGATATGTCAACGTTTGAAGTAATTGACCAACTATGTGTTTGTGATTATGAGTTATAAAAGTCTGCTTATTAGACTTATTAGTGAGTTTCACTGCAAGTTGAGGTCTTCCTAGGTCCATTACCTTGGTTGAAATGAAAGTTTCCTCGAGTCTATGTGTGCTTGTTAGTGCAGCTTGCAGTCTTGCTACTGACTTTTGGGACCACCAGTTACACCTGCTTGGGCAATAAATGCATAGGAGACACCTAGCATAAATCTATCAAAGGGTTACTTCATAGGGAATATTAAATGTGTTGAACATGTTGAGGATAGTCTTCTGAAACAGCCTTTGGGTTGTCACGCTGCATTTGAGGAACATTTTTAATTATTTACAGGACTGGCGGATTAAGACATAAAAAATGAGAATATCCTTGTTTTACCCAACTTTGCTAGTGTTATTGACTTGAACAAAATGCGGTGAGCTGAAATGAACATATCTAGACAGTTCAATTGGCTTGCTATTCTTATTCTCTGTTCCCCCATCCCCAGGAGTTGGAATTTGCTGATAAGTGTTTTTCCTTTTTTTTAACCGCCTCAAGACTTCATTTGACAACTTGTGAACTTCTAAGAAAGGCATTTAAGGATGATCTAGTGTATCGTAGGTTCTCATCAAGGCTTCTATCATTTGATGATGTCATGTGAATCACTGCAGTGCCCCTTTTGTAATATCTTAGCCAGGTGAAAGATATGTTGGGCGGAGTCGCTTGTGGTTCAGAGCCCTATCATAAATTCGGACAAGCTGTGCTCGTATTATTTTTTCTATGCCTTTATAATTTTCAATGCATTATATGCAGGTCATGAGAAGATTACATAATGTTATCGCTACCAATCTCACATAACATTAGGTATGCAGTATTGAGTTTCTTGTTTATTTTCCCTGAACTTTGTGAAAACTATTAACATCACGCTATGTAGTGAAAGTGCATTTGACATGTGAACAAATGAGTTCTGTGTCACTGATTGTAAAATACTAAGAACGGTCACCATTTCCCGACCATTGATTGACTCTGTCTCTATAGTTTGATAATGATGTTGTTGGCACTTGTATTTTAATGGGAGTAGTTTTTCATGTAATTATTATTTAGTTCCTTTGAATTCAATGTGGATGTAAGCTAACCTAGTTCTACTCTTTTAGTTGACCTTATTTTTCAAGCGGCATTTGGTGCGAACAAGCAGTATTAACATTTTACTTGTTTGTTTTTTTGCTAAAATTCCAAATTGATATTGATGTTAGAGATATACAACTGAGATTTTTTTGTCTTAGATTTTATCGGATAAAAGAAAATTAATGCTTAATGAGTTCAAACTCCGAGGCCACAAACGTATATAATTCCACTGGTCGGTAGTGGTTTGGATATGCAAGTTCTGGGATCTTTTACGTTCCCTTCAAAACTTCGGGAAAGAGATGGGTTAATTTAGCATGAGAACTAACGTTCAACTTATTGGCTGAGAGGAATGTGCTTATATAAGGGGGGAGCCGGGAGGTGCTACGTTTCTCCTTGTTTTGACGACAAGATGCCACATTTCTAAATTATTATTATTATTTGTTGACAATATTGTATATTATTACAATTATGTTTTTCTACTCTATTGGATGAGTTCCTATTTTATGTGCTTAACTTGCGGGGTGAGAGAGAGGATGAGGGGAGAAGAATGACAGGGGTTTGAACCTTTGCCTTCTTGGTCTAAATATATGTCAGGGAAAATTACAAGTAAGAAACACAATTGGATTTTCACCTCGTTAGCTGTGCCTTCAAGCTATGCATTTCACGAAATGAATCCCAAGTTAAACTAAGATATTTAAGGTAGCACTGATTGTAAGTTGTTAAGTGTTAGGATAACAATGATTGAGATTCAATAATTAAATTTCAAGTTAATCTTCCACCCTTGACCCTTAGCATCTAATGTTATATCCATGAGTTTGGCACCAGCAATTTGTTTTCATGGGAATGGTGGAAATTCAGTTTTACCAGCATGCAGGCAATTTCAAGAATTTTGTTCGTATATTTCAAAGGTATTTTCCCTCCCACATCTTGAAGAAAAGTGAATGCAAACTTAGAGGTTTAGTTCAAGGTTGCCTTTGAATTGCCATCTTTAAACGTATTTTGCGAGTAAAAATGTTAAAAACATTATTTGTTTTGTTTATTTTTAAATCACATTTCAAATTATATCTTGCTATTTTAAAACTTATTTTGAGGGTAAAATTGTTAAAAACGTTATTTATTTTACTCATTTTCAAATCACATCTCAAAGTACATATTAAAATTCATTTTCGACTTCAAATATAACAAAGCACAACTTCAAGCCAATTCTTATTCCCTTTAAGTTCTTTTCTTCTACCCTTCCAATCATCTCTTCACCTTTCTTCCTACTTTCATCCTCCGTCATTGCCTCTCTTAACTCACGTTCGTAGCGCCACCAGTATGTGCTTCCTCCTCTAACCTCTTTACCAGAGACAATTGAGGAATATTGTTATTTTTAAAAAAATTTAAAAATTGTTGATTTAAAAAAATTTCTATTTTCTGAAATTGATTTTGAAAAAATTGACTTTAAAGTTGATTTTCTCAAAGTGGTCTTCAAAGTCGATTTTGAGAAAGTCAACTTTGAAGTCGATTTTCTCAAAATCGACTTTCTGTCGATTTCAAAAGGGCCACGGATGCAATCATGCAATCCCAGCTTTTGCCATTGGGCGAGCGTTGCCCCATGCATGCTGAATTCCTTCTGGATGCCTTTGCTAGATAGCTTTTTCAGTTTTCTTACCCTTTTATGTGTACATGTATTTTAAATTTTCTCTTAACACATTTTTGACAATGCCAAATTTCCTCTTAAATTTCCTCGAGTTTCCCAAAACCAAATAGCATCTACAAGGCATTGCAGGAACCTTCTATGGGTCAATATAGGATGAAGGAAACACAATTCAATACACTCCATGGGAGTGAGGGGGTGGGAAGAAAAAGAAGCAAAAAAAATTAAAGGGGAGAGTGGGGTAGTCGGTGCAATTGGGGCGGGGGGGGGCTACGAGCAAGGGAGGGGTGCATGGTGGGATTGCAACAAGTGGGGAGGCGAAATTGTGAAGGCGAGAAAAAGGAAGGGGGTAGAGGGGGACTGCGACAGAAACAAATGGGATGGGGTTTTAGGGTTTTGTTTTTTAAGTAGTCCTGAAGACTTCAGGACTAATTTTTTTTTTTAAAATACAGTCTGAAGTCGACATTCACATTGTCAATTTTAAAATTGACTTTGTGAATATCGATTTCAGTAAAAATTGAACTCATATTTTTTTATCAATATTTATTTAATTTATATTAAAATAATAAATATTTTGGGAAAAAACCCTCTTTACCACACCTTAATTTTTCTCCCCTCCCCAGCTACCCTCTCACCATTCCTCTCTCTCACAAAATTAGTTTTGGCTAATAGCTAAAACTAAATATGACATCAACTAGGTATATTATTATTATTTAAAAAATTCAACTTAAAAAATTTAATTAAATTAAAATTTAACTAAATTTTGTTAATTTTAATTTTAATTTTAATCAAATTAATTAAATTTTACTTGCACAAAATGTTTTTTTAATCAAAATATTTTTTTATGTAATCGAAAATGGACAATTTGCTAATAAAAGATGAGAGACAAAGTTTGGTGCATCATGCATCCAAATTTGTTTGTTGTTTACAGTCTAAGTTTGATGGCAAACTCATGAGCTACCTTATTATACTCTCTTCTAAAATAATATAATCAATTAAAGATACTTTGATAATCTATTAATAGTGCTAAAGTAGACAAGGCCTCCCTATTGATTTGATTAGTTGAACATTGTATGTACAATCACCTTCCAACATAACATTATGCAATTGCAGTATCTTTTACAAATTACTAGCCTCTTTCATGCCTAAAGTTTTAGCATGATTTAGTGCAACAATCCCCTCCAACTTCATAGACAAACTTGGAGCAGGCATTACTATAATTATGGTCAACTACCCCAATTCCATGAGACTTCATACTTTTTTTTGTCATTTTTCCATCGGTGAATCTCAACGAGTGGATATATCCAAGAACTAGTTGATAAAGAAACTGACCCATCATGGGCTTGATTATCAGGAGTAAATTATTTTTTTGATTACCATACTTTTGTTTTGTCCCAACTTTGGTCACTATATTTTTTTTTCTTAAAAAAGGTCACTGAATTCTTGAAAGTGCTCCAAAGTTAGTCACTCCATCTAATACATCCGTTAAGTGTTAACAGACGCCCATTTTCGTTGGACAAAACAGTCATTTCATATTAAAAAATTATTTATTTTCTTTCTTTCTCTTCTCTTCTCCCTTTTTCTTTCTTTTTCTCTTCTTCTTTTTATTTTCTTTCCTTCTTCTCTCTCACTTTTCTTTCCTTTTTCTCTTCTACTTGTTCTTCTTTCTCCCACTCCACAACCACAACTTCCATAAATGAAAGCTATTTTTTGGTGAATTCAGAGGGTTTTGTTGGGGTTTTGGGTACGGTTGATGGTAATGTGAAATTACCAGAAAATGCTTTGAGCTTGAGATTGATATAGTGGTCAAAGAGAGAGAAGAAAAAGATGATGACTTTGTGGTTAAAGATGAGAATTGGCTGATAAAACCAAGGCCATTGATAATTTTAGTGTGAGAGAGGGCCTAGATAAAAACAAGGATATGGGTTTAGAGACTATGATATAGGGCCTTTCTATTCCTGGGGTTTCTAGAGTAGTAGAGAGTCATGTCAATGCTAATTTTGATTATGATTGGGATAGTGATAGTAAGGATGACTTGCAAAATGTGTTGGATGATAGTCATCATGAGCTAATGGGGATGGAGAGAATAGGAGGAGTGATGGGGGATGAAGAGAATGATGAGGATGATGAAGACGGGGAGCTGTTGGTGATTGTGGCAGATAATGATGACCTAGGTCATTAGCCCATGATAATAAAGGACCAAAAATGGAGAGGATAGGAGGGTGGACCTGGTGTAGATGGGGAGAAAAAGGAGTTGGGTGAAACTGGAAAAGTAAATGGAGTGAGAGGACCCGTGGTGGCAGCACCAAAGATTTGGTACATCAGTCATGGGTATCATCATCCCTTTCATTCTCAGTTCAAGGTTAGTGAAGCCACTGCACGTTTAGGGTTTGGTGCTTTAACCCTCTTGTTTAATGAGAACTTGAAATGTACATTGGCTTGTAATTGTTGTATAGTGTTATGGATATTGGTTATTGAGTGTGGATTTGGTGTATAGGCAAGTTTTTCGTTTATGGAAGTCATGGTTGTGGCATGGGAGGAAGAAGAAGAGGAATAAGAGAAAAGGAAAGAAAAGGGAGAGAGAAGAAGGAAAGAAAATAAGAAGAAGAGAAAAGGAAAGAAAATGGAGAGAGAAGAGAAAAGGAAAGAGAAGAAGAGAAGGAAAAGAAAATAAATAATTTTTTAAAATATGAAATGACCTTTTGGTCCAATGAAAATGGGCATTCGTCAATATTTAATGGATGTATTAGGCAGTAGTGATTTTGCGGTACTTTCAGGAGTTCATTGACATTTTTTGAGAAAAAAAGTATAGTGACCAAAGTTGGGACAAAACAAAAGTATAGTGACCAAAAAAATAATTTACTACCTTGAAATGATGTCAAATATTCCTTAAAAAAACTAACCAACCTCAAAGGATCCATTCAATTAAGCCTCATTTCTCTTAAACCATAAACCCCAACATATAATCACAAATAACTCTACTTTTTATTTGAAAAAATTATATATTATATCTTGAATCCACAACTCAATTTTCCATTGAGAATATAATATAATCATTCTTTTCAAAGAACCAAGAGCCTAAACTTGCCTAATCGGATGACATCTAAACAACATATGAAAAGATCATCCATTTTAATGTGACAAAATGGGCAACAAGTTTCAACACATAAATCCCATTTTCACAAATTTAACAAAGTGAATATAGCATCTTTGTGCATTCTCCAAATTATCACCTTCACTTTATTTGGAAACTTTAAACTCCACAACTTATTCTCAACCTTATCATTTCTTGAACTAGAACCATTATTCCCAACAGTATTTCTAGACAAGAAACTTGAATTCATTATAGAATGATGAGCAAATGAATTACCATTTTTAGAAAAATGCCAAATCCATCTATCCTTATAAATTACATTTTGGCATAATATATTAAAATTGCCTGAACTTTGCCTCTTGTAACAATTTTGACCCAACCTTTCAATTTTAATAATTCAGTACCTCAACTTTTCAATTTGTAACAATTATGGCATCCGTTAATTTGCTGTTTGAGAGGTCGTTTAGTGGACAACAAAAAATTTGAATGTCTTCTAGGGCTTTTCTTCTTTTTTGGCTGCCCAGACCAAACAAAATTCTTCATATCGCCATCTCTGCCTCTCCTTTCCGTCACCGTCGCTGCCTCTCCTTCACCATCGCCGTTGCGCACAAAATTCCAACTTCATATCTCCGTTGCTGCCTCTCCTCTCTGTCGCCGTCACTGCGTCTTCTTCACCATCGCTGTCGCGCACCAAACTCCAACTTCATATCGCCGTCGCGCGTACATTCCTTCACCATCGCTGTCGCGCACCAAACCTCATTGCCGCCCCAAAGTCTAACTTTAGAAACCCCCATTGCTGGCCCAAAGTCCAACTTCAGAAATCCGCTATTTCCGCCATTGAAGTACGATTGTTTTCCGGTCGGTAAGCAAATTCTTCCCCTCAACCTATAGGAGTATTTTGAAGAACATGTTCTGTAATTTTTCACCTGAACCTGAACGCATTTTTCGTTGGATTTTTTTTCCATTTTTTTGTTATTTTTTGCATTTTTTTCTTTAGGTTTTTGGCTTTTCCCTGGACTGAATGTTGCCATGTTTATGTGTAGGATTATTGACCGACTGATTTTGGACTCATTTGTGCATTTTTCCGCCGCCGCTAGAGGGATTTTAGGGTAATTGTCTCTGATTTTTTGCGAATTATGGACAGAATTCTAGAACCATTTTTTGTAATGATTTTTTAACTGATTTTTGGACTGATTTTTTTTTTGCAATTTATGGACTGAATTTTTCCGAATGAATTATCTGATTTTTGGACTGAATTTTTTCAAATTGTGGACTAAATTCTCTGCCTGATTTTTTGCTGGACTGAATTATCTGAATTGATTTTTTGCTCTGAATTTTTTCTGATTTTTTGACTGATTTTTTTTTCTAAATTCTCTGGATTGATTTTTAGCGAATTATGGACAGAATTTTTTGTAATGATTTTTGAACTGATTTCTGGACTGATTTTTTTGCAATTTATGGACTGAATTTTCTAGAATGAATTATCTGGACTATTTTTTGGATTGAATTTTCCCGAATTATGGACTGAATTCTCTGCCTGATTTTTTGCTGGATTGAATTATCTGAACTGATTTTTTTATCTGAATTTTTTTTTTTAATTTTTTGACTGATTTTTTTTCCTGAATTCTCTGGATTGATTCTCTGGACTAATTTTTGGATTGATTTTTTGCGAATTATGGACAGAATTTTTTGTAATGATTTTTGAACTGATTTCTAGACTGATTTTTTTTGTGATTTATGAACTGAATTTTCTCAAATGACTTATACGGGTGATTTTTGACTTTTTTGGATTGAATTTTGGACTGATTCTCCGGACTGAATTTTTTTGCGAATTATGGACTGATTCTCTGGACTAAATTTTTTTGCTAAATTCTTTCGAATGATTTTTTTCTGCATCGAATGCTCTGGACTGATTTTTGGCAAATTATGGATAGAATTCTGGAACCATTTTTTGTAATGATTTTTGAACTGATTTCTGGATTGATTTTTTTGCGATATATGGACTGAATTTTCCCAAATGAATTCTCTGGACTGATTTTTTGACTACTTTTTGAATTGAATTTTGGATTGATTATCTGGACTGAAGTTTTTTGCTAAATTCTATTAGGATTGATAATGTGGAATGCTGCCGTTTAGGTTTCAGCTTAAGCAGTTCCATATTGTTCAATTTTTCTGTTAAGTTGGTTAGGTTAATTGGTAGTTAAGCAACCGCCTTAAGCAACTATTAATATGTAATTCTGGAGTTGAACCCTAACCCTAAACCCTATACCTAAACCCTAAACATTGGACTGAATTGTCAGGACTTGCTTTTTTCGCATGAATTTTGAACTGAATTTTGGGCTCTTTTTTTTTTTTTTTTTCAATTATGGACTGAATTTTTGCAGAATTTATTTTTTTTGAATGAATTGTGGACTGAATTTTGGACTGCTTTTTTGCGAATTATGGACTGAATTATCTGGACTCAATTTTGGACATATTTTTTGCGAGCTATGGACTGAAGTCAGTATATTTTAGATTTACTCTTCTTTCTTGGGCAGTATTAACAATGCAGAATTCAGTATCCTCGCCTTCATTAGACTCTATTGGTTCTTCAATCACATTTGAATGTCACCACCATATGCCTGAATTTTGCTACACCTCCAAGAGTCAAAGCAACCCTGAACGTCGGTTCTTGAGGTGTCATTTATGGAAGGTATGTGATTATAGAAATTGTGAAATAAAAAGATAGAATTAATAGATTTAGTAATATGCTTAGTAATTGTTTTTTCATTTATACGTAGACGGATGATTGCGAGTACTTTGTGTGGTTGGATCGGCAAAGCACTGATCATCAAAGGACATACGTGTTGACAGTATCGAGGGAAAGAGATTCTCTGAAATGTAAAATAGAAGAGTTGGAGTGGAAGTTGTAATCAATGAAGGCGGACTTGGTTGAGATGACCAACAAAGTTGTCTTGTTAGAAAAGGAGAATTTAGTATTGAAGAATAAGGTGGCAAAAGTAGGAATGTGCAAATATCAATATGTCCGAATTGTAGTTTTATGTTTCCTGTTGATTATGCTTATGTTCCTAAGGAAACTAATAGAGTTTGTTCAGAGGAGTGAAGTGTTGCGTTTGCCCCAATAACTTATGGTAGAAAGGTATATATATGAAATGGGATATGTTCTCTTACATGTTTTACAAATAGTTGGATGTATTAGGCACTCATCCCACAAACAGTCTTTGAACATCAAATTGTTTCTAAACTTAAACGCGCAAGCGCAATAAGCTAAATGTTTCATAACACTCATTCAAAAAACATCAAATTGTTACTAAACTTAAGACATGGCTAATAAAACCCATCCATCAAAATGTTACATTAACAAAATGGCACAAAATCCATCTAAAACATCAAATTGTTACTAAACTGAAAAAATGGCAAATAAAATCCACCCATCAAATTGTTATTGTTACATTAACATCAAAGTGCTAATAAAACAAACCCATCAAAGAACAAAATGGCACAAACATCAAATTGTCACTAAACTTAAACAAGTCAAGAACATAAATGTTTCATAAAAGTCTAATTGTTTCGCCTTCATTTAGGAGAATCCTGAGTTAACTGCGACTGCTGGGAAGGATGTGTTGGCGTATGAGATGTAGCATGGTTTTGGGTTTTTTGTGCTGCCATCTTGAACCTTCTTCTGGTGTCACGACTTGCACAACCGGAAGGAGTACCTGAAGATGAAGTACCAACTCCATCCGTAGGTGAACCTGAAGTTAAAGGCCCAACCAAAACAACATTTCCACCTGCAGGGGAACCCAGCCTAGTACTAGAACTTGCCCTTGCAACAACTGCGGCACCTGCACCCATATACACATATCTCATTTGTGAAGTAGTACTCCCCTATTTTGATGACACCCCAATTACCAAATAAGTCAGATTATACACGTCTCAAATTAAATTATAATATATGCAAGTAATATATCAAATTTACCTTATAATAGATTGATGATCCCTCTGTTGACACGTAGCAACCTATTCCTTTGCTTGCCTATAGTACATGCAAATGTTAATACAAATCGGTACATTATATAAATCTTTACTACTGAAAATGTAATATACCAATGCTTTATCTTTTGTTGCAATTGCAGTATCACTTAATTTCTTTCCGTGTCCTTGTGCTTCATTAGGGGATACTTGCGTGGAACTCGGACGATATCCAGAAGACACAGTGGTTGTCCTTGCCCGTTTGTTCGGCTAGTAAAACAAAATTGCACAAATGGTTTAACATACGTTGTAGATGCGAACATTTGTTCTTAAGTCAACATTTAATGCTTACTTGATTTTGTGGAAGCGTGGGTGTTGAGCAGTTTATTGCTTACATGTTCGCTTGTTGTGTCCATACCCCATGCACCTTTGGCACCTCATCTTTACTCCAGCCCTTGAAGATGTCCCTATCAGCCTCTACTCCTCATCCTTATCCCTCATTCGATTCTTCTTAGGCCTCCTGGACTACTTTTTATAATAAGGTGGTAGTATAGGGCTTTCTTCAATCTAAGGCCAATATTTGGGTCCATTCATAGGATCCAGCCCAAATTCATAGCATTTCAAATACATATCCCTCTTCAAATAGCTATCAACAAAATCCACCTCATTCTTTTTCATGTAGTTAATACACGCAATCGCATGGCAACAAGGAATTCCTAATATTTCCCAAGCCCTACAAGTACAACTCATACTCACCAAGTCAACAACATATCTATCATCGCAATGAGATACTTGGAATTTTTCCCCTATTGCAAGCTTCATGATGCAATATCTCGTTGTGTACTTACTACTTTCAATCTTCTTCCTCACTCTTGGTGGCAGCACATCTTCAGATGAATCCATTAATTTTTTCTTCATGAACATTCTTTCCATCAAAGCGGTATAGATTTCATCGAGCATGTTGATTAGCAGCAAACCTCTAGCGCACAGTACATATAAATATGGGTTAGTGTTACATACAATGTACTAAAAGTAATCATTAAAATGGGAGATATATTCGTACCTGGCCTTTAATATGTGATCGTTAAAAGTTTTTGATAAGTTATTCTCAATCACATCACACTTTGAAATCGGACTTATGAAAGCCTTACAAAATTTCCTGTATGGTAGAACTTGGATAAAACTATCCTGGGTGGCTTCATTTTCAATCTTTATTGCCTCCATAACTTTATGAATGCTGCTTCATTTGTTGCCCTCACAGCCGATCAGAATAAATTCTTCGAAACTTGCCCCTTATAACTTTTTCCCAATTGGCATAAACATGTCTGGCGCAGTTTCTGTGCTCGAAGTAAGGTGCAAGGTCTCTAACCACTTTCTCCAACCCCTATCATAACACTAGATCTATCAGTATTTGGTAGATATAGTCAGTAAATACAAAAAACTAAACGTTTGAGGAAAACAAACCTTTTGTTGGTCACTGACGAACGTCCAACTAAGCCCATCAACCAATTTGAGTTCCTCGAACAAAATACAAAGAAATCACTTCCACGACTCTTCACATTCGCCATCAACAACTGCCCATGAAATTGGGAGCATTTGATTGTTCCCATTACAACTTATAGCACTAAAGAGTTGATCACTCTCTCGGGTCTTTAGAAAACATCTATCGAAACCAATAATAGGCCTGCAACCTTGTTTGAAATCCCTTATCAAACATGAAAACCCAATGTAATAGTACCTAAAGACTTGCATCCCAAGTGGTGCATCATGTAGCAATTCAACCTCAAATCTCCCCCTTCTGTCCATTTTCTTTAGGGCTAATATGGATGAACGGAGCTTAGCATAATGTTCTTCTAACGTACCTTGAAGTATCTGGATTGCCGTCCACTTGGCCATGTAACATAACATTTTGTTCACTGTTAAAGCATATTTAGTATACACATCAGCCATCATTTATTTGACACAATAATCGGGATTTCTTCTGAATATATCTAAATACTCCTTCGCTAACCACTCTTTTGTTGCTTGCTTGTTTGTTAAAGACCTGTAGCAATTGTGTTCATTACTCAACGCTTTGATTACAAATGTTTTCTTATCTCCTTTACATGAAGCATATACCCGCCATGGGCAATTTTTCACACACCTAACTTCAATCCTCCAAGGTGCACTCTTTATCCATTTTATGTTGAAACCATTCTCAATTGCATACCTTTTTATAGCCTCTCTGAACTGGATTTTACCATCAAAGCACAAATTCATACACAATTGCAACTCTTTATGGTTGTATCTCGGATCATATCTGCGAAACCTATTCTTCTTTTTTCGCTCAATCTCAAACTCATTGCTATCAGGTGTGGGAGGTTCCGAGGAGGACTTTTCATAGTCACTGATGTAATCTTCAGTGGTGAAACCAGTTGATGCACCACAATCATCTGAACGTACATCTCTCATTCTGTCATTCTGGCTTAAAGCTGAATTTTCATCACTCAAATTTTCTCTATAAATTCTGATGTTTTCCCTAGCTGTATGCAGCTCATCATCATTAGTTAAGATGTCCTCGCTACCTACACTGTAGGAACTCTTTATATCGTCTTCTTCATTATAAGTAGGATTATCTTCTTTGGTGTCGCTTCCCATCAACTGCGGATGAAATTGGATGGTTTGTTCTATATTGTTAACTGCCTCATTATAGTCTTCATCGCACTCAACATACACATCAACCCTACAAGAGTTCCCTCCAATTTTTCCCATATTGAGGATCTCATCCACTGTCTCCGACTCCTTACAGCTGTCATCGCACTCAAGATAAACATCAACTTCACCAACTTTCACTCCATTGCGCCATCTTGGGGACATCATTATCAGTTGTAATCATCTTCAAGTCAAATCCATCTCTGAATGCCATTTTATGGACTGTTACATATCCTAGTGTATTGGCTACATCTTCTATTTCGAGCATAGACAACTTGTCGGGGTCACAACGATCCACATATTCAAACTTACCACTCATATAATTAACAGTTGCACCAATTTGGAATACCCCACCATGGTGCAATTTTATTGTGAATAACTCATTCATCCTGCAAGATTCAAAAAAAATTCGAAAAAATTTAGTCTATAATTCGCAAAAAAATCAGTCCAAAAAACAGTCCAGAGAGAGAATGCAGTGCATAATTTGCAAAAAAAATAGTCCAAAACAAAGTCCAAAAAAAAATCCTGTGCATAATCCAGAGAATTCAGAAATAAATCAATAAAAAAACAGTGAAAAAATCAGTCAAGATAATTCAGTCCCTAAATTCAGAAAAAAAATCAATCAAGAAATCAATCCATAATTCATTCGAAAAATCAGTCCATAAATCAGTCAAGAAATTAGCCCAGAGCAGAGAATTTAGTCTAGTCCAGCAAAACATCAGTCCAAAACTCTTCATCATTCAAAAAAGCAATCCAGAGAATTCATTCGGAACAGTCCATAATTCACAAAAAATCATTTTAAAAATTAGTTCAGAAAACATTTGAAAATTTGGTTCAGAAATCATTTAGAAAAATGCACAAAAGAGGCGGAAAAATAAGTCACTCAATATTTTGACACATAAACATGGCAACATTTCAGTCTAGGGAAAAAGCCAAAAGCATCCACAAAGAAATGCAGAAATTAACGGAAAAAATGGACAATGCAGAATAGGTTCAGGCGACGAATTGCATAACATTTTCTTCAAAATACTTCTACATAAACTCCATTTGCTTACCGGAGACGGAGATGGTGCGCGACAGAAGAGATGCGGCCAAGAAAGAAGAAGAAGAAGCTTTGGGGTGGAAATGGGGGTTTCTGAAGTTGGGTTTGGGGATAGCAAGAACGCAGGTGACGGAGATGGTGCGCAACGGAGAGCAACAGAGATGATGCGGTGAGGTATGTGCGACGAAGGAGAAGCAGAGAAGTGGCCAAGAAAGAAAAAGAAGTAGTTTCGTCTGAAATCAATTTTTTAGCCCTAGAAGACATTCAAAATTTTTTCTTGTTGGCGACCACGTGGGCTGCGTGGTCGCACGTCATCCACTTAACGGCCTCTCGAACGGCAAATTAACAGAGGCCATAATTGTTACAAATTGAAAATTTGAGGTACTAAATTGTTAAAATTGAAAGATCGGGTCAAAATTATTACAAAAGGCAAAGTTCAAACAATTTTAATATATTATACCTTACATTTTTGATTGGCATATATTGGATTACTTCACCTCATTCTCCTCGAAAATCTATTTGAGATGATTCAAATTCTATGTTCTAGTTATAGGATCAATCAAAGTGGAAACTTTGGCATCCAAATCAAGAGTATTTGGCATTGAACAAATCTCGAAAGAGGAGATCCAACAATCAAACCAAAACTTAATAGTTTCTCCATTTCTAGCCCTTAACCTACAATCCAACATTAGTTTTACCACCCTCCCAAATACCCTTCTATGTCATAGAAGGTTTAGTACCTAGTTTTGCTTGGAAAAAGTCATCAATAGGAAAATATTAAGCTTTTAATATTTTGAACAGAAGAGAGTCTTGATAAGTCAACACCTTCCAAGCTTGCTTAGCCAACAATGCATAATTAAAAGCTTTTTAATTTCTAAACCTCAACCCTCTCCCCCTCCCACCCCCTTTTTTCCATAGATCTACATATTTTTTTCCACATCTAACCCATTGAATCTTATGCTTATCTAAACTATCCCTTCATCAACCTTAGAAGCCAAAACTATATATAATATATAAAGGAATTAGGAAATCTAAAACAAGACGGAGCATAAGAAGGAATAGCTTAAATCACTGCCTTAAGTAAAATCTCCTTATCTCCTCTTGAGATCTATTTTTCTTTACAGCCTTTTATTCTTTGCAAAACTATATTTTTAAGAGAAGCGTGAGTTTTTATTTCCCTTCACATATATGCATATATACCTTCTTATTTATGGTGAATAGACATACCTCATTCTACTTGTAATAATAATAAGGCCATATTCAGTTTTTTGACATTGTCATCACATATAATTCTGTCACTTGAAATCTTGTGGGAAACTTAACAAAGGGCAACAATATTAAATATGTACTGGATTTCAATGGGTGTAAAATACATGAAAAGTAATAAACACATTTCATGCGTAACAACTAGTAATGCTCCATATTACATGGAGTCAAAAGGAATTCATTGGTTAGGCACTAAATTCTAGTCTAATGGTCAATAAAAAAATATTATCTTTATTGCTTTAAGAATTCTATAGTGGGGTAAATAAATTTGATACCTTAATAATTTTGATGTCTGTAATTAGTGTTGTTATACAACTAATCCAATTAAAATAATTGAAAAGTGTCCAATAGCTAACACATTTACAAACTAATTTATTTGTTTCTCTTGCCATTAACAAATTAAATAACACAAACTCTTCATTCCATAATGATAGGTATGCTAATGTAACTATTTTTCTTTAATATACAAGTAGAATTTTCTATAATATTTCCACCATATACTATAACAACTTATAAAAATGTGTTTATATAAAAAGATAAAAAAGGTCTGTCACATGTATATTCATACTATACTAGAAAACCACGGTATAGCATATAAGAAAGGGAGCACTTCATATGAAAGGGAGGAATGTTTGGAAAGGAGAATTTGTACTAACAATTGGTAATTCATAACTCACCAGTAATTTATAACTCATATGTGGGAAATGAATAAAAATATATTATGTGAGAATTCCACAAGAAAACAAGAAAATAAATAATACTCATCATCATAAATAATACACATAACAAATACTATAGATCAAGATTACAATTTAGGCATTGGCTGATATTAAGTTAAGATCAAGTTAATTCCAAAAAGTCTAAACAGATAGGCACTAGAGATGTACATATATTAATATGTAATCCACACACACACACATACTAGAGATGTGTATACATATATATATATATATATATATATATATATAGATGTGTGTGTGTATATATATATATATATATATATATATATATATTGTGTGTGTGTGTATATTAAAATCAAGGATGCAACTCATAAGATAAGTAGCCGATACTACATAAAATAAAAAACGAAAAACACACCAACCTTTTTTCACCAGTAAAGATGGTACAAATAAACTGAATATCACAAATGTATATTGGTGGATAACTATGTACCATGACCAACAAATTATTTGATATGGATGGCCTTGGTTCCTATTGTGGGACTGGCATAAGTCAAATATTGCTACTTAAATCAGGGTAATAGGCATTGTTGATATGTAAAACAAGACTATTAGTATTTAAATTAGGGTAGTACTTAAATCAGGGATACATGGATTCAACACACTAGATTTCATAGCATGAAAGTTGATGATGTTGTGGGTATCAAACCTCCTAAACTACACATATATATTATTCATTGGTGGAGCTTCATCAAACTGTACTAGCTGATCCTAACCCTCACATCTTTTATGAGAAACCCCACTATAACAATACCTTGGGAACTTTGTTTCCTTGAGAGAAAGTTACAATTCTAGTACTAGAAATGTAGTATACAAGGATAAAGGAGTTTAGCATTGTGCCAAGTGTCTCCACATATGAGTTGGCAGAGTGTTTTCTAGCCAAATAATGGGGTAATCCAAAAGAGTAATAGAGATGTTATAGTGGTGGTGGAAAGTCTAGGATGATGATTATAAATTGAACATTGGGAGTAACTATTTGTAGTACAATGCCAATGCATTTGCTTGTTCACCAATTGCCTAGAGAAAATAACTACCACATACCCACAAATTTACATTCAAATTGTGCCTTATGAACCAATCGTCATGCAACTATATTCATGATACAATTAATAGGAAATGGACAAGAGAAAATGGGAATGGGTTGAATTATGCCCATGAATAAATGAATATATAATTTCTTTTTATTGAATAGTATTTCAATAGTTGTGGCATTTTGATTATTTCTTGGCTTTTATGTCTGTATATATTGAAAAAACAATATTTGACAAATACTAATAATAAAAATTTCAAGAAATTAGATAAAAGAATTAAAGAAACTAGTGATGAGTAGATAATAAATAAAATTGAAAATTTCAATAATAAGAAATTAGAAAAATTAATAGCAATTTGAAATTATTGAATAAATAAATAAATTGGTAGAATGTTTATAGAGAGAAATGAGAGAAGCAAAATCTGGTGCGGTAAAAATGTTGGAGCCTATTTGTTGTTTTTGGTGGGAAAAAAAATGAAAAGGGTGTGGTTAAGAACAATCGAACTGTTAGTAATCTAGTTAATGAATGACTTTTCAATGGTCATTTTAACCATTGGTCTATTGATCATTGATCATTATTACGGTTGATCCCCTTTCATCTCCCCCATTTTAAAAGAATTTTCACAATTTTTTTGAATTGGAACTAGCTTTATAGTTCTAGTTCAAAAGATTGTGGAACATGCTACCTGGTCCAATCATAGTCACGGATCATTGAATTCATGAACTAAAATCATCGAGTTATTTCCAATTCTAAACTCGAACCACTATATATTATTTAAACTACTTAGTTATTAGGAAGCGTATCTACTACTCTGGTCGAAACTTACTTAAATGTAAATACATGATTTGATAAAAGTTTTGATTTCTTGAACCATAAGTCAGGACTCAATTCATGACTACCGAGTCATGGTTTTGAACTGAAATCGTGGCTGTCTAGTTTTAACTACTTGATTGGTTACTAGGAAGAGTAGTAATATTTTGGTTTTAACTTAAATACAAGTAGGGTCTTTAATATGAATGCACACGTGAAACTCATTAATGGGTCGTGCATGCATATTTATATTACAAATTGCCTACTTGGCCAACGAATACATAATCATAACAAGATACAAAAGTTTCGTGACACCATGGGAAACAAATGCATTAAATCTGCATGATAGACCTCTTTAAGTTTCAACAATGTTCTCCTCTTCAACTTTATTGGGGGAGGATGTAGAATCAGATATTGCTAAATCCAAGGATGATCATCTAATCCAACACGTCGAGACTAAAAGGAAATTCGAAAACTTTCTAGCTGTAGGTTTGATGATATTTTTTCCTACTTGACGATGTAAAGTAAAAATTTAAGATTTTGTTGAATTAAAGTAGGACGTTTAAAGCTGGAATTGATAGTTCTCAACAATTGATTAGAAATATCAGAAATGATTCCGCACGCCATTGCGAGGCAAAAGCACAACCAGAAGAGAAGTTTTCAATGGAAAGAACAGAATCAAGTTGATGAGTTAAATTATCAGCAAGCCATCTCATATAAAGTCCTAACAAAATAAACAACTACCAATAACTAGTGAAAATGATGCTATTCAGAGGATCAATAGTATACACTCCCGCTGAAATTCCCTTGATCAGCTAGAAAGTATGTGAGAAGTACATTGCAAAAGGTGTAAATCCTAATTTCAGTCTTTCATGCCCACGGTTTACTAACATATTTCATGCAAATAATATAAGGGCACTACTAACTAACTTTACAATAAGGGACTATAAGCAGTTAAACTATGATAGAGTTTACTGATTTTTAATTTGGATAATGACACATACAAGCAGACTGTGGCAAGAAACACCGATCCAAAGATATCAGATATTTTGCTGTCCAAGGTGTGAAGATGCAGCAGATTCAGGTGTGTCCATATCATAGGAAGGTGAAGTTCCAGAGGGATGCTGATTATGCAAAGATACAGCAGGCCGGGATTGACTATCAGAGATTGGTTGTGTCAAAGCTTGCGGGGATAAGTGTTGAAGTTGTGCGGAATTAGAAATTTCTGTTGCAGTTTGTCGGCCCTGTACCACGTAGAATTTAGTATGAAGTACTGTGAATAGGAAATACAAATACACAGCCCACTGGCACCCATAAACACGTACACATGCAGAGGACCCCAGGTAACCCAGTGATTAACAAAAGGCTATTAGTGTATATAAAATATGAAAACCAATTATTTTCAGTAGTTAAACAATCCCTGGCTCCATCCTGAAACGATTGATGACATCCTTAATCAAGAAAGGTAACGCCTTTATTTATTGTTTACTCTTCCTCCTGATAATAAGATATATACCTGTAATTCTTTTGGGACAAGAATAAAAAGCTCAAGCTAACAGAGCAAGGATAAGAATTTAAAGAATCCAATGCAGGCTTAAAGTAAAGAGGAATGATTCACTAGTTCAACAAAGCTAATGATAAGGGGATTAGTTGAAAGCAATAAAAAATGGGGGAAAAAAAGAGTTGAAGGCATCAAAGCTAGGGCATCATCTGAATGAAGAAATCACTAACAGACTCAATAAAAGATTTTGTTCCCCGAGTTTTCCACAGTTCATTTCCCCCCGAATCTTTCACAATTTACTTTGCTCTCAGCCAAACAACGACAAGCTTCTAATTATCTTGCTACTTCAAAAAGGTCCAGTATTTTAGAAGTCTTTTGTAAGTAAGAATCAGAAAGCTTTACCACAGGGTAGATAAAGATTTAAGCAAAATTAATGCTGGAAGAATAACTGCGAAAGAAGAGCCATGTAACACCAAAGTGATCTAAGATCCAGAGTTGAGCAGCCATCAAATATCTAGGCAGAGATCCAATGCAAGGCACCTTTTCAAAGCTATGGGTTGAAGCTAACAAGATTTCACATATCCAAATACCAAGTCTAGGTGTCAGCAGTCATGCAACAACAGTTTGATGCAGGAAACATAAAAATTCCAAAAACTCACTCTTTTTCACCCATTCTGCACTAGCAATATTTATTAATTTTAACTGTTTGCCAAACTTTTTCCATTATGGTATTCCACATGGGCTTCCTCAACATGGAACATTAATCTAGGAATACCATAAATCCACTTTGATATAAACAGGAGATCAGCTACAAGAATTTTTGGTTTTGCACCCATTCACAAAACTGGAGTTTTATCACTTTAACATTGAAATAAACAGATATGAAGAATTCACCTGTAACTGCTGGTTGGTGCCTTGCTGTAGATCCTGATTTGAAGTTATCTGTTGATGATGCTGCTGCTGTCCATAATCTAGTTGCTGCTGTGGAGGAGTCTGATGCAGCTGCTGCTGCACCATATTATATTGATAATGGGGCTGCTGATGCTGCTGGAACAATTGTCCATAGCCTTGTTGATATAACTGGTATTGCTGCAATGATGTTTGATAAGTTTGTGCTGCATTATGCTGAAATCCCTGTTGATTCTTCTCAAGGGCAATCTTTTCTGACTGATGATGTAGCTGTAGCTGTTGCTCATGTCCTGACGGTAAATGCTGCTGCTGCCCTTGATGTAATTGCAACTGTTGTGTAAACTGAAGGTAATGCTGCTGTAATTGCTGATGTGCCTGCTGCTGGTGCTGAAGTTGCTGTACTTGGTAGGGTACTGATGGATGCTGCTGCTGTTGCTGATTGAATTGCTGTTGGAGCTGAAACTGCTGCAGATGCTGATATGATCGTTGATATTGTTGCTGTGGCAATACTGGGACTACCTGTTGCTGGTGTTGCTGTTGTAGAAGATGTTGTGGATATTGCCATGCTTGACTCAATGTTTGGCTATAGTTTACTGTCGCAGATTGCTGACTACCTAGTGAGCAATGCAGCTGCAAATTTGATTGAGGGTGCGGAATTAGGGGGGAAGATATACACGATTGGTAAGTGGATGAAGAGCTCACATCTTGCATACTATTAACTGGCCAAGAATGATTAGTGACTATATTCTCCTGAGCAGCACCCTCTCTGTTCTGGACTTGAGAATGGTCAACCTGTTGCTGAACTGATGGATGCTGAGGATATGCTCGAATAATTGGCCTATGCGAGCCCATTGCAATAGGGTTATGTTGTAGTGTAGAAGGATGCTGATGTTGATGCTGCAACTTTGATGGGAGGTGCATTCCTGAAATTTCGGGAGTTGTGCAACTGGGCATTTGATGATTCTCCCCACTAATACTGGGGGTGACCAGTGAGTTTGGATGCGTATTTAGTGCTGTTCTCTTTTTCTGACTTCCTGAGGATAAAACACTAGCCGATTTAGTTCCACCTGAGCATTCTTGAACTCGAACAGAATCAATAGCAGGGATGCTGTTTGGAGTAGTTGCAGGAGGAATAATTTTTGAATTCATACAATCCTGTGGCCTGCTGGTATTAGACTTGGAAACATCCAAAGTAGTATCAAGCTGATTAGATGTCACAACCATTAAATTTGGAGAGGCCCTTTCTTCAGAACATAGGGAAAGATTATCAAAAGAAATGGGAATTGGAAGCTGTTTGAGCTCTTGGTCCTGGTTATCAATTGAAATGGAATGTTTTTGTGGAGAAACTGCAATTGTTGTGGGCTGGTCATCAAAATTACTTGTCAAGTCTTTTGGTCCTGATGTATTTTCACTCGAGACATGAACCAATGCAGGAGTTGTCTCCATTGGTTCATTTGCATCTCCTTTAGGCTGCTGTGGCAAACTATCCGTTGATTCCACTTCTGGAGTATCATCTACTGGTTGAAGCACCAGGTCACGAGTCAGTTCATTCACTTCGGATGCAGCACAAGTGGTCTCATTCTTAGATATTTGTTGTTCTCTCTCATACTCCATATTATCGAAGCATTTCTGTGGGTTCTGATCAGTACAAACCAATTCAACCTTGCTGGCATGATTCACAGGCACTGCACATATCTGCTCCTGGATTGGCTGGCAACTGTTTTGGCCCTCAGATCGCGAATTACAGAAGGCACGAGAACCATTCTCTCTTTGTTCCCAGATTTCATTAGAAAAGCAATTTCCTGAGCCCAGTTGCTTCTCTACAACATTGTTCCTTACTAAATGTGGGAACAATTGAATGTGACGAATCCATGCTTTCATAACATCATGGACCGTCCCACAGAGGTCCACAAACTGCAGAAACATCAATACATCACTATCAGGAAAACATTTTTGGCAAGATCAAGTTCTTGAATACAAATTCATAGAATATCAACCAAGTAATAGAAAAAGAAATACAGACAGTCAGTGGCATCCATTTCTAGATGTCAATTTGAAAGAAAATAAAATCAAATCTGCATTTAAATAAGCTTGGAAACAACGAATTCACGGGAGAATTGAACAAACAATTATAGAAAGCATATTAGAATATGTCCACTTGTTTTCTCATTTTTTCCTTCAGCAAGGGAATCATCTAGAATCCCAATTCACAAGAAGATTACAAAAAAAGGTAGCAGCTCTTGTGAATTAATGAATTCTGCTATAAATGATAAAAAAATTTCACAGATTTAGCAAACAAAAGATTTAGGGTTCCCAACTAGCTATGTTTTGGGTGCTTCATGTTGGCCATAAATATTATGTAAATGTTTTGTTCAGGTATTTAGTAACGTAAAACAATAATCATGTTTGATCTATACTTGCCATGGCGGAAAAACAGAAACAGAAGAACATAATTGATTCGAATCATGGTTTCGGCTTTTTAAATTCCACCAAAATCTTTTACCTTTTCTAAATCAAGATATTTACTAACAAACTTGATGCGAAATACATCAAATCAACAAAATCAGACCTAAAACCATAATCTACAAATTCAGGATGAAAAAATTATTAGAATCTAAATGTCAAATTTCAAACTTCATTCCAAAGGGGGGAAAAACCACAGGAACATGGAAATAGAGCATGCATTGAGACATGGGATCACAGAATAAGCAGGCACATGAAGAGCAAACAGATGGAGGTTTGTTTTCTCTTTGTTGTGGTGGTTTAGATATTACACCAAGCCTATTAGTTTTTTATTTTTTAAGCAAATACACTAGCAAACATTTTTTCAAATTCCTGGTGTTAAATGCACAGCCTACTCCAACTTTTCGTCGAATATCCTCATTTCTTATCTTATCCATCCTTGTATGACCACGCATCCACCTTAACATCTTCATTTCTGTTACTCCCATCTTATGCTTATGTTGCCTTTGTGGCGGCCAACATTCAACTCCGTATAGCATTGCCAGTCTTATTGCTATTCTAAAAATTTTTCCTTTTAGCCTAAGTGGAGTTTTGCTATCATACAAAAACCCTGATGCACTGTGCCATTTCATCCACCCTGCTCTGATTCTATAGCTTACATCTTCATCAATCTCTCCCCCTTTTTGTACTATTAATCCCAAATATCTAAAAGCATCTTTCTTGGGTACCTCCCGTCCGAGCATATTCACAAAATCTTCGTCTCCTCGTCTTGCCGTGTCCAACTCACATTGCATGTATTCGGTTTTACTTCGACTTAACGTAAATCCTTTTAACTCGAATGTGCTTCTCCATACTTCTAGTCTAGTCTACCCCCGCCTAGGTCTCATCAATAGCACAATATCATCTGCAAATAGTATACACCACGGCACCTCATCTTGTATATTCTTTGTTAATTCATCCATAACTAGGGCAAAAAAATAAGGACTCAAAGCAGATCCTTGGTGTAAGCCCACTGTAATTGGAAAATACCTTGATCTTCCAATACAAGCCTTCATGCATGTAGTCACACCATCATACATATCCTTGATTGCTTCAACATACTCTGAAGATACTTTTTTCTTCTCAAAAACCCACCATAGAACCTTTCTTGAAACCCTATCATACGCCTTCTCAAGATCAACAAATACCATATGTAAACTCTTCTTCTTTTCTTTATATCTCTCCATCAGCTGTCGTATCAAGAAAATAGCCTCCATAGTAGATCTTCCCGGCATAAATCCAAATTGATTTATAGAGACCTTGGTCTCTCTTCTCAAACGATGCTCAATAACTCTCTCCCACAACTTCTTATTGCAGGATTACAGGCACCTCTGCATTTTGCGTACTTTGTTATACCGAACCTCCAAGACCACCAACTTATGTTGCGTAACTACGCATTCTCCGGAGTAGACTTTGCAATCTACATATAAGGCCCTATCCTCTCTTCTAGCAAGAAAAAAATCTATCTGGCTACAATTTTGTCCGCTGCGAAAAGTTATTAGATGTGAGTCTCTTTTCCTAAAAAAGGTGTTGGCCAACATTAAATCATAAGCTAGAGCAACACTCAGGATATCCTCACCAACCTCATTTCTAGTCCCGTAACCAAAACCTCCACTATGTTGACCGACATGCCCATTTAAATCCCCTCTTATGAATACCTTCTCCTCTGGTGGTATCCCCCTTAGAAGCTCCTCCAGATCTTCCCAAAATTTGTTCTTATCAAATACTTGCAGTCCAACTTAAAGGGCATACACACTAAGGATATTCAAAATCAAACTCCCCCACTACTAGCTTAACCAAAATAATTCTATCTCCTGATCTTTTAACCTCTACCACGTTATCTCTGTAACCTTTATCGATTAAAATCCCAACTCCATTTCACTCTTTTTTGTTCCTGTGTACCACAACTTGAATCTGGTACCTTTCACTTCCTTAGCCTTTCTCCAACCCATTTAGTCTCTTGCAGGCAAGCAATATTCATTTTCTTTCTAGCAAAAGTATCCGCTAACTCTCTCAACTTACCCATTAAGGTTCCTATGTTCCAATTCCCCAGTTGAATCTTTACCCCCCGGGCCTTACTTACCCCCCACACTCGCCCATATATATATATATATATATACACACACAATCCATATATAAATATATACAATCTAATATATACATATATGCACTGTGGCCTTTTGTTATCGTATGTATAGAGTATATTTAATATTTCATAAAACTTATGGAATTATAACATACAAATAATATAAATTTGAAAATATAACATTCGGTCAGTTTGGTTCAAACCGAACTCAAATTTTAAGTTCGGTTTTTAGTTTGAACTCAAAGTAAAAATTCTTAATTTGAAACTTGATTTGAAAACCGAATTCAATTTTCGGGTTAACTAGAAAACTGAATTGAAAACTACAAAATCGAATTCAAATTTAGTTTGGTTGGATATTTACGTTAACCCGAAAATTGCACACCTTTAAGAATGTTACCCCTATTATGCAAAAGAGCATAAGCATTGCGAAACAAATTAATGCAACCAATCAAGTAGAATGAAGGGTACAAACAAGAGCGGAAGCCTAACCTCCAAATATAAAGATGATATGTGCTGTCGATCTTTAAGGCCCAAACACGGGGATCCATCTGAGCTGGGAGAAATTGCTTGAGCTATAATGGAGTCCAACAAATTCACTTGTCTGGTTCCTTCATGCATCATTGCAAATTTAATCAATTCCTGAAGAAGTCACTTTTAATTCTTGTCATGATGATTTCCCCCAGGGTAAGGAAAGAAACTAAAAAGCTATAAAATTGATATCTTGTTAATAGAACCTCAATTCAATTCTGCATGAAACCTGTTACACACAGTGTCAAGATGACAAAATATCCTTTTCCAAATCTAAACACAAAAGCAGCAATGTCTTAAATTCTCAAAGTGAAGCATATTATTGAGAAATCTGTTTTATTTCCATTTTTTTTGTGAAATCTAGCGTTCAAAAAGAGGTAGCCTAACAAAAATAGTTAAGTGCAATTGGTGCATCTGTTTCAAATTTCTGCCAAAAATAAAAAGTAGTTTACTTCTCATAAAGGACATTACTACCTCTAAAAGTTCACAGCAATGGGGAATGTGTCGAATTCCATCAATCAGAACATCTCTAGCAATATCTGCATTGCCGGTGATCTACCAGCCATTAAACATTACAATTGGTAGACTTAATGATATGCAATATCAAAACAGAAATAATGGAACAGAATGTAGCATTCTTAGTAAATGGTTCCTGAAAAGAAAGTATAACTGCACGCAAAACATTATACAAGTAAAGCATGATTGAACTGGCATTCACTTAGATTAGTTCACAACAAATTTTCCCTTTGATGTTTTGTAACAGTTGCTCAGATCTAACTTTAAACCTATTTAAATCAATACAAGACATCATGGTTGCAGAGGAATACATTCTAAAGTATTCTCTTTTGCTCCGCCTTTTTGTTATTTTCAGGTAACATTTTAAACTCTGAAATCTGGAACTCTTTTCTAATTGCACTCACCACTAATACACATTTACAACCAATAAAAGTTGTTCAAAAAATGTCGTATTAAGTAGTTGAGCCAGCGTTCATTTAGGTATAGAAAGAGTTCAAATTGTTAGTTCTTGTGCTAATCAAATAAATCCAGCCCAACCTTTAAATTTAAGAAACTGGGAAGACAAAACCATTTCTATGATACCATACTCTTGTTTAGCAGAATAAGCAATGCCAAACTCAGATTGTAAGTAAAGACAGTCAATCTGGATTAATTAGACACATGCCTCTAAAGACTATCATTTCCTGTACCCCTAATAAAATTTTGACTAGCTCTTTGCCACTTAACATATGTTGAAAACATCAATGGACTTAACTTGAGATGCAACTAGATCCCCCAGTAGTGCTTCCGGTCACTAGCCCTTAAATAAAATACTTAATAAACCAGAATCCTTCTGTTTTCCAACTACAGATAACCCGGCCATCCTGAATATGCTATGAAAGAAAGTAAAAGATTCAATTAACTTACAGAATTTAATGTTTGCATTACTCAGAATTTTCCTTCAGTGAAGATTGTCCAGGACAAAAGGGATGACTCATTTAAAGCCAAAGATTCAACATTCTGACTCATTTAAAAAATACTATAGAAATTTTTTTCAGTTAATAATTAATCACTAAATAAAAATCACTTCTAAAACAAGATCGAGTGGCAGTCATCCTTTTAAATTCTGTATCTAAGCAAAAATTGCTCAGTTAGTCCTACAAAAGAAACTGATGAAAAACCATATTTCTTGGTAGTGATGTGTTATCTTTTGAATTTGTTGTCTAAATTTTGTGAGAAATAATCAAATAGGAAATACTTTTGTAGCTTACAGTCCAAGTTAAAAATTTGATTCAAGAAGGCTACCAGCTGCGTCGAGCATATTCAGCGGGAAGAGAAATAATTTGAGTGAATTAAGATCGAAATTTTTTTGGTTCCTTGAAGTATATTGACATTCACAAAGCCACTTATCCAAATTCTCTATCATAATTGAATTAAATGTCACTAAATTCAGTTTCTATAAGCACACAAGTTTGTGTGCTCAAACATATCTGTGCAAAAGTGGCCTGGATTATTAATTGGAAACAGTAAGGTTTGAATTAAGAGGCTAATACTCCTAGTCTCATGCAAAATCCAATTACCATCTAATCTATGCGTTTAAGCAGCAAAGGAGTAGAAAAACATAACCTATAATCTTAACAATCACCAATCTACTTTGTTAAAAAAACATAATATACTTCAAAAACTAGATTTCTTGAACTGCCTTACCTTCACTTCTAATTTGGGCAATCAGATCTTTGCAATATTTTGGGCACTAATTATGGACAAAGGAATGTTGTTCGGGTATTTTCTTCTATGCAAGTCAAAATTTTCTACAGGCTCTCCGTTATTTCTTGGAAGAAGGCTCAATTAAGAGCTAGTGTATCAATATTTTGTCCTGGCTGTATACTCCCAATATGCAAATACTAGATCTATTTTGATAATTACTTAAAATATATCCAAGTCCTCAACAGAGCAAGCATGGCTCTTTGATTCAATAGACCAATATTCTGTATCAATGCCTGACTTGTCAAAAAGGATCAAGCATGAATTGAGGGGATATTTCACAGTATATACATCTGAAATACTTGGCATAAATTGGCATCTCAATGTAAGTTGGAAACTGAATATTTCTATAATATTACCAAAATCAACAATTTTCAATAGGAGAATGGTGAATGTCATTAAATTCAAAATTTGAGAGGATCAGAGGAAACAATAGCAAACAAATTTTAAGAGGTAAAAAACAAGAAGTGGTCTCAGCAGGAAGTAGTCACCATATAAAAGCTATTTAAACTGTGTAATGTAGTTTAGAAATTAGCAATAACATTATATAATCACATCTAACAGAAAAAAAAATTGCTGGAATCATGAAAATCCTGAAACCTGAGAAATCAACAAAAGTGAGGCAGGTGCTTTTATGGTTCTCACAGTAAATTAAGTTCCTTGGTTAAGACTATCAATAAAAAAAAAGATGAAAAGTTACCTAAAAATCTGAACTTAAATAAGCAAAAATTAAGGTAATGGGAAACAATATCATTCTCATATCATATATTTAAAAGAAAATAATTATGAATCTTCCACAGAATCAATATTGTGCAGTGTTCATAACCAATTCTCAAGATGTCTGCAACATAGAAGATCCATTGATACACTATCTTTCTCATTAATTATCTCTTCCTGTTTAGAACAAATTCTCAAAGCTTTCACACTTGATGAGACAAAACTATCCTTGATGCTATATAAATCAAACGGTAACAAAGATTGGATCATCAATCTTGGTCAATCAAATAACACTTGCCAATTATATGGATTAGGCATCAGAAAATAATATAAAAATGACAGTGACCTAAATGAGCGCATTACATATTATAAATCTTCAGATATGCTTTGACAATTCAGTCCCCCTGAAATTCCTATTGAACAGAATCACAAAATTTATATCTTTCTTACATTTCTCATTGAATTAGTATGCTTCATTTACTTGATGGTCAAATGGATTATAGTGCCAACAACTTGTTGGAACATTAACTATTAGTCTTAAGTATTTCAGTGCAAATTGCTAGGAAATAGGGTTGATCTTATAAGCCAATTGGACACAAGTTAAAGTCACCAACAAATTACTTCAAATTAATTTCATAATATTTTTATGTTCCATGCGATAACTGATCTAATAAACATTCAGTCTTTGACTTGAAATAAAGTTTTAAATGCAGGAAATTTTCCTTTTAACTCACTTTTAAACTATAAAAACTTGTCATGATAAACAAGCTAAAGGGAAGATGACAACCAGGTAGCATCAGCACAAAGCTCTAGAATTTCAACAAACATGCATGAAAATGATTTCTCTAAACTAAAAGACTAAAAAAGAAAATTTTTAAAAACTGTAGCTCTTTGACCAGGCTAGTATTGCATCACAAATATGTAAAAACTACAAGAGGCTAACTGTAAAAATACCACAATTCTCCATAATAAGAGGCATAGAAAAGGTTTCTTGCTGATATTTGTTCCTCTCACTTCTGCATATTTCACATTTGCTTCAGTTATTCACTAGTAATTTACAAAGGAATCTGCTTTATGATACACATGTAACTTTTGACACAACAGTGTTTCATTAAAATTTATTTGAATATGAAGTCCAATCATGGAAATACAGCATCCCCCTTTAAATAAATAAATTAAAAAAAAAAATTCTACCCGTTTCTATACCTTTTACAATTGAGAAATGTCTGCCGGTGTGATTACCATCCAAGAATAATTAGTAGATCTAGATTTATGAATTATTCAAGAAAACTGATTAGTAGAATGGAAAGAATTGGGTGAAGAAGGTCCTACGAGGAATGAATGGGAAGATCAGAAAGTTGGAAGAAGAAAGGATTTTTAGCATAAAAACTGAATTCATTTTGTTTTTATTGTTAACAGCCCCCCTCCCCTCTCCTTGTTCATCTCCCTTTCTTTTATTGGAAAACTATAATGTCATAATCACTTTTCCAACTAACAATCACTTAAACAAGAAATTAACTATGATCAATAAAATCATTTGTTCTTCTGGAACTTTCCTTCCTCCTCTTGCACACTGAAATATAATTATCTTTACATCAAACACAATTTACTAAAGGCTATGTACCTTAGGTCTCTATAATTTGTAGAGCTTGGCACTGGAAATAGGTCAATCCGGGATGGGCAGCAGCATTAAGTAAACTTAAAAGAGGCTGACATCAAATACAGGAAGATTGAAAGAAAATGGAGTATAAGCAATCCACAATCAATGCATTGTTGCCTCGTGTAAGTATATCAGCTGTTCTAACTAGGAAAAAGCTTATCCTAAGAGGCTGCAAGCATTTTAGTGCAAAATAACTCCCAAACAAAGCTTTCTGAAGGCAGAATACCTCCAAAATTTTGTTCTAAAATATGCGAGTTTTTTCTAAGAATACTCATATATTAAAAAGACAAAAGCCTTAATAACATTAACAGGAACAATATATGAATGTCATTCCCACATTCTCCACCACGCCCCTTTTTGCTCTCTTTCTCTTGCGCTCTCTATCTATCTATGTCCCATAGACAAATAAACAATCGTTTCTGACCAAAGCATTTACTTTTCAGACAGTAAACAGACACTGTATAATTAACTAGTTTCAGATACTACAGATTTGGATACTCCTGGATTTCATACCAAATATTTGAGACGGCAAGAATGAATAAAGAGGCTAGAATAGTTATGCAATTTCTGCATCTTTTCTGCCATATTAATTGCTTTGTCCAATGTAGCAGAAGCTTCTTCCAATTTACCCTGCAATTTTGCGTGGAAATTTTTTTATTCATATGTACTCAGTACCCAAGAAAACAAGCAGAAGCAAATACCTACCAGACGCCTTTTAATGTTAGCCAGCTCTATAATATGTTTAGGCAAGTAGGAGTCTGATCCCATATCACAATGAACAAGTGCAGCACATGCAGCAACTGAATCTCCTATACTCTCCTTAAACCTTGCATTGAAAAGATGGATTTCTGGCACATCCTGCATTATACATGCAAGGGTTCTAAACAATGACTTTAAGACATTAATGCAGTACTCCAAACAGCCTATTGAATGAAACAAAGAAATCAGGGATCTTGGTTTATCATCTGCTACACCAACAACAGCAACAACAACTAAGTATTTATCCCACTATGTGGAGTTGGCTATACAGATCATATCTTACCATCACTTTCTATTAAAACACATATTTTCTTTTTTTAAGTTTAGATAATTCATGTCTTTTTCAATAGTTTCTTCCCAAGTCATTTGGATCTTAGTTTGAGTTAAAAATTCTCTAGACTAATGTCATACTGGTGTATCTAAGGGTCTCCTACACACATGTTCAAACTACCTTAAACATATTTCTCTTATTTTCTCATCTATTTGGGCTATCCCTATTTCTTTCCATTCTTTTTCTTTTTCAATTAACATGCTTTCCAATGCATTCATTACTTATTTTATCTAATCTAGTACGTCCACACATCCATCTTAACAATCTCATTTTTCCTACCCTCATTTTCTGTTCATGTTTATAGTTAGTGCCCCAACACTCTGATCCATAAAGCATTTCTAGGCTTATGGTTGTTTTATAAAATTTTCCTTTCAATTTCATCATTACTTTATGATCACAAAATATAAAAGATGCACTTCTCTATTTATTCTAACCTACCAAAATTCTATATATAACATCTTTATCAGTTACCCATTTTCCTGGAGGATAGATCCTAAATATTTAAAAATTTTAAATATATTTATTTTATACTAGTCAATTTTCACACTTCCCCCATTGCTTTTCCTATGATCATTAAAGTGAGAATGCATATATTCAGTTTTACCTCTATTTATTTTAAAACTTTTCAACTTTAATGCCTCCCTCCAAGCTTCTAAATTGGTATTCTCATCTGTTACACCAACTACCCAAAAAAAAAACAAAAACAAAAACAAAAAAAGGGGGGTTGTTGACGGCATAAATTGAAGTCTTCTAAATTCCAGAAACTGATTGCAAACTTTTAAATCCACCCTCTATTCTTATTTGTGACCAAATCAAACATCATAAAAAGAATGAAGATAAGAAACCTTTCATGGAGCAAATCTCTCAAGCATTACATGATTTGACATTTAAAGCTAATTATAGCACTAAATTACAGCATTGTTCTTCCTCACCATTTGCCAGACTTATTTTGCCTTCACAAGTATTTACAATGATAAATCTACATCAAAACAAAAAATCAATAAACCAACAACATCAACTATATTAGGCCTTAATAGAATCCATGAGGATTAAAATAGATTTGGGAACCAAAAAATAAGTCACTCTGCATTGTAGAAAATGCTAACTTTGTAAGCCAATTGAGTTGGTGCAAGCAAAAGAGTGTATGAAGCAGGACTTGAAGAACATGTCGGTTAAGATGCATAGGTAAATAATGCAAACACTCAAGATCTAGGGGAAAAGAATTTTAAAAAAAAGAAAAGAAAAGAAACAGGCACAATCCAATAACCAAGTAGAGACCTAGGAGCGGTAAAATTCGTAAAAAGAAATCCCATGTCCTTGTCTCTGTGGTAAAGCAGTAGTATTCTCTACTAGAAGAAATGGAGTTAAAAAGTGAAAAGGGAAGATGGGAGAGTAAGGTAAAGCTGGGAACTTGGGATAGGATCATACTAAAGGAAGGATTCTCCTGAGAAATATCTACCGATGCGACTGCTATCTGAGAAATTAGTAGATCTAGATTTACAAATTATTTTAGTTAGCAAGAATCATGATCAATAACTATCAATAACTTCCTAATTTGATAACTTCCTAATTTGTTGTGTATCTTGTGTAAAGTAGGAATATATATATATATAGCTGTATGATTGATCTAGTTACCATATTTAGGACATTGTATTTTGTATATATACCATTGAGATATATGAAAGAAATAACTTTCCGCAATATACTTTCAACTTGGTATCAGAGATTAGGTTAAAAAAATTCCTAGCCGTTCTATTCTTCCAAAACAGAGTTCCCGTCCCTTAATCCCTGCACCACCGGCCATACCTCTGTTATGTCTACCAAAACTGAGGCTGATTCTTCTAATAGCAAGAACATGTCCACCATGACCATTCATGATTCTCCCTCATCCATCCATATTAAATTGGATGGCTCTAACTATCGTGTTTGGTCTAAAATTTTGGAAATGCATATTGCTGGAAGGAGAAAGATGGGCTATATCACAGGCAGAAAGGCTGCACTCTCAGAAAGTGATCCAGGTTATGATGAATGGAAGGCTGAAGATGCACAGGTAAAAACTTGGCTCATAACTTCAATGAATGATAATCTGGTGTCACACTTTGTGCAATGTGGAACAGCAAAGGAAGTTTGGGATGCTGTAAAAAGCAGTTACCTTGATGTTTCTGACTCTTCTCAAGTCTATGAACTGATGAAGAAGTCTTTCCAATTATGTCAAGGTGGTCGGCCTTTGGCAGACTACTATAATGAGTTAAACTCGGTTTTTATGGAGCTTGATTATCGACGACCAAACGATATGACTTGTGCTGCTGATATTGAGAAGTATAGAAACCGTCTTGCTGAGGATAGGGTCTATATCTTTCTCGCTGGACTTGACCAGAATTTGGATCAGGTTAGGGGCCGTGTTCTATCTACTTCTCCTTTACCTACATTAGAAGAAACCTATTCTGTGGTTCGTCGAGAAGTACAACGACAAGTGACTATGGGAGCAGCCATACACTCTGAGACTTCAGCTCTAGTTATACATAAAGGTACTCCTGTTTCGGCTCTTGGCGATTCCACAATTTCTCAAACTCGGTATTGTACTCACTGCCATAAAAATACACATACTGTTGATGTTTGTTGGAAAAAGCATGGCTATCCAGAATGGTATAAACTCAAGCAAGCTGAGAGAAAAAACAAGAAATCTGCCCACACTGCTACTACATCACCTTCTGCCTCTAATGTAACTCGGGTATCTCCTGAAGAAGGTAATTTTGGTCTGTCCATCAATTCTACTTCTACTTGTTCTGATGCTTGGGTTATTGATTCAGGGGCTACTGATCATATGACTAGTAACTCATCTATTGTTGATTCTCTAACACCTCCATTAATTAAGTGTGTACAGGTTGCTGATGGCAACTCTATGCCAATCACAGGGGCAGGAAATGTGTCTCTATCTCCGACATTTTCTATGTCCTCTGTCTTGCTTGCACCCACTCTTTCAAATAATCTCATCTCGATTAGCAAAATAACAAGAGATCTTGATTGTCATGTAACCTTTTATATTACTCATTGTGTTTTTCAGGACAATCTCACGAAGATGACGATTGGCATTGGTAAGGAGAGAGATGGTTTGTACTACTTTGAGGACCACCGAGGCATACCAACTCTTACTTGTGGCTTCCAAGCTCGTAGAGTGACTTCAAATAATAGAAGATTATTCTTTGGCATTGTCGATTAGGACATCCATCTTTCTCTTATTTAGAACGTTTATTTCCTAAGTTGTTTTCCAACATTTCTGCTTCTAGTCTAAGATGTGAACAATGCATTTATGCAAAACATCATCGTGTTCCTTTTAAGGTCAGTTTTAATAAAAGTACTACTCCTTTCTCTTGTGTTTTTACTGATGTATGGGGTCCTTTCTCTACTCCTTCTTCTTCAGGTCATAAATACTATGTGTCTTTCATTGATGATTGTTCACGGGTTAGTTGGGTCTATTTGATGAAATCTAAGAGTGATGTTTCCCACATTATTCCTCAATTTTATAATATGATTCTCACTCAATTTAACACAAAAATAAAGGTTTTTCACTCTGACAATGGTCGTGAGTTTGTAAATCACACTTTTGCTGAATTTATGACACAGCATGGCATCCTTCACCAGAAAACTTGTGTTTATACACCCCAACAGAATGGCATAGCAAAACGTAAGAATCGCCATATCCTTGAAGTGGCTCGAGCCTTGTGTTTTACTATGCAAGTTCCAAAATGTTTCTGGGCTGAAGCTGTTATGACCTCTGTTTTCCTTATTGTTGGAATTAGATAAGATCGGATAAATATATGTATGGATTAGATATGTAGATAAGATCAGATAGGATTCCTAAATATATGTATTACCTTATTCAGATTAGGTAAGTTCAGTAATGAGATCCCTACAATCAAGGATCTTGTTACTATGAATAAGTTAGTACTATCTCATATATATAGGAGTCTTTGTAATCCATGGTATGACTTAAGTTAATAAGAATGAAGCTTATTCTCTTCTGTTTCTTCTAAAAACTCACATGGTATCAGAGAATTCAGGCTCTTCCATGGATTACAAAGCAGCCTTTATGGCTGGAACTTCATCTTCATCCTCTACCACTAATTCATCTAGTGGTACATCCTCATCCGAGGGCAACATTCAAGCTCTCACGGAGGATCATTCCGAATATCACCCAAAATATCACTCTTCATAAATTGGTTGGAGCCAATTATCTTACTTGGGCACAATCAATAAGATTAGCCATCAATGGGAGAGGAAGATGGGTTATCTTCTTGGAGAAACTTCAGCACCCTCACAGATGATCCAAGATATGCCCGATGGAGTTCGAGAGAATTCCATGGTCATGTCCTGGTTGATTAACTCCATGGATGCAAGTGTTGGGAGGTCCTTTATGTTTCTTCCAACTGCAAGAAGTGTCCGGGAGGATCAAGGAAACTTACTCAGACATGGAAGATCATTCACATCTATATAACCTAAACTCTCAATTGTGGAAAATGCAGCAAGGGGCAAGAAATGTCACTGAGTACTATAACCACATGGTGGGAATTTGGCATGAATTAGATCTGTTTGAAGAAGAAGGATGGATAGATGCAGGAGACAGTGCAAGGTACAGGAAGAAGGTAGAAAGGGGGAGGATATTTGTCTTCCTTGCAGGTCTGAACAAGGACCTAGATGAAGTCAGAGGGAGAATTTTGGGAAAACATCCATTACCAAGTATGAGAGAAGTGTTTGCAGAAGTCAGAAGAGAAGAAGGAAGACGAAAAGTGATGCTGGGAAACCAAGATTCATCCAAGGGAGAGGTAGAAGGATTTGCTTTGGTGGTAAGGGCTGGTGAAGGAGATCTGAAGAAAAAAAACAGACCTTGGTGTGACCACTGCAAGAAATTAGGCCACACCAAGGAAACCTCTTTGGAAATTACATGGTAAACCAGCCAATCTTAAGAGAAGGGTTGGTGAGTACAAATCGAGGAGAAAGCAGGCCTTTCAAGTTAGCAATTCAGATCCTGACAGCAACAAAGAATCTCCCTTAGACAGTCTTTCTTCTATGAAGGAGCAGATTGAGCACCTCTATAAGTTATACCAAACCCAAAATTCTGCTAATCCTTCCTCAAACCTAGTTCAGACAGGTAAACACTCTAGAGTTTCTCTCATTTGTACAGCAAAAAATGATGTGTGGGCATCAGATTCTGGTGCCACAGATCATATGACAGGAAAACTCAAGTTTTTTTCCACCTATACTCCTTGTAGAACCACTCTACAAGTGAAAATGGCAGATGGTTCATATTCTCCTGTTATGGGAGTAGGATCAGTGCCTTTGACTCCTTCTTTAATATTGAAAAATGTCCTTCATGTACCTAAACTCTCTTATAATTTACTATCCATCAGTAAGCTCGCAATAGAACATAATTGCACTATTCTCTTTTCTGCTTCTGGGTGTGTTTTTCAGGATTCAATCTCGGGGAAGAGGATTGGAGTTGCTAGACAAGTAGATGGTTTATACCTTCTTGATACACATGCTCCCGAGGCAGCTCTTTGTGCTAATTCTAGATTAGGGCTTTCTGGTGTCTCTGAAAATAAAGTGCTGCTTTGGCACTATAGACTAGGACACCCTAATGTTCTCTACATGAAAAAATTGTTCCCAAGTTTGTTTCTCAATAAAAAGTCAGACTCCTTTCAGTGTGAGTTTTGTGCATTGGCAAAACATCCTCACAGTTCGTATCTTCCACAACAATACAAACCAACTGCCCCTTTTACTCTTATCCATAGTGATGTTTGGGGACCATCTAAAGTTTCAACTTTATCTGGAAAACGATGGTTTGTAACTTTTATTGATGACCACACAAGGGTTACTTGGGTTTTTCTTTTAAAAGACAAGAGTGAAGTTAGTGCTATCTTTCAATCTTTTTACCAAATGGTACTCACTCAATTTCAAACTGATCTGTAGTTAGGAGTGATCAGGGGAAAGAGTTTGTGAACAACCATCTTAAAAAGTTCTTCCTTGAAAAAGGGATTGTACATCAAAATTCCTGTGCATATACTCCTCAACAAAATGGCCTTGCTGAGAGAAAGAATCGGCAATTACTAGAAATGACCCGAGCTCTTCTTTTTACCACTCATGTGCCATCCTATCTCTGGGGAGAAGCCTTACTTCATTCGACCTATCTCATCAATAGACTTTCATCAAAACCCTTGATTTCAAACACCACCACAACCTTCTTTGTGCATTCCTCGATCAAGACTTGTCACTACCATGCCTCTTAAGGTCTTTGGATGTCTTGTTTTTATCCTAATCATGATCCTCATAGGGTAAATTAGATCCAAAGGCTCATAAGGGTATATTTGTTGGGTTCTCAAACACACGTAAAGGGTACAAATGTTTCAATCCGTCCACTCGGAAAATCTGTCTCCACGGATGTTACCTTCCATGAAGCTCGGGTATTTGATTCGGGGAGCAATCTCATAAACCTGAACCTGAGCATGAATCTGAAAGACCTTCCTATCCTTCCTATGCTATTTTTGAGGATTCTGTTCTTCCTAATCCTCCATTTAATCCTCCACCTGAACCTGAACCTGAACCTGAGCATAAATCCCCAGGACCTGTTTTTAGTCCTAGTCCTCCAGTGAATGAGGAAAGATGGAAGGGTATTGTGTACTCAAGAAAAGGGAAAGATCTTCCACCTGAACAGCATCTCCAAGAGTCTGTCCCGGGAGAGAATCCACCATCAACCCAAGATCAAACAGTAGAAGCAACAGGTAATACTTCTGAAAATGTTCAGAACTTCCTTCCTATTGCAGTCAGAAAAGGGGTTCGAACTTGCACTAAAAACCATAAATATCCTCTGTCAAATTTTATATCCTATGGAAAACTGTCTCCTTCATACTCTGCTTTTATCTCTCAAATCTCTACACTCACAGTTCCTAATAATATTAAAGAAGCTCTAGATGTTCCAGAATGGAAGGAGGCTGTCTTAGAGGAAATGAGGGCGTTGGAGAAGAATGCTACTTGGGAAAAAGTCTTATTACCCCAGGGCAAAGTTCCAGTTGGATGCAAGTGGGTATTTACTATTAAGTACAAGGCTGATGGTTCTCTTGAAAGAAGAAAGGCTAGGTTAGTGGCAAGAGGGTTTACACAAACCTATGGAATTGATTACACAGAAACGTTTTCTCCAAAGGGCTAAGTTAAATACGTTGAGAGTTCTATTGTCACTTGTCGTTAATCTTAACGCCTTTAAATCATTGGATGTCAAAATGCATTTCTTCATGGTGATCTTCAAGAAGAAGTATATATGGAAGACCTCCGTGATTTGAGAATGGGTTTGGATCACAGGTGTGCAGACTAAAAAAGTCCTTGTATGGACTTAAACAAAGTCCTAGGGCTTGGTTTGATAGGTTCACAAGGTTTGTGAGAAGGCAAGGATATCAGCAGGCCCATTCTGATCATACTCTTTTGTAAAAGGTCAAAGTGAGGAAGATTGCCATTCGATAGTATATGTAGATGATATCATATTATTAACAGGCAATGATGAGGAAGAAAGTACCGATCTAAAGCGTAAGTTGGCCACAGAATTTGAAATCAAGGATCTTGGACAACTTAGGTATTTTTGGGAATGGAAGTGGCTAGGTCACACGAGGGTATAGTAGTATCTCGGAGGAAGTATATCTTAGATTTGTTGAAAGAGACAGAATGAGTGCGTGTAAACCGGTTGATACTCCAATTGAGGCAAATGCAAAACTAGGAGATGATATCGGTGGAAAGCAGGTTAATAGGCGGATACCGAGAGATTGGTGGGGAAACTCATATATCTATCCCATACAAGACTGATATAGCATTTCTTTGTGAGCCTAGTAAGTCGCTTTATGCATTCTCCAAGGCGGGAGCATGAGAATGCGGTGTTCAGATTCTCAAGTACTTGAAGGAACCCCGGGCGATGGATTGTTCTTCGAAAGAATGAGAAGAGAGATGTTGAAGCCTATCTTGATGCAGATTGGGCTGGTTCGTTGGTCGATAGAAGATCAACTTCGCTATTGCACTTACATATGGGGCAATTTGGTTACTTGGAGGAGCAAGAAAGCAGAATGTGGTGGCAGTAAGCTGAAGCTGAATTTAGAGCTATGGCACATGGAATTTGTGAGTTGTTATGGTTGCGAAAGGTTCTCGAGGATTTAGGCATAATGGTGAAGGTCCTATGAAGTCGCTTTGTGACAATAAGGCAGCTATAAGTATTGCTCGAGAATCCGGTGCAACATGACCGGACAAAACATGTTGAGGTGGACAGGCACTTTATTAAGGAAAAACTGGAGAATGGAGTGATATGTATCCCATTTGTATCTTCCAGAATGCAGGTTGCAGATATTCTCACAAAGGGATTGGCTAAACCACTGTTTGATGGTCATACAAGCAAGCTGGGAATGAAGAACATCTTCCTACCAGCTTGAGGGAAAGTGTTGGAATTAGATAAGATCGGATAAATATATGTATGGATTAGATATGTAGATAAGATCAGATAGGATTCCTAAATATATGTATTACCTTATTCAGATTAGGTAAGTTCAGTAATGAGATCCCTACAATCAAGGATCTTGTTACTATGAATAAGTTAGTACTATCTCATATATATAGGAGTCTTTGTAATCCATGGTATGACTTAAGTTAATAAGAATGAAGCTTATTCTCTTCTGTTTCTTCTAAAAACTCACACTTATTAATCGAATGCCAGCAAGAATTCTTCATTTTCAAACTCCGTTAAGAATGTTATCTAGATTTCACTCCATTCCCTCTGCCCTTAATATTTGTCCTAAGGTTTTTGGTTGTGTATGCTATGTTCATGTTCATCATTTTCATCGAGATAAACTTGATCCTCGTGCTATTAAATGTGTTTTTCTTGGCTACTCTAATTCACAAAAAGGCTACAAATGTTTTCATCCTCCTACAAACACTTATTATGTTTCTATGGATGTTCAGTTTTGTGAAAATGAGTCCTATTTTTCTCAAAATATATCCATGGTTCCTCTTCAGGGGGAGAGTGAGAGTAAGGAAGAGGAACAATTGTGGTTAGGAGAGAAGAAGATATGGATTTCAGGTACAGAAACTGTTAATTCAGGAACAGAAAATGTTACAGAAACTATCAATTCAGGAACAGAAAATGTTACTGAACCTGAATTCAGATCTGAAACCGTTAACACAAATGGGGAATCAGTAGTTGAGAGGCCAGCTCAGTTGTTTGAAAAAAAATATTCTAGAAAAAAGGAGTCTCTTGGACCTAATACATCTCTTGATGATCTTACCATGCCATCGGATGACTCTTCTAGGATTGACAATGAGGTTGACAATGAGGTATGTGCTTATTCTCCTGAATCTCTTCAAATTTCTAGTCATAATTCTAGTATTGATAGGAATAGGAGATATCCTCTTCGTGAAAGAAAAGTACCTGATAGACTTGGTTTTTCAAAGACTTCCAATGTTACTTATCCTATCTCAAATTTCATATCCTATCACCGTTTGTCGAAAGCCAAGTTGACATTTGCTCTTCAATTGTCATCCATCTCTATTCCTAGTCATTTTCAGGAAGCTCTTGAAGATCCTAAGTGGAAGGATGCTATGGAAAATGAAATGTGGGCACTCCAAAAGAATTCTACTTGGGAGATGGTTGAGTTACCTATGGGAAAGACGATCGTGGGATGCAAATGGGTATTTACCACAAGTACAAGTCGATGGGACGATTGAGAGGTACAAGGCTAGATTGGTAGCAAAGGTTATACTCAAACTTATGGTATTGATTATCGGAGACCTTTGCACCATTGCTAAGATGAATACTGTTCGTCATATTGTCACTTGCCGTTAATTTAGACCGCCTCTACGACGTTTGATGTAAAGAACGCCTTTCTTCACGGTGACCTAACCGAGGAAGTGTTTATGGATCCACCTCCGTGGTTTGCAATGGAAGAAGGTAAAGTATGCAAATTAAAAGGCATTGTATGGACTAAAACAATCTCCTGTGCCTGGTTTGGGAGATTGAGTCATGCAATGAAGGAGTATGGGTTCAAACAAGCTTTGGCAGATCATACTTTGTTCTATAAACATGATCATAACAAGATACCTTGCTTCTTGTCTATGTTGATGATATGATTGTAACAGGTAATAACGTAGATGAGATTGAGAACCTTCGAGGTTATCTTGCCAAAGAATTCGAGATAAAGGATTTGGGGCTCTTGAAATACTTCTTGGGTATTGAAGTATCCCGGTCTAAGCAAGGATTGTTTCTTTCCCAAAGAAAGTATACTTTGGATCTCCTAACTGAAACTGGTTATTCTGCATGTGAGCCAATAGATACTCCTATTGAGGTGAATCATGGGCTATCGGTTTATCCTGATCAAATCCCAACAAACAAAGCCAGATATCAAAGGATAGTTGGTAAGTTAATCTACTTGACTCATACAAGGCCGGATATAGCATATGCAGTCCATGTCATAAGTCAGTTCATGCACAATCCTAGTGATCAACACATGAACGCTGTTAATCGGATTCTAGCATATTTAAAATCAGCTCCAGGTAAAGGAATTCTGTTCTCCAAACACGGAAATCTGGATATTGTGGGATATACAGATTCTGATTTTGCTGGTAGTAGAATGGATAGAAAATCTACTTCTGGATATCTAACCTTTTTTGGAGGCAATTTGGTGACGTGGAGGAGTAAAAAACAGAATGTGGTTTCATTATCTAGTGCAGAAGCAGAGTATCGGGCTATGCATCATGGAATCACAGAACTTTCTTGGCTGAAAATTCTCTTAACTGAGCTGGGTTTTAGTCAAAAAAAGCCTATGGTGCTGTATTGTGATAATAAGGCTGCTATTGAGATTGCTAATAATCCAGTACAACATGATCGTACTAAGCATGTTGAGTTAGACAGGAACTACATCAAAGATAATCTGGATTCCGGTGCCATAGAAATTCCCTACACCAAAAGTTCAGATCAGTTGGCTGATATTATGACTCATGCTGTCAGTAGTGGATCATTCTACTCAACATTATCCAAGTTGGGCATGAGTGATATCTATGCCCCAACTTGAGGGGGAGAGTTAGCAAGAATCATGATCAATAACTATCAATAACTTCCTAATTTGATAACTTCCTAATTTGTTGTGTATCTTGTGTAAATTAGGAATATATATATATAGCTGTATAATTGATATAGTTGTCATATATAGGAGATTGATATAGTTGTCATATATAGGGGATTATGATTGATCTAGTTACCATATTTAGGACATTGTATTTTGTATATATACCATTGAGATATATGAAAGAAATAACTTTCCGCAATATACTTTCAACTATTTTCAAAAATTCATTAGTAAAAATGGAGTGAATTAAGGGAAGAAGGTCCCCCAAGGATTGAATGGGAAGATAAAAAAGTTGGATAACTTCAGGACTCAAAATCAGATTTACTTAAATATCAAACCTTTTTGTTATGTTATTGATTGAGACTTAAGCCTAGATCTTTCCACGTGAACAATGCTCAAAGTCATTGAGATATTATGTACCATTACAGTTATAATTAATCAAATATGAACTGCACCTTTATCAAAAGAGTACAAGATTTGGATAAATTTAATGTAACCATAGAGGGCATGCTGCTAAGTTTAGAAGCTTAAGTAAGGGTCACTGAAAATTGAACAGTTCACGGCTAGAAAAGAGTACAAATCAAAGCCAAATGCAATGGTACAGGCATACTAAGGAAGTTACAAAGAAAAAATGGGACCTTCAAAAGTTTTTTGCAAAATAGCTACCGAAGAGACAGGTGGGATATCAAACTGTTCATGGGGTAGTGAACAATGATGTGCTAGTTCATGTTTTAGGAAAATTACATCTTTAAATGTGAGAGTGATATTAGCAATTTGTCAAAGTAAGTTCCATCAACTACAACAACAACCATTAAGCGTTTATCCCATCATATGAAGTCGACTGTATCAATCATATCTCACTATCATATTCTGTCAAAACACATTTTCATTTAAGTTTAGATATATAATGTCTTTTTTAATAGTTTCTTTCCAACTCCTTTTAGGTCTTCCTTTTCTCCTTTTAATTTGAGTTAATAATTCACTATTTTCTATACACCATACTAATATATCTAAAGGTCTTCTACACACATTCCAAACCATCTTAGATGTTGGTATTTAACGATCCGGATTATAGTATTTCATTCGAAACAGATCTTATGATTTTTTTTTATGCTAGTTGGAATTTTGAATTTTGCATAAGCAGTTATGGTTTCAGTGAGTATGAAGATGAAGAATTTATTTGGCATTTGAACATGATAAATGCTGCTGAATGTATGTCTGCTTATTTTTAAGTTGAAATGCCTTTTTGAGTTTAGTTTTAGTAGATGTGAACAGTTTAGTCTTGTTCTTCATCCTTTGATTTCTGGAGAAATTGGTGAACCAACTGTTTTTTTTTTTTTTTTTGCTTCAGACCACTAGAAAAAAAAAAGAAAAGAAAAAAAGAATCTAAGCAGACTCTGTTGATATGCTGCAACTAAAGATTCAGTCGTTGCAGTACAGGGTATTTTGGTAACAAAAAATTCTGGCCTAGTCAGTATGATGTTTCCACTTAAAAAAGAATCTAAGCAGACTCTGTTGATATGCTGCAACTAAAGCTTCAGTCGTTGCAGTACAGGGTATTTTGGTAACAAAAATTTCTGGCCTAGTCAATATGATGTTTCCACTTACTCTTTTAGTGCGAGTTCACTACGTCTCTACTGGCTTCAATTTCCATTAGTTTCCCACTTCAGTCCAAACCATAAGGGAGAAAGTGAGTTTTTCAATCCATAAGGGAGGAAAGTGTCTTTCAGCCAAACCACAAGGGAGAAACGTGGAATTTAGCATTTAATAAGTTATAAATTTGATTATTTTGTAATCAGAAACAGAGATATAAGGATTACAAGGCAATGCCTGGAAAAAGTTACTACTCAACATAGGTTAATATTTTTCTATATAAGACTTAATAATAAAAAAATTTTAAGAACAAGTTATGCAATACACTTAGGATTAAGTGGTGAAACTTAAAGAATAAGAACAAAAGAGATATTTTTATAAAAGCCTTATTAGAAACCATTAACTGGAATGTGGAAGAGAAAACAAAGAGTACACGAGGAAAAAGTAACTAATCAAATGAAAGAATTTGCAAAAAAAGTATTGGAAGAATCAAAAGGTCATATGTAGAATAAAGAATCATGATGGTGGAATGAAAAAATTCAAGAAAAAATTCAAGTAAAAAAAGACAAGTTACAAAACTTTATATGCTTGTAGAAATAATGAAAATATTGAATGATACAAGATTGATGATGACAACGAGGTGAAAAGAGTAATAAATGAGGTAAGGGCAAAGGCTTTCGAAATTTTTCATAAAAGATTAGATAAAAAGAAAGGAGAAATATATATATATGCTAGCAAAATTAGGGGAAAAAAAGAAAAGATTTAACACAAGTGTATAAAAGATAAACTTGAAAATGTTTTTAATTGATGACAAACTAATAAAAGATTGATGGAAGAAATACTTTTATAACCTATTTAATGAAGTTAACAGAAATGAAGTCACACTAGGTAAGTTAAAACAATCTAAACTAAAAAGAAATTTTACATATTATCGCCAAATTCAACCTTTGGAAGTAGGAAAAGCATTACCAATAAAGAAAAATGATAAAGTAGTGAATCCTAACGATATTTCAATTGAGACATGAAAGTGTATTAGAAAAGTCAGTATCACATGGATCACTAATCTATTTAATTTAATTATGAAAATTAAGAAAATGCATAATCAATGGAGAAAGAGCATACTGGTACCTGTATATAAGAATAAGAGAGAAATACAAAATTATACAAATTATAGGGGTATTAAATTAATGAGTCATACCATGAAATTATGGGAAAGAATAATCGAAAGAAGATTGAGAAATGAGGCTATTTGGTTTTATGCTAGGAAGGTCTACAAAGGAAGCAATATATCTAATAAGAAGATTATATGAACATTATAGTGAGAGAAAACAAAATTTACATGTAGTAATTATCAATCTTGAAAAAGCATATAATAGAGTTAATCATGATATAATGTGGCAAGTATTAGAAAAGAGAGGAGTTAAAATAGGTTATATAGAACTTATAAAAAAATATGTATAAAAACATAACAACATGTGTTAGTATGCCAAAAGGGATATCATATGAATTTTCGAATATTACAGGTTTGCATCAAGATCCTCTTTGAACTAATACCTTTGTACATTAATAATAGACGAGCTCACTAAGCATATATAGACAACAATTTTTAAATATATGTTACTTGCAGATGATATAATTTTAACGATGAGATGAGAGATTGAGTGATATCAAGTTAAAAGCTTGCAAGGAGGCATTAGAATCAAAAGTTTTGAAATAAGTAGATAAAACTAAATATATAGTGTCATTTTAGTAAGCATAGGATAAGCAATGTGGTAAATGTAAAAATTGGCAGACATTAATTAGGTATATACAAAGTTTTAAATATTTAAGATTTATCTTCGAAGAAAATAAGGAATTGATAAAATGTTACACATAAAATTCAAGCAGGATGGAACAAATGAGAAAGTGCATCCTCTTTATTTTGTGATCATAAAATACCAATATAATTAAAAAGAAAATTTTATAAAACAGCCATAAGAACATTGATACTTTATGGATCAAAGTGCTGGTGCACTAACTATGAATATGAACAAAAACAAGTAGCAAAATAAGTATGTTAAGATGAATGCATGGACATAGTGGACTAGATAGAAGAAGTAATGAATGTATTACAAAAAAAAGGTAGGAATAGCTCTAATAGATGAGAAAATGAGAGAAACACATTTAAAATTGTTTGGACATATGCACAGGAGACCCTTAGATGCACCAAAGTAGCATCTAGAAAGTAGAGAATTATTAACTCAAACTAAAAGGGGAAAAAGAAAACCTAAAAAGCCAAAACTATTAAAAAAGACATGAACTATCTAAACTTAAACAAAAATTTGTGTTTTAATATAAATGATGACGAGATATGATCCATACAACCAAACCCACGTAGTGGGACAAAGGCTTAGTTATTGTTGTTCATAGTTAATTGCCCAACAGTCTGATCCATACAGCATCGCTAGTCTTATAGCTATTTTGTAAAATTTTCCTTTCAATTTTATTGGTACGTTATGATCACAAAGTATAAGGGATATACATCTCCATTTATTCCAACCTGCCTAAATTCTATGTGTAACATCTTTATCAATTCCCCTATTTTCTTAGATGATAGAACTTAATACTTATAACTTTCATATATACTTAATTTATGGCCACCAATTTTCACACTTATCTATTGCTTCTCTTATGATTTCTAAAGTGACACTCTATATATTCAGTTTTAACTCTACCTATTCTAAAACCTTTCAATTCTAATGTCTCTTTCCAAATTTTAACTTGGCATTCACTCCTCTCGTCTTATTGATCAAAACTATAATTAGCTTTTATAAACTTACCCACCTCTGCTTTTACTAAAATAGAAAATTCAGATAATTGTCACATTTGTAAACAAGTCCAACCAAGATTATTCAACTTTCATAATTAGCTGAGACTGTCCCAAGTACATTTGGAAGGCAAACTGCTAAATGCTGTTCATTGTACACACATCCTAATCAGATGATTGGATTTAATGGACAAATCAGCAGCCAGTGTATTAAAGTTTATTCTGTAGAGGAGGTCAGATGATTATTTTGAAGAACCTGAGCATCTAACTCAAGAAAACTTGGCAACAACTAAGGTAGCCTAGTTTTTTATGAATGACTTAGAGACACCCTTGGGAAATTGAAGCAGGAACTGTGTCCCTGAACAGTTATTCACACCTAGATTTGCTCATATATTACAACCAAACTTCAAAATAGATATAAAATCATTCAAGCACACATGTAATATAAATTCATGTTTCATTTACTGCGAAGATAAATGCAGAGAATTCACCTACCTTATGTACGTATGCAGAAAGCTAACTAATGGAGTTGCACTTACAATTGAGCTAAATTAATGAGATACCAAATTATGAAAATCCATAAAGCTAACAATGAGGGACTTTTGTCATCTCCAGAATTTTCTGTTGGTCTTGTTAAACTTACCTTAAGAAAGACTTGTGTAGCTCGCTCCAAAGCTGAATTTGCAAAATCCCATCCTCCCTTGCTTTCCATGAATTCCACATAACGCATCCAGAATTCAGGGTAGTAAGAGCAAGGAATTAAGCATCTCTCGTAGACCTGTAGCGCCTGTAACCACAAAGATATTTAGTTTTTGGCCACATAATCAGGAAGTATTTGCTTAAATCACTTGAATACACACATACCCAATCAAAATCCTCTTGCTTCTCAATAAAGTCCAGATACTGATTCCAATTTTGAAGCTGTTCCTCATCAAGCGGTGAAGTATCAAAATATCGCCTTTGAATATTAGTTTCAAAGATTTTTACTTTTTCATTAAGCTCGTTTGTTTTCTGATAAAATTCTTCCCCAATAGATCTGTATGTATGGACTGCTTTGGCCATAAGAGCCTCGTTGGTAGGGTTCTGCAAGTCCTGGATGACTTGAGAGATTTCATATTCAGACCACTTAACTTCGCCATTGTTCAGAACTTCTACTTCCATCGTACAATTGTTATGTTTCCTCAGTTCGTCTTCCATGCCAGCAACAAATTGTTGGAAACTGGAGATTTAAAAAAACAAGAGGCACTATGTCCATAAATCATAGTAGCATTCCATTGTGACAAACAATAAAAGAAAGCAAAAGATGGAGAGATACTGATAAGCTCAGAGAGAAACTAAAATTGTATGAAAACAACACGTGATATCAGACATAATTAGTGCCAGATTAAATAGGCATGTGTCTGGAGCCATGATGAAAAGCACAAAGCTCAACAAAGTATGATGAAGTTGTGGACATGTAATGAGATGGTATATAGCCAAAACTACATAAGTTAAATTTTTAGAACAGCTAACATGATTATAAACAGAAGAATACACTAGATGTTTTGACCAATTCTGGAGCTCAGAGAAGTAATCTAAAATATGATCTCCAACTCCAAGCCCAAGATGCAATATTCTGTAAACAATGTAAATTACAACTTTCTCCTCTTTTTACCAGCAATAGATATTAATTTGCAACAATTTTTTTCTGCACTAATCACTCAACATAGCATAAAACCTTTGCAGGATGTTATAGCATGAAAAAATATGCTAGAATAATGAGAGACTGAGAGTCCAAGACATCTAAAAAACTACGGATGAATTAACAAATACTCAAGGATGGGGTTCAAAAAACCAGATTAAGTGCCACAAGAGGGCAAAATCAATTTGGATTGCTTAATTATTGTTTTTGTACCAATCTGGATGAAGTTGGTCAACAAGCTTTTAAATGAAATTCACTGTTGAATTTTTGCTCATCAAAGAGCTTTATTCACATTAAGCAGAAATGTAAGTTTTCTGAAAATAACGACCATGTTTAGTTACTTTTATAGTTGAATGAAGCAAATAATAGACGTGTGAAAATAGCCCATAGCTTTTATGTCATTCAGAAGTTAGTATTCAGCATGAAAAATGCAAGGATATTTAAGAAATGGATTATGCAAGCAAACAAGAATTGCAAGTTGAGTACTCTTTACAGCACTCTTGTTCTCACCACAGAATTTATTTTCTCAAGATCACAAGGATGTTTAGCTAGAATAAATGCTTTCAACTTCTTTTAGGAATTTCTCCTTCTACATTTTGTTATTTTCAGATCCAATGAATCTTTTAGCCAAATAAATAATTTCCATTAACCTATTGCTCACAACAGCAATGACATTCTAAATGAAGAGATGACCATCTCAAATTTAATCAATGGAGGATAATTTGAAGCAAACTTTGTAAAAATAACTTTGCTGCGATACATACTTCTCATAATACTTGTGCAAATATTCTGTTGGGAATCTCAATACTTGGAGGTAAATATTTGCAACAAAGCCCCATTGCTGCTGACTGAATTCAAATTTTATGTACTCATTCCATAAGGCATGACAAAAGTAATCTTTCCGAACAAACATGAGGGCTCTCTTGAATAACCTGTCAGAAAAGATAAGTAAATTAGGAATCAGGAATAAAAGTCAATTTTAAACATAAAGATCATTGTAATTAAATGCATGACGAGAAGTAAGATGAACGGAAAACAGAGGATTTAAGCACTAAAAGATTCACATTATATTCAACAATTGAATGGGCAAAAAAAATTATTTAGTGATAGAAGTCAAGCGCATAAATATACCAACAGAATCACGAATGAGTTGCTAACTATCAGCCACAGAACTCCAGACTTAATAGTCAACACAGAAGTAGCAATAATCTTGTAGACAAATCAAAGTTCAAAATCATAACAAGTATGTTTCCTTTGATGACAGTAATGTTAGATGGGACATTTGCAGTTCATACATTACAAGAATGTAGTACAGTTTTGTCTAATTTACCAAATAGATTCACACTTCATTGAAATATTGACTAAATACTAAAGGATTATAAATTTCAAAAGACTTACCTACGAACATCAAGTGGGTCCTCATAAAAAGACATGGCAAAACGACAATAGTCAACCCACAAACCAACAGAGAGAGTTATTGAACCCACTGCACGTTCAAATACTTTAATAGCCGCATGAGCATCTGAGAGCCGTACGATATGATCAGCATATTTTCTCCAGTACCAATGGCACAATGGGAATCTTGACAAAAATGAATCATATGATAATGATATAATATCCAAATTTCCCTGCAATTTCAAGGCAGATTTTACCTGCATTAGCAGATAAAGTTCGAGAAGATAAAACCGAACCTTGCAGTCTATAAAAGCAAAGATTGAAGAAAACAATAAACCAACGACAACTAAGCCTTTATCCCACTATGTGGAATTGGCTAACAATGATTAAGAATATTCATAATGTAGTATCAAAAACATACATGTGGCGGAAGGTGGAAAACTCATTCAATACCAATACATATCCCCCAGAAGAAGACAAACATCATGTCAACTATTCACCAACGAACAGCAGATGAGCATGTACGAAACTCCAACTTAAATCTAATGACAGAGAAGGATGATTAACTCATAGACAATACAACCCCCGTATACAAGAATATTCACATTTAACAGATATCTTTGGTTTCTAACCTTATAATCTGCTACCTCCTTGAGTATCTCACTTTTTCATGGCAAATGGAATTCATGTATTAAATAAAAGAATAAGATAATAAGATTCCTCTTCAATCTGCAATAGAGCACTTTCTCTGAGTGCACACGTATGAAACATCCTAACATAATGGTCAACCTTTAGATGAATGCTACTTACTGATTCTGAACCTGCCTTTGACGCATCTACCAGAAAAAAAAGGTCCTATTTTTCGCTAAGTGTATCTTGGGAATGAAAATCACTCCTTTATCAAACTACAAAATTTTAAAACTTTCCTAGCAAAATCTATTACTGAATTCACATCTTTTACTCACTAGGAATGAAGTTAATATTTTCTTATCCTACTGCTTCTTGTGTGTCTTTTATTTGCTAGTCTCATAATCGGTTCCTTTGACTCACATCAATTTAAGAAAGATAGAATCATTGATAGGATTCCACAAGCTACCTTCTTTGGAAATCAAAATGAAAACCAGTGCTTCTCACCTATAACAATTTCAACTGTATAGAAAGGGATTCCAAATGTCTCCCTCAATCCTAAGCTGCTGCTATGGAGAATGCTGTGGTGAACTTTGACTACAGTGCCTGAGTAAATATCCAGCATATGGAGTTCTGCACTGGATTAAGGCTACTTAACGAAAACGAATACACAATAATGGAGGCTTGGGCAACTTTTTGACTGTCATTCTTAAGTTTTTTTGGTGCCAACTGCCAATTCTTGGTCATTGAGATTCACAGTGATTCAGATTTTTATTTTGGTTTGGAGTATTTCAAACAAATTGAAATGATTTAAGATTTTATTCTACATTTGTGCCAGGTATAATAATTCTTATTCCTTTCTGACTGGATTACTCAAAACTGCACGTTAATAATACAGATCCTGGGAATTGGTTTCACTTAAAGGATCAAACCAATAATAAAACATGACTTCTATGTCACGCTAGTACCAAAAAGGCTTTTGTTGGCCTTACAGCTGCATATCACTATGGGTCTTAGACTAGGGTCAAGCCATAATAAGGTAGCCATAAGGAAAACAGTGGCTGGATTGAATCATTCGTGATGAACGTGCCCTCTTCCCCTAACCAACATAGGGGAAAAGCTTGCTTCCCACTGATGGCAGGCAGATGAACGGTCCATAAGACAAGTCACTAAGGCAAAGAAAAGAGTTCTTCCTTGTTCATTAATCAAAAATCAAGAGAAACTGGGCACTAGAGTGGCAACACATGAACATACCCAGTCTCACTCCCATCTTGATATGAGGAACCTTCTGGCATATGTATTGAGATTATTCAGGAGACATTCTCCAATTCTGGTAAGGCTTTCATTTTCTGGATATGCCACTCCACAAACAAGGAGTTAGATAACCAAGTGGGCTGTGGTGATGTCAGAATTTGCACCTATTTCCAACTAGTCAGGGATGTGTCCACTTATTTCTTTGATCCCATTTGGTGTCCTCAAAGGAATAATTTCCTTCCCAAATTATCTGGACTTATAAGTCAGTTTAGACAAGTTCAAGCCATACACAACAAATGAAGACAATACTCCCAAGAATAATTTTCTACAAATACTAGCTAAAACAAAACTCTGCCAATGCAAACTACGCTTATGCATGTTTGCATAGCCTGTCCCAAGCCAGGATAAAGTGAGGGGTTGCGCCAGCGCTATGAGCCGGCTATAAAAAAACTAGCTATCTTTTATGAGATGAACCCAAAGGATATTTCGTTGGAGTGTACCCTTCTTAGCGACGCGTTGCATCGGTGCCCGGATGTAGCGAAAAATGAGCAAGGGTCCTTGCACCAAGTTAGGCAGGTGTGAGGGGTAAGGAAGCTAGCCTGGGGCCATCATTCCCGGAGTGATGCGCCACATCGGTTGTGGTGAAAAATGAGCAAGGGCGAGTGTGGGGGCAAAACAAGACCCAGGGGGTAAGGATTCGACTAGGGAGTTGGAACATAGGAACTTTAACGGGTAAGTTGAGAGAGTTAGCAGATACTTTAGTTCGAAGAAAAATCAATATTGCTTGCCTGCAAGAGACTAAATGGGTTGGAGAAAAAGCTAAGGAAGTTGAAGGTACCGGATTCAAGTTGTGGTACACAGGCACAAAGAAGAGTGTCAATGGAGTTGGGATTATGATAGATAAATGTTACAAAGATAAAGTGGTAGATGTTAAGAGGTCAGGAGATAGAATTATTTTGGTTAAGCTAGTAGTGGGAGAGCTGATTTTGAATATCCTTAGTGTGTATGCCCCTCAAGTTGGATTGCGGTTACAAATGAGGATAAATTTTGGGAAGACTTGGAGGAGATTCTAAGAGGGATACCGCGTGAGGAGAAAGTATTTGTAGAAGGGGACTTAAATGGACATGTTGGGCAACATAGTGAAGGTTTTGATAGAGTTCATGGAGGTTTTGGTTACGGGAATAGAAATGAGGCGGGTGAGAATATTTTGAATGCAGCTCTAGCCTATGACTTAATGGTGACAAATACCTACTTTAGGAAAAGAGAGTCACATCAAATCAATTTTCGTAATGGCCCAAATTTTAGCCAAATTGACTTTTTTCTTGCTAGAAGGGAGGATAGGACCTCATATGTAGATTGTAGTGTATACCCCGGAGAATGCGTAACTACGCAACATAAGTTGGTGGTCCTAGAGGTTCGGTATAAAAAAGTAAGCAAACTGCAGAAAGTTGTTCAGAACCCAAGAATAAGATGGTGGAAACTAAAAGAGGAAAAACAAATAGCTTTGAAGGAAAGATTACTGCAAGAAGAACCGTGGCTACTGGAGGGTGATGTAAATGTTATGTGGAATGAGATGGCCAATTGCATTCAAAGAGTGGCAAGGAGCACCTTAGGGGAAAGTAGAGGGAACGGACAACAAACAAAGGAAACTTGGTGGTGGAATGAAAAGGTACAGGAGGCAATTAAACATAAAAAAGAGTGTTCCAGGCATTTATATAAATGTAATAGTGATGAGAATCCGCAAAAGTTTAGACTAGCGAGAACAAATGCTAAGAAAGCTATGCGAGAGGCTAGAGGTAAGGTCTTTTCAGAGATGTACAAACAATTGGGGACCAAGGAAGGAGAAAAAGGTATCTATAGGCTTGCAAAGATAAATGACAAAAAAAGTAAAGACTTGACGCAGGTTAGATGCATAAAAGATGAAAACTAGAAACTTTTAGTAAGAGAAGCAGATGTTGAAAAAAGGTGGATAAGCTATTTTAGCAAACTATTTAATGAGGGAAGCGATGGAAGTGGGATAGAGTTGGAGGATGTTTATAATGACTCAAACAGAAGGTTTGTGCGTAGAATTAAAGAGCATGAAGTTAAGGAAGCATTAAAGAGGACGAAGACGGGTAGAGCATTGGGGCCAGATGGGATCCCTAGTGAAGTGCGGCGATGCTTAGGGGATGTAGCAATACGTTGGTTGACTAACCTTTTTAATAGGATTTTCCAAACAAATAAGATGCCTGAGGGATGGAAGGACAGTATGCTTGTGCCTATCTATAAGAATAAGGGGGATATCCAAAATTGTGCCAACTATAGGGGCATTAAGCTTATGAGCCATACAATGAAACTGTGGGAGAGAGTTATTGTGCATTGTTTGAGAATAAAAACTAAGGTCTCTGTAAATCAATTTGGATTTATGCCGGGAAGATCTGCCATGGAGGCTATTTTCTTGATACGACAGCTGATGAAGAGATATCGAGAAAAGAAGAAAGATCTGCATATGGTATTTGTTGATCTTGAGAAGGCGTATGATAGGGTCCCAAGAAAGGTTCTATGGTGGGTACTTGAGAAGAAGAAAGTCCCCTCAAAGTATGTAGACGTTATCAAGGATATGTATGATGGTGTTACTACGTGCGTGAACGCTTGTAATGGAAGATCAAGCTATTTTCCAATCACAGTAGGCTTACACCAAGGATCTGCTCTGAGTCCTTACCTTTTTGCCCTAGTTATGGATGAGTTGACAAAGGATATCCAAGATGAGATGCCATGGTGTATGTTATTCGCAGATGATATTGTGCTTATTGATGAAACCAAGGCGGGGGTAGAAGCTAAATTAGAAATATGGAGAAACACGTTAGAGTCAAAAGGATTAACGTCAAGTCGAAATAAGACTGAATATATGAAGTGCGAATTCAACACGGCAAGACCTGAAGACGAAGATTCCGTGAGTATGCTCGACAGTGAGGTACCTAAGAAAGATGTTTTTAGGTATTTGGGATCAATATTGCAAAAAGGGAGAGATTGATGAAGATGTAAACCATAGAATTAGAGCAGGTTGATGAAATGGCGATGCAACAGGTTTTTGTGTGACTGAAAAATTCGATTAGGTTAAAAGGAAAATTTTATAGAACAACTATAAGACCGCAATGCTATATGAAGTCAATGTTGGCCAAAGAAAGAGATAACATGAGCATAAGTTGGGAGTAGCAGAAATGAGGATGTTACGGTGGATGAGTGGTAAGACAATAAAGGATAAAATAAGAAACGAAGATATTCGACGAAGAGTTGGAGTAGCACCGGTGGCAGAAAAGATGAGAGAACATAGATTGAGATGGTTTGGGCATATTGTTCGGCGACCTATAGATGCACTGGTAAGAACAGAAGTTTGTTATAAGGAGTATGATGGGAAGAAAGGGAGAGGTCGGCCGAAAGTTACATGGGGAAAAGTAGTAAAACAAGATTTAATGGAGTTGGAAATAGATTGGCGGCTAGTTTGTAGTAGAACAGAGTGGAGGAAAACTATTAGTGTGGTAGAAGAGCAAAACTCTAGTGGTCCCGACTGCCCTTTATAGTTTTAACATTTTTATTTATTTCTTTATCTATTTATATATCTATTTATTCTATTATATTTTCTTTATTTTATGGATTTATGTCTTTGGATTCATCGACCACCGACCCCAACTAGTTTGGGATAAAGGTGATGATGATGATGATATAACTCAGCAATGAAGGAGTGACAAAACCCCGGACATCATTAAAATATATCCCCCTGGAGATCACCTATGAGCTGCACTGCATAACCAAATTTTACCCCTGCTGAGCTATAAACTCAAAAAGCCTATCATCTCTGATCTAGCTTTTATAAATTCTTATTTGGATAATTAATTCACTGAGGAGAGGAAAATTAAAAAGGAGGATAAAGTTTGCCTCCATGTGGCTAATGTGGTACTTCAAGAAGAAATTCATCAACCAATAAAACATGTTTAACAACTTCTAACATGATAGAAGTTTGACAGCAGGATGAAAAATGCCAACGAGTAAAAATGCAAAGAGTTACTTACAGGACACATTCTTTCAACCTCCTCAATTAGTGCACTCCAAGAATCAAAGTTATGGAATCCCCAGCAACCATTTCATGCAGTCTCTGATGAAAATAAGTCACTAGGAAGAGCCAAAAGGTTTTTTATTTGAGCAGTATGCCAAGTCTGGACATCAACAAAATGCAGGAAACTTTGCACTAAAAAACATTGGAAGCCAAGAGCCTGAATATTGCCTAAATATCTTCATGAATATGATCAAGAAAGTCGTGGACCTATTTTGACAGATCTAGAAGTTAAAAGATATCAGAAAAGTAGAATGCAGTGGAAGGAGATTTCTTTGGAAATGAGCAAGAAAGTCAAATTGTCCCCTTGGCAAATTTGACAAGACAAAACAAGTTGCAGTATTGAAAAGATTAACCACATTTGCCATGAGAATACAATATCAGGTAAAAAATGGATGATTCTAACACCATCTATCAAAATTTTCCAAGAAAACTAGTTCATGGATTACTGCATATCTATATTTGTGCTAATATGTATCTTCTGAAAGTTCCATTGGAAACAATTTTTAGAAACTCTGGTTCTAAGAAACCCATGGTTTTCTAGTCAGTAGTTTCAGTTCCAGGTGCTTTCCACTAAAAAATCACTATCAAAAAATGGTTTAAACATATATACTTCTACATGATTTTATGAATACACAAAGACTTGTGCTACTGTACATGCACACAGCCGAAAAAATTTAGAACACACATGTTCCAAAGAAGTAACTAGTGTAGGACAAGGTATACCTTGATCCTCTCCTTCCCCTCGCTGGTGTTCATTTTCAGCATCACAGTTCTGTGACTCCATCGCTACAGAAAACAATCAAAAAATCAACATACAGAGCCATCCATATAATAAAAGTATGTAATCCAAGTTGACGGGAATGATGAGCAGTACAATAGAAATACACATCACCTTAAAATTAGATCATGTGATCATAATTATCATCCACAGTGAAACAACAATTATGATTTGACTCAGAAATAATCATAAGAGATTAGATCAGTAACCACATAGATGTTTCCCATGATTCTTGTTCCCACCATATGTAAATTCATCACTTTTGGATTGAAAATGGAGCAAAGAAAAACCAGAGGAAAGGAATACTGCAGCTCAACTAGCAGTTTCATCCCTGAAGCACATATACAGATAGAGTAGTTCCTTTAACATAGGACCAATTTTGCAGTATTCTCCTACAGCTTCTACTTTAAACAAAACACATTTGTTTCTTCCCTTCCTTTCAAGCCCCATCCATCCCAGAGCTTGCCTAATTTCATAAGTCTTTTCACCCAAAAGATAAGAGCTTGAAAGTTTTCAAGTCTCCAACAACTAGAACTTAGTTTGATGAGTTTCAAATGTGCTTTTGAATCCATGCTTTCCCCAGTTCTAAGAATTTCCAACTCCCAACGTTAGAATCCCGTGCATGATACAACTATTTTAAGCATTTTCACTCATAACTGAACAAAAATAAGAAGCACAGAGAAGATTTTGTGAACAACATCATCCACTATCTCTAATGAGGAATATTACTTCATAAGTTTGAATGCATGTCCTTCATAAATGGTCAAGAGAATCCGAAAGATCTTTATTGCATTGTGTCTGTAACCAAACTGCACAATATTTTCACTATTTTTCTTTCAAAAAAAAAAAAACAATATTAGCACTTAAAAGACTAGGAAAACGAAAATGAAATTTGACCAGTTCAACAAGATATTAACACTCCAAATTTCAGAGTGAATCCGTAGTTACAATCCAAAATATCACTGCAAAAAGAAATGGGATTTTCTGGTGATGCTCAAAGACATCACCAAGCTACTGCTTTTTGAAGAAAATTCCTTTCCATGACGCTCACAGACATCACCAAACATTTTCTACACCACGATTAGCACGCAAGTATCCAAGAATAAATAAATAAACAAACAGCAGAGCATACACTGTTATCGGATAAATTATTGAATCCCACCATCCAAAACTCCGAAAATAATAACAATAATAATAACAAAAGTACAATTTTTCGATTTTCCCACAAGAGAAGAAAAAGAACCCAAAAGAAAAGGCCATTTTTACACTAATTAAGAACCAAAAAATAAAAATTTATCAATTCTCCAATCACATTAGTAACTTCCAAGAGAATGACTCATTTGGAGCAAAAAATTAAATTCAATTGCATGCATATCTGTATTTCAGTAACCGACAAGTTATTAAAAAAAAAAAAACAATAGCAACCCTGTTCATATTAACGAGAAGGGTTAGATAATTACCTTCAGATTGTTCTTCATTGTTTGAATGAAGTTCAATTTTTTTAGAAGAAGAATTAGAATTTTCAGCCTCCTCCATGGCCGCAGAACCCGAAATTCCTCCTGTGATCAAACCTCCCCCAAAGGCTTCACATTCAACCGACATGTGAGAGTGTGTTCTCCTGTACAAGTGAAGAGTGTGTGAGAGAGAGAGTGGTGACAGCTGCCACCCGTTGAGGTTGCCGGGAGTTCCGTTCAGGTGGAACAAGGAACTTAGAAGAAGACAGTGGTTTTGTTTATATTTTCTGTTTATATATTTCTCAAATATTTTCTTTTTCTCTTTCATATATATTTCTTAAATATTTTCTTTTTCTCTTTCATATATATTTGAATGTTGGGCTGTGGGGCCTGGAAATGTCCGGTTGGGCTAAAACGCCAAAACGTGAAGATCACTAGGGATAGTTGTCAGTCATGGTCAGTTAGGGGGAGTCCGATGGCATAACTTTCGCTATCATTGATTTATAGTTTGTTTGAAAATTTTTGTATTGGTAATTCGTGAAAATTTTAATAAAAACCTTTATTACAAAAAATTTTTTGAAAGGAAAATAAAATAATGTTGAAGGGAAATTTTTTAAAAATATTATGAAATAGTTTTAGCAGGAATTTTAAATTTAAATCTGAATTTTGAAATAAAATAAAATAATTTTTTTTTAAATTTACTTTTTGCAAATAAAAAACAAACCAATCATAGCCTTAATAAGTAAACTAATTATAAGGTTAGTTAAAAGTTAATTGATATCTATCTAATGGTTAATGAAATATGATAAAATGAAACTTCTCTCCATTTCCCTCTAAATCTTTCTCTTTCTCTTCCCAACTTCTCTTCTCTTCTCTTCTCTTCTCTTCTTCTATTTCTATTTTTGTCTTTTCTTTATTTTTTATCAATAACTAGTTAGAGAATTAAATTTATAATTTCAAAACTTAATATTTTGGTACTAGAGAGGACTAACTCATGGTCCTTGTTGAAGGATTAATGGTAGAGAACAGTAAATATAAATTTCCAAAAGACCAAATGAAGAAGCAAGACCACATAGTTTTGGAATTAAATGAGACATTGGCCAAGTAGAATAAGCAATTTCAGAGACAACCATTAGAATTTTAGAAGCAAATAAATGATCTTCAAGGCCAGTTGAAGGAAAAAAGTAAGAAAAATGATACTAAGTTTGAAAACCTAATAAAGTTCATATTAAAGCAAAAACAACCGTAGGAAAAAGTATGTAGTTCTTTGGAGAAAACAATTTGTGACTTGCTAATGCTAAGGATGGAAAGGCATAATGCTGTCAATTTGAGAAATGAAACAATACCTCACCATATTATAACCTTGTGTATCCAAAAATTGAGTTGCCATACTTTAGTAGGGAAAATCCATAGGAATGGATCAGAAAGTGCATCAAATTGAGGAATCACAGAAATTGAATATGATCAAAATGTATCTTCAAGGGAAAGCAAACGTAAATGCAACAAGATGATGAAACTACAATTGACATGGAAGGAGCTTAGTGAGTCATTGACCAAGAGGTTTGTTAATAAAAGGATCCAATATGAAATAGAACCCTTCAACAAGTTACAACAAGTCATTATGTTACGGAGTATCAAGAATCATTTGGGGAGTTAAAAACTCTAATATTGATCAGAGAGCCTAAATTGGCTGATGATTACTTTATCTTATAGTTTCATCAGTGGTTTAAAAGAGGAAATCAAGCCAGTGGTAAGGATGATGAAGCCTTCAACTCTTTAGGAGCTTTTGAAATTGCTCGATAGCAAGAACAAGCCTTAGAAAATAGTTCCAAAAGACTTAGAAGTACTTCCAAAGTTGGATTTGAATATGTATTTGGCCTAGTCAAGAACCACCCCAGTGAAACTGCAGGACAGTACTACTTACAAATGTCCATAAAAATAAGAATTTTGGAATGAATGAAGTCAAGAAAATTTCAATTCAAGAAATTCAAAGGAGGAAGAATCTTGGGTTATACTTCAAATGTGGCAAAAATATGGCTTGGGCCGTGAGTGTAAAGTGAAGCAAATTAACTTTATGGTTTCAAAAGATAATGAGTAGTTGGAATTCTTAGATGCTATGAAACATTTAGAAGAAGACACAAAAAATCAAGAAACTATGAAGTCTATGATTCTTGCCTCATTACATATGCTTTCTAACAGTATTAATAGAAAAAATTACTCTACAAGGAGTAATCAAACAGCTATCCATTTATATTAGAAGCACTTGTAGTTATATCAACTACAAAGTGGTGCAAAAAGCTAATCTCCCTTATCAACAAATAATTATCCCTTCAATGTGATAGTAGTTGATGGTAGTAATGTTACTAGTACTACATATTGTCTACAAGTAGAGTAGAAGGTGTGAAAAAATAAATAAATTCCCCTTTGACCTTAAAATTATGGAGCTAGAAGGATGGGATATGATCTTAAATGTTGATTGAATGTTTTATTTTAGTCCTATCACATTTGATTTTAAATAGCTCTATATGTAGATGATGACGGATGGGGAAAAATGACTCTTCAAGTGGGAGGAGATCAATTCAAGCTCAAATTGATCAAGGGTAAGAACACTAAGTATTTTATAGCTTTAAAAAGAATGATGTTTGCTAAGTTGTAATTGGAATCAATCTCTAATACTATGGAAAATGAGGTTAGCATTCTTGCTAAAATTTAACAACATAATTTGTTAATTTGTTTAATATACCAAATTCCCTTCCACCCCAATATCTTAGACCATCATATCCCTTTAAAAATTGATGCTAAACCTTTCAAGATGAAACAATATAGATATCCCCACTTTTATCAAAATAAGATTGAAAGACAAGTTTTTGAAATGATTGAAATGGAATTATCCAATAGAGAAATAGCCCTTTTGTCTCACTAGTCTCACTTGTTAAGAAAAAATATCAAATTTGGAAGCGTTATATTAACTATAGACTTTTGAATGAATAACCAATAAAGGTAAATTTCTAATCCTAAACATTGATGAGTTATTAGACGAACTTTTTGGCTTTAGATTGTATTAAAAAATTGATTTGAGATCATGTTACTACCAAATTAGAGTCAAATTATAAGATGTTCACAAAATAACTTTTCAAACTCACCAAGTGTACTATGAATTCCTTAGCTTTTTTGGACTTACAAATGCCTCTTCAACCTTTCCAACTTTGATGAAACAAATATTCCAATCTTTCTTAAGAAAATTTGTTGTTGTATTTTTTAATGATATACTTGTTTTCAGTCCCACATTGAATGATGATGTCAAGCATTTAGCAATTGCGCTTAATACATTAAGAGATCACAAATTATTTGCTAAGAGGTCAAAATGCACTCTTGTTCAATTTCAAGTAGAATATTTAGGCCACATTGCATTTGAAAATGAGGTAAATATGGATCGCACTAAGGTTAATAGTATTTTGACTTGGCCATTGCCCAAAGATGTCAAAATTTTAAGGGAAGTAACTCCAAAACATTTGTAAAAAATTATGGCATCATGTGCAAATATTTAACTAACTTGTTAAATAAACATGGATTTAAATGAACTAAGAAGCTACAATGACTATTGAACAACTTAAGTTTGCAATGATTTGTACTTCTATACTTTCAATTACCAAATTTCTCTCAAGATTTTTGTTATAGAAATTGATGCTTGTAGCAAAGGTTTAAGGACTATTTTAATGTAGTAAGGGCATCCTTTTGCTTTAATAAGCAAAACCTTTAATTCTCACAATTTGGGATTATACATTTATGAAAAAGAATTACTTGAATTGGTCATGACTGTGAGTAGATGGAAGCATTATCTAGTTGACAATCAATTCATCATTTAAATTGATCATCAGTCTCTCAAGTTTTTATTAGAGCAAAAGTTGAACCATTCATAGAGTACAAGTGGCTCACCAAACTGCTAGGGCTAAGCTATAAAATCCAGTACAAAAAAGAAGTAGAAAATAAGGCAGCCAATAATTTAGAAGAGTGAGAAAATTTAAATTGGAAGATTCAACAGTTTTTGCTATGGCTATCTCTTCCATGCAACCTAAGAGAGTACATCAGTTAGAGTAATAAATAGGATGATGAATGTTCCAAACTCATTGCCTAACAGATGACTGATCCTTAAACTCTTTTTTCCTATCTATATGATTATGGCATTTTCAAGAAAGGAAGCAAAATCTTTGTGGGTAATTCTATTGATTTTCGAAACCAATTGATCACTTCTATCCATTCAATTCCTTTGGGGGGTTACTCTAGCCAAAATGCAACACTTCAAAGGCTCAAGCTAGTGTTCTATTGGCATGGAATGAAGAAAACTGCTATCCAAAAAGTTCGTTGTTGTGACATTTGCCGACAAAATAAAAGTGAACATATGCCTTATCTTGAGTTGCCACATCCCTTACTATCCCTTAATAGGTTTGGTCTCACATCACTATAGATTTTATTAAAAAGCTACTCATTTATCATGGTTTTGATACTATCATTGTAGTAGTAGATAGGCTTACAAAGTTCATTCACTTTATTCCTCTAACTCATACTTTTTCAATAGCTATAGTAGTACAAGTCCTTTTGGATCAAATTTTCAAGTTGCATGGCATGCCATCTTCTATTTTTAGTGATAGAGATAAAGTCTTTGCTAGTTATTTTTAGTGAGTTGTCTTCAAATTGTTGGGAATATCCTTGCATTATAGTACTTATAATCCACAAAGTGATGGTCAAAGCAATAGAGTCAATTAATATTTGGAAACCTATTTAGGTGCTTCTCTAGCGATAAACCTATCAGTTGGAGCTAATGGATTTTTTTAGTTGAATGGTGGTGTAATACTAGTTACCACACTAGTATAACTATATCACCATTCAAAACCTTGTATGGTCAAAAACGAGTTCCTATTCCCTTAGGACCTCTATAAGATTCTATCATTCTAGCCACCAGTGATTTAGTGCAGCAAAGGGTTAATATTTTGAGCAATCTCAAAAAACATCTCAATAAGGCACAATACAGAATGAAGATGTTTGCAGACAAGCAAAAGAATAGAAAGAGAACTACATGTAAGTGATTGGGTATTTCTCAAACTCCATATACAGACAACTAGTGCAACTACTAGATCATGTTTGAAACTCTCTTCAAAATGCTTTGAATTTTCCAAATTTTAGAGAAAGTTGGGAAAGTGGCTTACAAATTACAAGATTCACAACTACCACTAGAAACTAAGGGGGCACTTGGCTGGGGGGAAGGGAATGAAAGGAATGGAAATGCAAGTATTCCCCCTGCTTGGTTGGGGGGAATGGAATAGAGGGACCACTTATTGATTATCCCATATTGGGGTTTCCTCGTACTCCCCAATATTGGGGGATATAGAAGCTAGGGAATGGAATGGAATGGATTTTTGCAATCAATATTATAACTAATTAATACTAACTAATTAATTAACTAATATTAATAAATTAATTAGGCATAACATATTAAAATGGCCTGAACTTAGGCTATTGTAACAATTTTGACCCGACCTTTCAATTTTAACAATTTGGTACCTGAACTTTTCAATTTGTAACAATTATGGCCTCTGTTAATTTGCCGTTTGAGAGGCTGTTAAGTAGATGACGTGGCAACCACATGGGCTACACGTGGTTGCCTAGTCAGCAAAAAATTTGAATGTCTTCTAGGGCTGCAAAAATTGATTTCAGACCAAGCTGCTTCTTCTTCTTTCTTGGCCGCTTCTCCTCCGCCGCGCATACATACCGTCTTCGTCGCGCACTGGCAATTTTGCTATCCCCAAACCCCAACTTCAAAAACCCCCCATTTTCGCCTCAAAGCTTCTTCTTCTTCTTTCTTGGCCGCCTCTCCTCCATCACACACCATCTCCGTCTCCGGTAAACAAATCGAGTTTATGTAGGAGTTTTTTGAAGAATATGTTCTGCAATTCGTCACCTAAACCTGAACGCATTGTCCGTTGGATTTTTGTCTATTTTTTCTGTTATTTTCTGCATTTCTTTGTGGATGTTTTTGGCTTTTTTCCTAGACTGAAATGTTACCATGTTTATGTGTCGAAATATTGAGCAACTGATTTTTCCACCTCATTTTGCATTTTTCCGAATGATTTCTGAACCATTTTTTCGAATGTTTTCTGAACTGATTTTTCAAATGATTTTTTGCGAATTATGGACTGTTCCGAATGAATTCTCTGGACTACTTTTTTGACTTTTTTTGTGAATTATGGCCTAAATTTTTTCGAATGAAGAGTTTTGGACTGATTTTTGCCGCCTCATTTGTGCATTTTTCCAAATAATTTCTGAACCATTTTTTTGAATGTTTTTTTAACTGATTTTTTGAATGATTTTTTGTGAATAATGGACTGTTCCGAATGAATTCCCTAGACTGCTTTTTTGACTGATTTTGTTTTTGCAAATTATGGACTGAATTTTTTCGAATGAAGAGTTTTGGACAGATTTTTCCGCCTCATTTGTGCATTTTTCTGAATGATTTCTGAACCATTTTTTCGAATATTTTCTTAACTGAGTTTTTTGAATGATTTTTTGCCAATTATAGACTGTTTCGAATGAATTCTCTGGACTGCTTTTTTGATTGATTTTTTTTTGCGAATTATGGATAGAATTTTTTCCAATGAAAAGTTTTGGATTGATTTTTTTGCTCTGGACTGATTTTTCGCTGGACTCAATTCTCTGGACTGAATTCGCTGGACTCAATTCTCTGGACTGATTTTTGGAGATGATTTTTTACGAATTATGGACTGAATTCTCTAGACTTATTGTTTTTCGATGAATTTTTCGAATGAATTTGAACTGAATTTTTGACTATTTTTTTTGAATTTGCTAGACTTAATTCGCTAGACTCAATTCTCTGGACTGAATTCGCTGGACTCAATTCTCTGGATTGATTTTTGGAGATGATTTTTGAGAATTATGGACTGAATTCTCTGGACTGAATCTTTTGGAATGAATTATGGACTTTTTTTTTGCTAATGAATTATGGATTGAATTCTCTGGACTGAATATTTTGGAATGAATTATGGACTGATTTTTTGCGAATTATGGACTGAATTCTCTGGATTGATTTATGGACTGAATTGTCAAGACTTGCTTTTTTCGAATGAATTTTAGACTGAATTTTGGGCTACTTTTTCTAATTATGGACTGAAATTTTAAGTGCCTTATTTTTTTGACAGAATTGTGGATTGAATTTTGGACTCATTTTTTTGCGAATTATGGACTGAATTCTCTAAATTGAATCTTTTGGAATGAATAATGGACTATTTTTTTGCGAATGAATTATGGACTGAATTCTCTGGACTGAATATTTTGGAATGAATCATGGACTGATTTTTTGCGAATTATGCATTGATTTCTCTGGACTGAATTTTTCCGAATGAATTCTTTGGACTTATTTATTGACTGAATTGTCAGGACTTGCTTTTTTCGAATGAATTTTGGACTGAATTTTGGGTTACTTTTTCCAATTATGGACTGAAATTTTGCGTGCCTTATTTTTTTAATTGAATTGTGAACTGAATTTTGAACTCATTTTTTGCGAATTATGGACTGAATTCTCTGGACTGAATCTTTTGGAATGAATTATGGACTGTTTTTTTGCGAATGAATTATGGGCTGAAATTTTGTGTGCCTTATTTTTTTGAATGAATTGTGGACTCATTTTTTGCGAATTATACATTGAATTCTCTAGACTCAATTTTGGACAGATTTCTTTACGAATTATAGGCTGAATTCAGTATATGTTAGATTTACTCTTCCTTCTTGGGCAATATTAACAATGCAGAATTCAGTATCCTCGCCTTTATTAGACTCTATTAGTTCTTCAATCACATTTGACAAGCCGTTTGGTTACAGGGAATGGGAGGGGAATGGAAAGGTTTGAACAAAAAATGAGTGTTTGTTTTGGGGGGATGGGTTTATCAAAACCCTTCCCAATGGTTTTAATCAAAACCCAGGCCCCCCCTCCTTTTCTCCAAACCCACGGTGCTGGGTTTTGTTCTTCTATGGGCCTCAATTTTGAAGTGACTGGGCGCGCGCCACTTGTCATGGGGGTTGCAAACCCCCCATGGTTTGCAACCCCCATTTTACCTTTTTTTTTTAATTTTTTTTAAAAACAAATTTCACTAATTTATAGAAAATATTTTTCTCTACAAATTGACATGCACTTTGACTATTTTTTGAACAAGATATAATTTGTTAAATATCATATAATGTAAAATACTATTTTTATTATAATTTTAATATAAAATTTATTCCATTCCATTACAAAATAATACCAAACAACATAATTATTATCATTCCATTCTATTCCAAACCTTTCCATTCCACAAATCCATTCCATTCCTAAACCCACCATTTATACCAAGCGCCCCCTGAATGTCACCACCATATGGCTGCATTTTGCTACACCTCCAAGAGTTAAAGTAACCCTAGACGTTGGTTTTTAAGCTGTCCTCTGTAGAAGGTATGTGATTATAGATATTGCGAAATAAAAAAGATAGAATTAATAGAGTAATGTAATATGCTTGATAACGTTTTTTTCATTTATACGTAGACGGATGATTGCAGGTACTTTGTGTGATTGGACCAGCAGAGCACTGATCATGAAAGGACATATGTGTTAACGGTATCGAGGGAAAGAGATGCTCTGAAATGTAAAGTGGAAGAGTTGGAGTGGAAGTTCAAATCAATGAAAGCAGAGTTGGTTAAGATGACCAACAAAGTTGTCTTGTTAGAAAAGGAGAATTTTATATTGAAGAATAAGGTAACAAAAGTAGGAATGTGCAAACATCAATATGTCCCAATTGTAGTTTTATGTTTTGTGTTGATTATACTTATGTTACTAGGGAAGTTAATAGGGTTTGTTGAGAGGAGTGAAGTGTTGCGTTTACTGTTAGGAAATCATGTATGCCATAAATAAATTTATAGGCAGCGGAATTAAAACATGATTTTCAACAGGATCAATTTCAATATACATATAAAATAAAAAACCTATTTTGATGACTGAAGATCGTGTCGTCGAAGGAAGTTTTGTCAACCACAGCCGCACAGACGTCCGGCCTCTAAGGTATCCACACAAACTAGTTCTTAGGATCCTCCTAGAATTGATTGACACCAAGCCAATATGCTAGTTCCTACAACGAGCGTATAATCCTGCAAAATTTAGAGTTCGAGAGAACTCTAATAAAACAAAAGAAGAACTTTTCCTCTCGTCTTGCAGTAAACTTTTTCTCTATCAAAAAGCCTGTACGTACACTCTATTTGGAACTTGACTTCTGTCTCCTATTAAAAGGTAAGTTCTATCTATCTGTTAGACAGTCTAACAGACTTATTAGATATTCTATTGTGATAGAATTCTTTTAATAAAATTAAAACTAATTTTAATTCTATTAAGATAAAACACTTTTATCTTATCACAACTTATCTTATAGGGGATCTTTTAGGTTAATTATTTTACAAATTAACCCCCATAATTATCACATAATTATTTAATCATTTTAACCCAAGAACAAATTCTTTATGTGTGTGACCCTTTAGGTTTTTAGTCACTTGACAATAAATAACAAATTATAGTCTTAGATTTAATTGGCTTTAGTACAAAACCAACAAACTCCCACTTGGACTAAAGTCAATTTAGTCAAGAGTATTCTAAGATCAAATAAATTAAACAACTTTAATTTATCATTAATTCAATAATTAATGAGCTTGTATTTATAGATCAAGATTGACCTCTAGCCAGGCATCATGACCACCCAAGAGTTAAGAAAAGTCAAGTGGTTGACTTCACTTTTCCATGAACCAGAATCCGTGTAACTAATATCCTTTCACAATACTATATCCCTAATTAGTACAAGAGTAAGATATAAGTGCCAGCTCTTAATATACTATTATTATAATTTTTTATTCCCGAAATTCAACTCCTTTAAAATAAATTTAGAACTCTTCCAAATTTATTTACTCGTTTGTAAACATTTTGAGTTGATATTTCAACAAGTGGTCATTTGTGGGATATACTCTTCTTACTATTAGAAGTGGTGAATCCTTTATTGATCGTAAATCATCTATCAATGTTTCATGTTATACCCAACTTCTATGGCACACACAACTAGTTACAGTTATGGACTCATAGGGTTAAAATATAACAATTCACACAATAGATACTCTTATGATCTCAAGTCTGAGGATCACTTACATTATTGTCACGTAGAGATTAAACCATTGGCACTCAAATAGTTAACCTCATGGAATCTCTAAGTGGATCAATCCAATGAATTTTGCTCCAATAATTCATTCATATATCACCATATATGCTAATCTATCCATATTAACAACGTCCTTAATTTTGTTAATACTATGATTAGGGATATTTAAGAATAATAAGTATTATTCTAAGGATTTTATCATCAATATATAAATATATATAGTCCAAGATGATAAAACACCATATATCTTTATTGCATAAAATATCAAAAATACAATCAAATATAGGATGGTTTTAAATTACATAACATATTTCTTACTAAAACTAATCATTCAGGTATTTTAAACCGAATGAAGACACATGATAATCATGTTTCTTTTGAGATAAAGGTTTAGTCAAAGGATCTGCTATGTTTTCCTCTGTAGGAATCTTTTCTATCTTTAGTTCATTTCTACCCATGATTTCTCTAATCAAATAATAGCGCCTAAGTACATGTTTGGACCGTTGATGAGACCTAAGTTCCTTGGCTTGAGTAATAGCTCCATTATTATCACAATACAAAGGTATTGGATCGGCTATTGAAGGAACCACTTCAAGTTCAGAAATGATCTTTTTGATCCAAACAACCTCTTTAGCAGTGTCTGAAGGAGCAATATATTCGGCTTCTGTCGTAGAATCTGCAGTATTTTTTTATTTGGAACTTTTCCAACTTATAGCACCACCATTGAGAGTAAAAATGTACCCAGACTGAGACTTGCTATCATCTTTATCAGATTGAAAGCTAGCATCAGTGAACCCACGTACTTTAAGCTCTGTCTCTCCATATATCAAGAATAAATCCCTAGTTCTTCTTAAGTACTTAAGGATATGCTTGACAGCTTTCCAGTGACCACCACCGGGATTAGCCTGATATCTGCTCGTAACACTTAGAGCATGAGAGACATTTGGTCTTGTACATAACATAGTATACATAATTGATCCTACAGCAGAAGCATAAGGAACATTTTGCATACTATGTTTTTCAACATCAGTTTTTGGACACATATCTTTAGAAAAGTAAATCCCATGAGACATGGGAACATAACCTCTCTTAGATTGATCCATGCTAAACCTTTTTAGCATTTTATCTATGTATGTTGACTGTGAAAGACCAAGCAACTTATTGGATCTATCACGATAGATCTTTATTCCCAAAATATAAGTTGCTTCACCCAAATCTTTCATTGAGAAGTTTTTGGACAACCATACCTTAACTGACTGTAGAGAAGGTATGTCGTTTCCCACCAATAATATGTCATCCACATATAATATCAGGAAAACTACAGCACTCCCAATTATCCTTTTGTATACACAAGGTTCATCTTCGTTTTTGATAAAACCAAACTTTTTGATTGTATCATTAAAATAAATATTCCAACTCCTTGAAGCTTGCTTAAGTCCATAAATAGACTTTTGTAGCTTACATACTTTATTAGGGTCTTTGGATACAAAGCCCTCAGGTTGTATCATATACACCTCTTCTTGCAAATGATCGTTAAGAGAAGCTATCTTAACATCTATTTTCCAGATTTCATAATCATAGTATGCAGCTATGGCAAGTAAAATTCTAATTGATTTCAGCATAGCAACTGATGAAAATGTTTCATCATAGTCAATACCATGTTTTTGTGTGTAACCTTTTGCAACCAGTCGAGCTTTATAAGTAGTCATATTACCATCCATGTCGGTTTTCCTTTTGAAAACCCACTTACACCCTATGGGTTTTATCCCTTCAGGTGGATCGACTAAGGTCCATACCTTATTGTCATACATGGAATCCATTTCAAATTTCATGGCTTGAAGCCACTTCTCAGAGTCCTTATCAGATAAGGCTTCCTTGTAAGTAGTAGGTTCATCATTATCAATGATAAACACATCATCATACCTACTGGGTGCATGACGTGTCCTAATTGACCTACATACAGCTTGTGTATCTTAAGCTTCGATTTCTACCACATCATTATGAGGTTCAAGCTTTTGTTCCATGTTCCTATCTTTGCTAATTTGTCTTTCTAGAACTTCTTCAAGTTCTATATTGCTCCCTCTTGCCTTTTCTAGAATAAACTCTTTTTCTAGAAATATGGCATGTTTTGAAACAAACACCTTTTGTTCAATGGAGTTATAAAATTGATACCCAAAAGTTTTTTTTGGATATCCCACAAAATAGCATTTTTCAGATTTTGGATCGAGTTTGTCTGATTCTACCTTTTTAACAAATACGGGACATCCCTAAATTCTTAAATGTTTAAGATTTGGCCTTTTCCCATACCATATCTCATATGGGGTAGTATCAACAGCTTTAGATGGAACATGATTCAATAGGTAGGAGGCGGTATTTAGGGCATATCCCCAAAACGATTTAGAGAGAGTTGCATGACTCATCATGGATCGAACCATATCTAATAATGTTCGATTTCTCCTTTCAGATACACTATTCAGTTGTGGTGTATATGGAGGAGTCCATTGTGAAAGAATCCCATTCTCTTTTAAATAATTTTGAAATTCTTGGTTTAGATATTCTCCACCTCGATCTGATCGAAGTATTTTAATACTCTTCCCATGTTGTTTTTCTACTTCACATTTATATTTTTTGAACTTTTCAAAGACTTCAAATTTATACTTCAATAAGTATACATGACCATATCTAGAATGATCATCAGTAAATGTTAGGAAGTATGAAAAAACCTCCTCAAGCTTGAATTGACATAGGTCCACACACATCAGTATGTATGAGACCTAATAATTCAATAGATTTTTCACTTTTTCCAGTAAAAGGTGTTTTAGTCATTTTTCCGAGTAAATAAGATTCACATGTTTCATATAATTCATAATCAAATGAGCCCAAATAACCATCATTTTGCAATTTGGTTCTACATTTCTCATTTATGTGACCTAGTCTACAATGCCAGAGATAAGAATTTCTAAAATTATCAACTTTGGATTTCTTTGTATTTATGTTAAAAATTGGATTTTCAAGATCTAATAAAGACCATTATTTTGATAACCAGCACCATAAAAAACACCTTCATGAAAAATAGAACAACACTTATTCTTTTGATTTATTTCAAAACCATCATTATCTAAATAGGAAATTGAAATAATATTTTTAGTGAGTATTGGAACAAAATAACAATCTTTCAAATCAAGAATCAATCCACTAGGCAGAGAGAGACTATATGTTCCTACGGCTAAAGCAGCAACCTTTGCTCCATTGCCCACGTGTAGGTCTACCTCTCCTTTTGCCAGCTTTCTACTTATCTTTAGACCTTGCATATTATTACAAATATGAGAGCCAAATCCGGTATCTAATATCCAAGAATTTGATTTTGAAGTAGAAAGGTTTATTTTAGTCATAAACAAACCTGAAGTAGAAGCTTCAGTAAGCTTCTTCTGCTTCACGGTTTCAAGATAAGCCTTGCAATTTCTCTTCCAATGTCCATCTTGTTCATAGTGGAAGCAAGTGCCCTTTTCTTTCTTGTCCTTTTTGGCTTTCTGTGTTGCCTTGGGTCTAGCTTTCTTCTTGGTCTTCTTAAGACCAACTTTACGCTTTCTTTTATTGGACCCCTCAACTAGTAACACAATAGCCTTATCTTTCTTCGTGGTATCCTCAGCTTCCTTAAGCAAGTTCAATAACTCAGGCAAAGTAGAGGTCTCAACTTTGTTCATGTTGAAGTTCATCACACACTGAGAAAAGCTGGGAGGAAGGGATTGTAGTATCAAGTCAACACTTAACTCATGATACATTATAAATCCCAATTTACCCATCTTTTCTATGAGACCAATCATCTTCAGTACATGAGTTGAAACTGAAGATCCTTCTGCCAACCTACTATGAAAGAGTTCATTCGTGGTATCATATCGCTCACTTCTAGCCCTTTTATCATATAATGCTTTCAAATGTTGAAGCATTGTAAAGGCAGTCATGTCCTCATGTTGCTTTTGCAGCTCGGGACTCATTGAAGCAAGCATGATACAACATGCATTTTCAGAATCATCTAAATGCTTCTGATATGCATTTCTTACTGCTTGATCAACATCAGCAGCAGGCTCATCAGGAACAGGACCATCAAGGACATAGAGCAACTTCTCATTCCTAAGAACAATTCTTAGGTTTTGAACCCAGTCCAAATAGTTTGGGCCAGTAAGTTTATTGTCAAACAAAATGCTACGCAAGTTCATGTTGTTATTCATTTTTCTACAACAAGAAAATAAAGATAGAATAAGAATCTAAATTTATGCAATTTACAAAACCAAAATACACAAATATATGGATTTAATAATATCTTGGTTTTGCTCCCACTATTTTATCCAAATCAATATCCCTCAAATTAATTCGAGAATTTTCTCAAAATTCTTAGTAGGCTAGGATCCCATCTCAATTATTTTTAATCTTGAGTTAGCTCAACAAATCAAAAATAATTTTAATGAGTAGGTATTAATTACGAATTGCAACTTTTTTTTTTGCAACTCCTAGATAGTTAGGTTATTAACTTTTGATACACATATCATATATGTCTCCTAACCCTTGCCTCAAAGATTTTTGATCTTGAGTTAGCTCAACAAATCAAAATCTTTGTTAAATCATACTAATTATTCAGAGATCTTATCTCATAATTTGAAACACATTTTTGGTAAGATAACCTTGAGTTAGCTCAACAAATGACCCTAACAAAAACTGTTTTAAACTATAATAATGGAAGGCATTTAAATTGATTTAATATTTAATTGAGGGATTAAATTATGGTCTCATCATTTACATATATCATATGTAATAAATATTTGATTATATTGAACATACAATATGCAATTAAATAATCTAATCATTTAATCAAATATTAAATCACATATGACATAACAATTGAATAATCACATTAAACAATTATAAACAAATTCCAGTCATAAATCTTGTATGCATTACATTTCTAATCATATTAGAAATATTATTGAATTAATTGAGAAGTTTTATGGGTTAACATAAAAGTTTTCAAATCTTGGGCCATAATAAATAAATAACAGAAATTAAAAGGGGCCTTAACATAAATAAACTCTTTATAATGAAAAATGTCCCAAATTTATTTATTTATTTATTTAGTATTAGTCCAATTGGGTTTGATCCATATGGTATTAATGGACTCAAAGTCCACTCTACAGGCCAGAAAGCTTAAGCCTTAGCCAAACCATTTGGCCCAAATTAAGACCAAGTCCAACATGTGGACTTGATCCAGTCTAATGGTCTAATGACTCACTAAATTAAAAAGGAGCCCAAGCAGCCACTTAATTAAAAGCAGCCCACTGGCCCAATGGCCCATTAAAAAATTTTTTCTAATACATCTGATGATGTCACCAGTGACGTCATCCTTAGCCTCCGCTGCTTATGCTGACATCAGCCCTATGGCTGACGCCAAGACTTTATCGCCATGCACGCTTTTAAAAAAATTCTTTTTTTTCTTTCATCGCAATTGCTGTTTCCAAAAATAATAATAAAATAAACTTTTTTTTTTCTTTTTGCTTGCTGCCAGCTGCTGTTTTAAAGAAAAATAAAAGAAAAATATATATAATTTTTTTTCCTAGAACATGAATCACAAATAGCGGCAAAGAATTCGACAAACAACTTTTGACAAACAACAATAAATCAAAAAATTTTCAAATAAAATTTTCAACTTGTTCCGTAAGTGAAAAATAAATTTTCACTCAACAAAAAAAAATTTCTCAATCATTCAACATAACACACACATATATGTAAACATAAACAATTTATATTTACATAGATTTATATTTATACGCAAATTAAATCCTAGTTCTCTGATACCACTGTTAGGAAATCATGTATGCCATAAACAAATTTATAAGCAGCGGAATTAAAACATGATTTTCACCAGGATCAATTTCAATATACGTATAAAATAAAAAACCTGTATTGATGACTGAAGATCGTGTCGTCGAAGGAAGTCTTTCAGCGGTGGTATCTGAGGTCAACATGGTAGACTCCAATCCAAAAGAGTGGTGGCTGGATATTGGAGCCACACGCCATATCTGCTGTAATAGATCTGCATTCTCCGATTTCACACCTGTGGATAATGGAGAGAAGCTGTACATGGGCAACTCTGCAACTTCTGAGATCAAGGGTCAAGGAACTGTATTCCTAAAAATGACATCAGGCAAGGAAGTGAAACTTCGCAATGTCTTTTATGTGCCGGACATCCGAAAGAACCTGATTTCTGGGACATTGCTGAGTCAGCATGGATTCAAAATAGTTTTGGAATCTGAAAAGTTAGTTTTGACCAAACACGGTCTCTATGTTGGGAAAGGGTATGTAAAAGATGGGATGATCAAAATGAATGTAATGGCTATGAAGCCAAAAAACCTCAATGAAAAGAAAAAGTCTTCCGCTTATATGCTTGAGTCTTCTAACTTGTGGCATGGTAGACTGGGTCATGTTAATTATGATACAATGCGTAGATTAATTAACTTGGACCACATACCCACATTTAACATTGATTCCAAGCATAAATGTGAAACCTGCATAGAGGCAAAACTAACAAGATCATCGTTCCAAACGATTAAAAGGATTATGGAATCACTTGATTTAATTCATAATGATATTTGTGATTTGAAATTTGTTCAAACACGATGAGGTAATAAATATTTTATCACCTTCATTGATGATAGCACAAAATATTGCTATGTGTATTTGCTTAAGAGCAAAGATGAGGCTATACAGAAGTTTGCTATATACAAACAAGAAGTTGAAAACCAACTTAGTAAGAAGATTAAGATGGTTAGAAGTGATCGGGGTGGTGAATATGTGGAACCCTTTAGTGAATTTTGTGCACAACATGGCATTATTCATGAGGTTACACCTCCCTACACTCCTTAATCGAATGGAGTGGCAGAACGCAAAAATCGTACATTGAAAGAAATGATGAATGCAATGTTGATAAGTTCTGGATTGCCACAGAACATGTGGGGGGAAGCCATATTAACGGCTAACTACACTTTGAATAAGATTCCTCGGAAGAAAGAGGATAAGACACCTTATGAATTGTGGAAAGGAAGGAAACCTTCCTATAAATACTTGAGAGTGTGGGGGTGTCTTGCCAAGGTATTGGCTCCAACATCAAAGAGGATGAAAATAGGTCCTAAAACAGTTGATTGCATCTTCATTGGCTATGCTCAAAATAGCAGTGCTTATCGATTTCTTGTGTATGAGTCTAAAAACCCTGATATTCATAAGAATACGATAATAGAATCAAGGAATGCATCATTCTTTGAACATGTATTTCCTTGTAACTCCAAGGGAGATGGTACAAGGTCATCTAAACGAACAATTGAGATTGTTAGAAATAATGATCAGGTTTGAGATCTTTATCATGAACCAGAAAAGGTAGAGGAAGAGCCTAGGAGAAGCAAAAGAGCAAGGACAGAAAAATCATTTGGACCAGATTTTCTGACTTACATGTTAGAGGTTGAACCTCAACCATATAAAGAAACTGTGAGCTTAACTGAGGGACCTTTATGGAAAGAAGACATAAAGAGTGAGATCGATTCCATTATGCAAAATCATACTTGGGAGCTAGTGGACCTTCCTTCAGGAAGTAAACCACTAGGCTCTAAGTGGATCTTCAAACGAAAGATGAAGGCAGATGGAACAATTGATAAGTATAAAGCCAGACTTGTAATTAAAGGTTGCAAGCAACGAGAAGGTCATGATTACTTTGATACTTATTCTCCTGTGACGAGAATAACTTCTATAAGAATGATATTGGCAATTGCCGCATTGCGAAATCTAGAAGTCCATCAAATGGACGTGAAGACTGCTTTTCTTAATGGAGACCTTGAAGAAGAAATATACATAGAACAACCTGAGGGTTGTATTGCTCCTGGACAAGAAAGGAAAGTATGTAAATTGGTAAAGTCATTGTATGGATTTAAACAAGCACCAAAACAATGGCACGAAAAATTTGACCATGTCATGATGTCAAATGGGTTTAAAATCAATGAGTGTGACAAGTGTGTTTATGTTAAGAACACAAACACAGGATATGTCATTCTTTGTTTGTATGTGGATGACATGTTAATTGTTGGTAGTAATGAACAAATGATTAAATCTATCAAAATTATGTTAAATTCTAGATTTGACATGAAAGATATGGGACTAGCTGATGTGATCTTAGGAATTAAGATTAATCGATCAGTTGATGGTCTTATATTGAGTCAGTCACACTATGTGGACAAAATACTTGAAAAATTCAATAAGGACGATTCTGGTGTCTCCAAAACTCCAATTGATTTGAATCAACATCTGTCCAAGAATCGAGGAGATCATGTATCTCAAGTAGAATATGCTAGAATTATAGGCAGTTTAATATACTTAATGAGTTGTACAAGACCAGATATTGCCTATGCTGTGAGTAGCCTAAGCAGATTCACGAGTAACCCAGGAGCTGATCACTGGAAAGTGATTGTCAAAGTACTTAGGTACTTAAGACATACTCGTGAATATGGATTGCACTACACAAGTGAACCTGCTGTTTTAGAAGGATACTCGGATGCAAGCTGGATATCTGACATACAAGATTCTAAAGTTACCAGCGGGTATGTATTTACCTTAGGAGGTGCAGCAGTTTCATGGAAATCCTCTAAACAGACAGTTATAACAAGATCCACAATGGAATCTGAGTTTGTAGCTCTAGATAAATGTGGTCAAGAGGCCGAATGGCTACAAAACTTCTTAGAGGATATTCCAGAATGGCGAAAACCTGTGCCTGCTATATGTATACATTGTGATAGCCAAGCAGCTATCACAATAAGAATGGCTCTGTTGAGCACATGTGAATGAGAAATTGCTCATTAAGGAGATGCATGAATAAAGGCCTTTCATTTTCAAGCACATTATTAATGATGTTGGTAGGTTATGGACATTTCATTTGATGGTTCATGAATGATGCCTTTTGGCTTTTCATTTCAATCATGAATGGTGGCTTTTGGCTTTTCATGTCAAAGATGAATGAAGACTTTTGGCTTTTCATGTATTAAGCATAATGGATGGCTTTTGGCTTTTCATGTCAAGGATGAATGAAGACTTTTGGCTTTTCATGTCAAGGATGAATGAAGACTTTTGGCTTTTCATGTATCAAGCATAATGGATGGCTTTTGGCTTTTCATTCTCCAAACATAATGGCTTGTCTTTTGAACAAGGAAATCTCCTTTATAAATAGAGGACTTCCCTTGGTGGACAAGTGAAGAATTCCAAGACAATTTTCTAACTTTTCCCACAAAACTCTCTCAACAATTTTCCCTTTTAAGTTTTCAATTCTAGTAGTTTTCGGTGATAGAAGAAAGGCACATATTCAAGTTCGCTGTAGCGGTCTACCTTGTGCAAGTAAGCCGTTAGTTCGTCGTTGTATCCTGGGAAACAGACGTCCGTTAAATCCTTAAGCACACACAGGAGGGGACGAATCTGTTTTAAGGAAAGCGTCTAACGCGCCTCGACGTGATTTTCCTCGTTATTCAGTTGTTAACGGCTAAGGTTTTATTTACTGAATTTAATCTTATAGTCAATCTTCATTGCTATATTTTCATACCTATATTCATCTAGATGTGTTAACATAATTATATATATATATATATATATATACTATTTGGATAACAGTTTGAACTCCTGATTATTATAAAAAGACTCATGCTATGGTGTTAGTAAAAATTAACAACAATGTGAGCCAATAACCAATACTCTTAATTTGTACCTTTTCAAATTTTAACTTCCAAATGAAAGTTATAATTTTCTAATCAAAAGTTATATTTCAGATTGATGTTCATTCATTCATAGAATGTCCAGAAATATTTTAATATGTATATAAAGATCAATTTGAGGCTATTTACTATAGAAAATAGTTCACAAATACTTAGAATTTTTTTTGCATTTTTCTAATTTCCTTTGCTCTCGAGTTCAAATATTAAGTGCATAGTATATTTTTGCACATAGAAGGAGAAATAAAGTTTAAAGGAAAGTATATTAGAAATACGATTTGAAACCATTTCTTTCATTTGTCATCTTTTTTTAAGAATCCCTTTTGTTATCACACCAACAAATACAACTATTATTAGGATATAAATGTTGGAAAATAAGAATGGCTCTGTTGAGCACATGTGAATGAAAAATTGCTCATTAAGGAGATGCATGAATAAGGCTTTTCATTTTCAAGCACATTATTCATGATGTTGGTAGGTTATGGACCTTTCATTTGATGGTTCATAAATGATGCCTTTTGGCTTCTCATTTTAATCATGAATGGTGGCTTTTGACTTTTCATGTCAAGGATGAATGAAGACTTTTGGCTTTTCATGTATCAAGCATAATGGATGGCTTTTGGCTTTTCATGTCAAGGATGAATGAAGACTTTTGGCTTTTCATATATCAAGCATAATGGATGGCTTTTGGCTTTTCATTTTCCAAACATAATGGATGGCTTTTGGCTTTTCATTCTCCAAACATAATGGCTTGTCTTTTGAATAAGGAAATCTCCTTTATAAATAGAGGACTTCCCTTGGTAGACAAGAAGAATCAGAAGACAATTTTCTAACTTTTCCCTCAAAACTCTCTCAACAATTTTCCCTTTCAAGTTTTCAATTCTAGTAGTTTTCGGTGATAGAAGAAAGACACAAATTCAAGTTCGCTGTAGCGGTCTACCTTGTGCAAGTAAGCCGTTAGTTCGTCGTTGTATCCTGGGAGACAGACGTCCGTTAAATCCTCAAGCACACACAGGAGGGGACGAATCTGTTTTAAGGAAAGCGTCTAACGCGCCTCGACGTGGTTTTCCTCGTTATTCAGTTGTTAACGGCTAAGGTTCTATTTACTGAATTTAATTTTATAGTCAATCTTCATTGCTATATTTTCATACCTATATTCATCTAGATGTGTTAACATAATTATATATATATACTATTTGGATAACAAACTTAAAACAGATTCTGTGAATATATATTATTATGTTAATAAAGCTTGTTACACTATTATATTTTTTCAATCTGTGATATATTCAAATTTGTATTGTTAATTCCAATTCATTGGAATTTAATTGTCAATTATTGGTTTTGTTGTAAGGTTGAGATATGGCTAATAACATGATTATAGTTAAGAACCCCACGACCTCAACTCCCATGGCCTTGAATCAATCACTTGCGGTTTCGGTTCCTATGAACCATCATGAGAAACCTGAAAAGTTTGAAGGACTGAACTTCAAAACTTGGCAACAAAAGATCGTGTTTTACTTAACAACACTTAATCTTGCGAAATTCTTAAAAGAGAATCCTCCTACTGTTGGAGATGATGGGTCAAATGCACAAGTTGTTGACTCGTGGAAGAAATCTGATTTCCTATGCCGGAACTATGTTCTGAACGGTTTGACTGACGCACTTTATAAAGTGTATAGTTTAAAGAGTTCAGCCAAGGAACTGTGGGAGTCCTTGGATCATAAGTACATATCTGAGGATGCTGGTGCAAAAAAGTTCCTGGTAGGTCAGTTCTTGAATTTCAAGATGGTAGACTCAAAAACTGTGATGAGTCAAGTTCAAGAACTTCAATTGATCATCCATGAGATTCATACTGAGGGAATGACCATGAGTGAGTCTTTCCAAGTAGCTGCAATTATTGAAAAGCTACCCCCTGCGTGGAAAGACTTCAAGAATTATTTGAAGCACAAAAGGAAGGAGATGAATGTTGAAGAGCTAATTGTCAGACTTCGCATAGAAGAAGACAATAGAGGCTCTGAGAAGAATTTCTCAAATAGTGTTGTTGCCAAGGCTAATGTGGTGGAGCGTGGTGAAAGCTCCAAGAACAAGAAAGGCAAACACAAGTCGGGATCCAATATGGGACCTAAGGGTGGAATTTGAAAGAAATCAAAGTTCCAAGGAAAATGTTTTAATTGTGACAAAATGGGTCACAAATCAGTGGATTGTAGATTTCCAAAAAGGAACAAGAAGAAAGAGGCCAACTTGGTTGATGATACCACACAAGAATTGTCTGAAATGAGTCTTTCTGCGGTGGTATCTGAGGTCAACATGGTAGACTCCAATCCAAAAGAGTGGTGGCTGGATACTGGAGCCACATGCCATATCTGCTGTAATAGATCTGCATTCTCCGATTTCACACCTGTGGATAATGGAGAGAAGCTGTATATGGGCAACTCTGCAACTTCCGAGATCAAGGGTCAAGGAATCAGATTCTGAAAATGACATCACCAAGGAAGTGAAACTACGCAATGTCTTTTATGTGCTTGACATCCGAAAGAACCCGATTTCTGGGACATTGCTGAGTCAGCATGGATTCAAAATAGTTTTGGAATCTGAAATGTTAGTTTTGACCAAACAAGGTGTCTATGTTGGGAAAGGGTATGTAAAAGATGGGATGATCAAAATGAATGTAATGGCTATGAAGCCAAAAGACCTCAATGAAAAGGAAAAGTCTTCTGCTTATATGCTTGAGTCTTCTAACTTGTGGCATGGTAGACTGGGTTATGTTAATTAAGATACAATGCGTAGATTAATTAACTTGGACCACATACCCACATTTAACATTGATTCCAAGCATAAATGTGAAACCTGTATAGAGGCAAAACTAACAAGATCATCGTTCCAAACGATTAAAAGGAATATGGAATCACTTGATTTAATTCATAGTGATATTTGTGATTTGAAATTTGTTCAAACACGAGGAGGTAATAAATATTTTATCACCTTCATTGATGATAGCACAAAATATTGCTATGTGTATTTGCTTAAGAGCAAAGATGAAGCTATACAGAAGTTTGCTATATACAAACAAGAAGTTGAAAACCAACTTAATAAGAAGATTAAGATGGTTAGAAGTGATCGGCGTGGTGAATAAGTAGAACCCTTTAGTGAATTTTGTGCACAACATGGCATTATTCATGAGTTTACACCTCCTTACATTCCTCAATCGAATGGAGTGGCAGAACGCAAAAATCGTACATTGAAAGAAATGATGAATGCAATGTTGATAAGTTCTGGATTGCCACAAAACATGTGGGGGGAAGCCATATTAACGGCTAACTACATTTTAAATAAGATTCCTCGGAAGAAAGAGGATAAGACACCTTATGAATTGTGGAAAGGAAGGAAACCTTCCTACAAATACTTGAGAGTGTGGGGATGTCTTGTCAAGGTATTGGCTCCAACACCAAAGAGGATGAAAATAGGTCCTAAAACAGTTGATTGCATATTCATTGGCTATGCTCAAAATAGTAGTGGTTATCGATTTCTTGTGTATGAGTCTAAAAACCTTGAGATTTATAAGAATACGATAATAGAATCAAGGAATGCATCATTCTTTGAACATGTATTTCCTTGTAACTCCAAGGGAGATGGTACAAGGTCATCTAAACGAACAATTGAGATTGTTAGAAATAATGATCAGGTTCGAGATCTTTATCATGAACCAGAAGAGGTAGAGCAAGAGCCTAGGAGAAGCAAAAAAGCAAGAACAGAAAAATCATTTGGACCAGATTTTCTGACTTACATGCTAGAGGCCGAACCTCAAACATATAAAGAAGCTGTGAGCTCAACTGAGGGACCTTTATGGAAAGAAGACATAAAGAGTGAGATCGATTCCATTATGCAAAATCATACTTGGGAGCTAGTGGACCTTCCTTCAGGAAGTAAACCATTAGGCTCTAAGTGGATCTTCAAACGAAAGATGAAGGCAGATGGAACAATTGATAAGTATAAGGCCAGACTTGTAATTAAAGGTTACAAGCAACGAGAAGGTCATGATTACTTTGATACTTATTCTCCTGTGACGAGAATAACTTCTATAAGAATGATATTGGCAATTGCCGCATTACAAAATCTAGAAGTCCATCAAATGGACGTGAAGACTGCTTTTCTTAATGGAGACCTTGAGGAAGAAATATACATGGAACAACCTGAGGGTTGTATTGCTCCTGGACAAGAAAGGAAAGTATGTAAATTGGTAAAGTCATTGTATGGACTTAAACAAGCACCAAAACAATGGCACGAAAAATTTGACCATGTCATGATGTCAAATGGGTTTAAAATCAATGAGTGTGACAAGTGTGTTTATGTTAAGAACACAAACACAGGATATGTCATTCTTTGTTTGTATGTGGATGACATGTTAATTGTTGGTAGTAATGAACAAATGATTAAATCTACCAAAATTATGTTAAATTCTAGATTTGACATGAAAGATATGGGACTAGCTGATGTGATCTTAGGAATTAAGATTAATCAATCAGTTGATGGTCTTATATTGAGTCAGTCACACTATGTGGACAAAATACTTGAAAAATTCAATAAGGACGATTCTGGTGTCTCCAGAACTCCAATTGATTTGAATCAACATCTGTCCAAGAATCGAGGAGATCATGTATCTCAAGTAGAATATGATAGAATTATAGGCAGTTTAATGTACTTAATGAGTTGTACAAGATCAGATATTGCCTATGCTGTGAGTAGCCTAAGCAGATTCACGAGTAACCCAGGAGCTGATCACTGGAAAGCGATTATCAAAGTACTTAGGTACTTAAGATATACTCGTGAATATGGATTGCACTACACAAGTGAACTTGCTGTTTTAGAAGGATACTCAGATGCAAGCTGGATATCTGACATACAAGATTCTAAAGCTACCAGCGGGTATGTATTTACTTTAGGAGGTGCAGCAGTTTCATGGAAATCCTCTAAACAGACAGTTATAACAAGATCCACAATGGAATCTGAGTTTGTAGCTCTAGATAAATGTGGTCAAGAGGCCGAATGGCTACGAAACTTCTTAGAGGATATTCCAGAATGGCCAAAACCTGTGCCTGCTATATGTATACATTGTGATAGCCAAGCAGCTATTGGGAAGGTACAGAATGTGATGTACAACGGTAAGTCAAGACACATACGTCGTCGACATAATACCGTTAGACAACTTATCTCGACTGGAATCATAACAATTGATTATGTAAGGTCAAAAGAAAATATTGCGGATCCGCTGACCAAAGGGTTGAATAGAGATAAAGTTGAACAATCATCGAGGAGAATGGGGCTTAAGGCCATGAATGAATAGGTTGATTACGGTGGAAACCTAACCTAGTTGACTGGAGATCCCAAGATCTAGGTTCAATAGGACAACTAAACTGTTAAGACCGAACGAGATCACTGTGGAGGTTATCTTACTAACCATTCCTATAATAGAAACAGTGATGCCCGTAAGGAATAGGTTAAGCTTATGCTTTTAATGATTCATATGCATTGGATAAATGTTGGATCCAAGCGGAGTAATGCGGGTTATTCTTAAGTATGAAATCACCTATGTGAGAGAGAAGAAGGGCCGCTTCAAAGGAGAATTGTTAAGGTTCAATTCTTTAGAAACTCTCACAGAACCAGGACGATGTCCACGGCCAAAATGGACATAACCATGAGAACTGAAAATCTGTCAGGGGAATGCCTGTGTGAAGTATATCATCATTTACACAAATGGAAGAACAGTTCAAGGACATCGCGTCTACTGATCAGCCAGTAAAGTAAATGTACTTTCACAAGGGAAGGTTCAAAGACTAAAATCTACCTATCCTATGCAGGTATTAACCGTAAAACTCTATCACCATATCGAGTCTTTGTTTTATTTCATCATTTGTTTTATTTCAATTTTCATTCATGTGGGGGATTGTTGGAAAATAAGAATGGCTCTGTTGAGCACATGTGAATGAGAAATTGCTCATTAAGGAGATGCATCAATAAGGCTTTTCATTTTCAAACACATTATTCATGATGTTGGTAGGTTATGGACCTTTCATTTGATGGTTCATAAATGATGCATTTTGGCTTCTCATTTCAATCATGAATGGTGGCTTTTGACTTTTCATGTCAAGGATGAATGAAGACTTTTGGCTTTTCATGTATCAAGCATAATGGATGGCTTTTGGCTTTTCATGTCAAGGATGAATGAAGACTTTTGGCTTTTCATGTATCAAGCATAATGGATAGCTTTTGGCTTTTCATTCTCCAAACATAATGCATGGCTTTTGGCTTTTCATTCTCCAAACATAATGGCTTGTCTTTTGAACAAGGAAATCTCCTTATAAATAGAGGACTTCCCTTGGTGGACAAGAAGAATTCTAAGACAATTTTCTAACTTTTCCCTCAAAACTCTCTCAACAATTTTCTCTTTCAAGTTTTCAATTCTAGTAGTTTTCGGTGATATAAGAAAGACACAAATTCAAATTCGCTGTAGCGGTCTACCTTGTGCAAGTAAGCCGTTAGTACGTCGTTGTATCCTGGGAGATAGACGTCAATTAAATCCTCAAGCACACACAGGAGGGGACGAATCTGTTTTAAGAAAAGCGTCTAACGCGCCTCGACGTGGTTTTCCTTGTTATTCAGTTGTTAACGGCTAAGGTTCTATTTACTGAATTTAATTTTTTAGTCAATCTTCATTGCTATATTTTCATACTTATATTTATCTAGATGTGTTAACATAATTATATATATATATATATATATATATATATATATATATATACTATTGGATAACAATAAATTAGATTGAAATGAATTTATTAACTTTTGGAAGAAGATCATTATTTGAATTGATCATTCCTTTTTTTTTTCTCTCTCTCTCTCTTTTCATTCTCATCTCTCTACAATTTCTCTTTTCTCCTTTATCCATTTTATTTTTAACTCCTTTTTTTTTTAATCTCATCGCTCTTAATTGTTTCGCTCTCTCCTCTCTCCTCTCTTATTTCTCTTTCTCTCTCATTCTTTTTCTTTCTCAATTCTCTTTCTCTCTCATCTCTCTCTTTTCTCTCACTTCTCTTTCTTTCTCATCTCTCTCTATCTTTTTTGGGTCTTCCCCTCTCTATTATTACTCATATCTCTATGCTATTTCTCTATTTTCGCTTTCACTCCTCTCTCTCTCTCTCTTGCCTTTATTCTCTCTAATTTTTCTACTCAATTAATTGTTATGGTGTCTTTGGAAGGAAAATATATTTAATACACACACACACACACTTAACATTAGGGGTAAAATAGAATTTTTTGTCCATTTCAAATATGATGCATTAGACAAACCAAACATTAGTATTAATAGTAATAACCAATTAACATACTCATTATTGTTCCATTGTATTATCATTTCCATAGAAACAAGAGAAAAGCGTGCTCATTAGCAAATAAATATGAACAAACAAATTTAAATTATTAATAAGATAAGAAAATAATAAGGAAGAAAAAATTCTAATTCAAATTGTAAAACAATGTCTTTTTCCTTTAATCAATAAACAAATTTTATTACTATAATAAATAGTTATTCCACTAACAGGAATATAGTCTACTATATAACTCTATCGTTTTGTCATAATACGAAGGATGTAAAAATACCTATAACCTTTAGAAATAAAACTCTATCCAAAACTAAAAATTCTTTATATAAATTTATAGGTGCTAAAAAACTAGTAAACCAAATCTCCTATCAAATTTGACCAGTTTTGGACAATTTTTTATTACTATATTTTATTTAAATTGATTACATGATGCAATTATTTATTTGACTTCAATATATTTCTTTGCAATCTCTCATATGTACTTGTAGTACAAGAAACATGGAATAAAAATTTAAAAAATGGTGTAAATTTGCCTTTTTATGAGTTAATGCATCACTACAAGAAAAGTCGAAATTTCCGACGGAATATTCCGACGGCAATTAATCCGTCGGAAAAAGGAAACTGCAGGGCGGCAGCAAAATCTCCGACGGATATCCGTCGGAAAAAATAATTTCGACGGACACCCGCTGGAAATCCGTCGGACGATCTTTGGAAAAATTATTTTTAAATTTTTCCGACGGACTATCTGTCGAAATATTTAACAAAATAATATTAAAAAAAGAAATTATATTTCCGACTGATGTCCGTCGGAAAAAGTTTGTGAAAAAATAAAAAAATTAAACATTTCCGACGGACATTCCGTCGGAATTTGGAATGGAAAATATTTTAAAAAATGAAATTCCGACTAACCGACAATTTCCGACGGATTTCCGTCGGAACATTTGGAACTCCGACGGTGCCGGCATTTTTCAACGGATGTCCGTCGGAAAATTTTAAATTCCGACGGTGCCGACATTTTCCGACGGATTTCCGTCAGAAAATGTAACAATATTAACCCGTCTATTGCGAGCATTCTCTTCTTCTTTGTTGTATTTTTTCTACCACAAAGAAGATAGCTCTTCTTTGTGAGCTTCGCCGTTGATCAGCACAACATTTGAAAGGCCGAGTTTTTCATCGATCAGCTTTGCTCTTCCATCTATGGAGCTCAACATCTAAATCTAACAAAATCACTGTAAGAGCTTATCTTCTTCTCCATTATTTTCTTCTTTTTCTCCATTCAACCAAAATAACTCGTTTATTTTTCATTTTCATCCAAGGTTTTATTCTTGTAGATAAATAACTGTACGTAAAGAACACAAATCTGACATTTTAGCAAGGTACGTAGTTTATTTTTTATTACTATAATATTTAATTTTGTATGTGTAGATGGATTGTATTTGGTACCGTAGTTTTTTATATATCGTAGTAATGTTATATTAATTTTATGTATTGACATAAATTATTAATTATATTAATGTTATATTTTTATTACTGTGATATTTATTTTTATATATGTGTAGATGGATTTCATTGAACACCGTAGTTGTTTATATATCGTGGTAATGTTATATTTATTTTATGTCTTGACATAAATTATGCATTATATGTATGTTATATTTTTATTACTGTGATATTTATTTTTATATATGTTTATATGGATTTCATTCGACACCGTAGTTGTTTATATATCGTGGTCATGCTATATTAATTTTATGTCGTGACATAAATTATGCTTTACATTAATGTTATATTTTTATGCCTGTGATATTTAATTTTATATACGTGTAGATGGATTTTATTCGACACCGTAGTTGGATGTATAACAGAATTGGACCTAACAGAAGAGGTTTAACCGATGAATTTATTAATGGGGTAAATGAATTCGTGCAACATGCTTGTACTCTTCTTAAATATCAGAACGAAGGAGTCATTCGGTGTCCCTACAGAAAGTGTAAGTCTGGTAAAATGTTTGGTCCAGAAGATGTGGTGCTTCATTTATATAAGAATGGTTTTAAACCTAAATATTGGTGGTGGATTGACCATGGTGAGGTAGAGCCTCCGAATTTTGACTCTATATATGCTACATATCTGCATGAGCAGAGGAATATCGCAAGAACAGATAATGCAGAAAGTAGTCGATATCACGATATGATAAGAGATGCAGCAAATTCTCATTTTATGGGTAGTGGTGAACGTGATTTTGTGCAAAATACTGAACAGCCTCCTAATGAAGAAGCTAGAAAATTTTATGATTTGTTAGAGGCTGCTAGTCGTCCGTTGTGGGAAGGTTCGACTCATTCTGAATTATCCACAGCTGTTAGACTAATGAGCATCAAGTCAGATTGGAACGTACCACACGACTGCATGAATGCCATGATTGAATTGATGAGAGAAGTTAACCCCCAACAAGAAAGACATTCCAAAAAGTTATTATCATTCCAAAAAATTGATGTCTAAATTAGGAATATCTACCCAGAAGATTGATTGTTGTCCAACTGGTTGTATATTGTACTACAACGAGAACGATCACTTAGAGGAGTGTAAATTTTGTGAACACTCTCGTTATAAAAGTGAATCGACTAGCAAAGGAAAGCGAGTCCCACTTAAGTCGATGCATTACCTTCCTCTAATACCCCGGCTTAAGAGATTGTATGCCTCCATGAGTTCTGCACCGCATATGAGGTGGCATTATGTGAATAGAAGGCCAGATGGTGTATTGCGTCATCCATCCGATGGGTTAGCATGGCGACATTTTGATGAAAAATATCCAGATTTTGCTGCGGAATCGCGGAATATCAGGTTAGGTTTGTGTGCGGATGGTTTTACACCCTTTAGTATGTCATCTACTCCTTATTCATGTTGGCCAATTTTTGTGACTCCGTATAATCTTCCACCTGAGATGTGCATGACAACTTCATATCTATTTTTGAGTTGTGTCATTCCAGGCCCGCATAATCCAAAGAATTCAATTGATGTCTACTTGCAACCCTTAATGGATGAATTGAAATTGTTGTGGCATGTTGGAGTCTTGACATATGATATTTTCACCAAAGAAAATTTCAATATGCGTGGTGCACTTATGTGGACAATTAATGATTTTCCTGCGTATGGAATGTTATCTAGGTGGAGTACAGCTGGGAGATTGGCTTGTCCGATTTGCATGGAGGATACGAAAACATTCTATTTAAAAGAAGGCAGGAAAAATTCGTGGTTTGATTGTCATCGGCGATGGTTAGGACCTAATCACATATTCAGGACGAATGTGTCCAGATTCATTAAAAATCGTGTTGAAGTTGATGATCCACCGCGAAGGTTGTCTGGGGAAGAGATTTGGGATCGAATTTCATCTATTCCTAAGGTACATTAGGCAGGAAGTTTTAGACTTCACGGATATGGCATTCAAAGATAATCGACAAAACAAAGCATATTTTGGGAATTGCCCTATTGGAAAGATAACTTGCTTCGCCACAATTTAGATGTCATGCATATTGAGAAAAATTTCTTTGATAATTTGTTCAACTCTGTTATGGATGTAAAGGACAAGAGCAAAGATAATGTGAAGGCAAGATTGGATCTGATGAAGCATTGTAAAGTGAGTGAATTGCACCTACAAAAACAGGCCAACGGTAAGTATTCCAAACCCAAGGCAAAATACACATTCACATTGGATGAAAGACGCAATATTTGTGAATGGATAAAGAATTTGAAGATGCCAGATGGGTATGCATCAAATTTACGTAGGTGTGTCCAACTGAAAGAAGGAAAATTAACGGGGTTAAAATCCCACGATTGTCATGTCTTAATGGAGAATTTGCTTCCCGTTGCATTCAATCACTTCCTGAAAATATTTGGAAAGCAATAACAGAGATCAGTCAATTCTTCAAGCATTTGTGTTCGAGCACTTTGAGAGATACAGATTTAGACAGAATGCAAAATAATATCCCTGTTATACTGTGCAAGTTGGAGAAAATCTTTCCACCTGGCTTTTTTGATGTAATGGAGCATCTTCCTATTCATTTAGTAGAAGAAGCCAAACTTGGAGGGCCGGTTCAATATAGGTGGATGTATCATTTTGAAAGGTAATTAAACCTATTTATTTCTAATTACGTATATATAATTTTTTTTTTGTTCCCCAACATGTTGTTTAACGAATTTCAATTGTAGGAACATTGGGAAGTGTAAACGGTCAGTGAAACAAAATGCTAAAGTCGAGGGTTCGATTTGCGAAGCATACCTTGCTAGGGAAACTTCACACTTTTGTTCATTCTATTTTGAGAAGCATATCCCGAGTTTAAGAAATAGAGTGAATCGGCATGATGATGGAGGTCCTAGTACAAACCCTCCATCTTTGTCAATATTTGATCTTACGGGCAGAGCATCAGGAAAACCAACTAGTCGGTGGTTAGACGATAATGAGCTCTACGCTGCAAAACAGTGCGTTCTGCTTAATTGTGAGGAGATCCAACCAACTCTGAGGTACGGTATGTTGATTATGTTTCTTTTACCATTTTTCTTATGTAATCTAATCGTGACATTAATGATTGAAATATATTTCAGAGATTTCAGAAATTATTACGGGAATGAAGCTGTTCGTGAATATTTTAGTACATGGTTCAAAGATTATGTAAGTGGTCATTAGCCTGCAAATATCTATTACGCAATAGATGTAAATCCATTGTAACTTAAATGTTGAAGTTTTTTTAATTCAATCGCAGGTACAAAATGTTTCCAACGGAGTGACCAACCCAAATCTACATGCTCTATCATGGGGACCAAGTCGAAAGGTGAAATCATACCAGACGTACTTTGTAAATGGATACAAATTTCACACCACCAGTCCAAAAAGAAAGACGATAAACAGTGGTGTATGGGTCAGAAGTGATGGCAGTGAAGCTGGCGAGGTCGACTATTACGGAGTTCTTCAAGACATTGTGGAACTGGAATACTCATTAGGAGATCTCATCAAAACAGTAATATTATTTTACTGTACCTGGTTCGACACACGGAGACCATCAGGAACAAAGGTACATCCACAATATAAATTAGTTGATGTGAGATATACGAGACAATACGGTACATTTGACCCATTTGTGATTGCACAAAATGATAGACAGGTGTATTATGTTCCTTATCCTTTCAGACCTGATAAGTCTGAATGGTGGGCCGTGATTAACACAAAACCAGTGGGTAGGGTCGAAGTGGAGGATTCAATAGACATAGCATTCCAAACTGACACATCAAACGTGGAATACACTGTAGACGATAATTTAGAAGATACTCTCCGAGATTTTCAGTGCAATAATGATGAAGATATTGATGTAGAAATGAACAGGCATGAGGATGATGAGGATGCTGGAGAAGAACACGTGAGCAATGATTCAGATGAAGAGGCAGAATTTGTTGACAGCGAAGAAACGATTCCTGAAGAAGAATTCGAGGATATATATTCAGACTAAATAATATGTTTATTTACAGAATTTTAGAATATATATGTTGTATTATTTTACTAATTAATTCTTATGCATAATATTTTGAATTAAAAAGAGGTTTTAAGAAATAGTGAGTGGTTGATTCTTAAGGTTATTTTGAATTAAATAACCTTAATATTTGAAAATAATTTAATTCACTAATTACAACGTGTAAAAATAATTATTTTTCATCTATGAAATATTTTAAAATTTGAATAAAATATTTTCATTTTTTTTATATTTGAAACTTGATTAATTGAAATTTTTTATTTCAATTTTTCGACAGAATTTAAATTTTCAACGGATATCTGTCGGAATATTAAAATAAAAAATAAAATTTCTGTCGGATATTTTGTTATTTATTTATTTAACATAATAAACCAATTAGAAGTATTCAAAGTTTAAATGGGATAAAAACTCTTTCTTTTCAATAAAAGAGTATATATTTTTTTAAAATACTTAAATAAATAACAAACAGAGATAGATAAAAATATATCATTTTCAATATATATATTTTGAATAGTTAAAGAAATAATAAATATGATAAAAAGGAGGTAAATAATATGAATAAAAATACTCTAAAAATAAGTTGGCGGAAATATTCAAAAAAAAAAATTTTAAGAAAAATCTTCAAAATAAAATATAAAAAAAATTTTGACGGAAAATCCGTCAGAAGTTTTTGCCAAAAATTAAAAAGATTTAGACATTTCTGATGGAAAAACCGTCGGAATTTTACAAAAAATAAAAAAATATTTCACTTTCCGACAGATGTCCGTCGAAAATATTCAAAATAAAAATTTAAAAAAATTCCGACAGATAATCCGTCGAAATATCTTCGGAAAGAAAAGAAAAAAAAACTTTTTCCGATGGATATCCGCCGGAAATGTGACAGTACATTAAAACAAACCCCCCCCCCCCCCCTTTTCCCCCTCCCTCCCATTTCTCCTTCCCTCCCGCGCGTCCTCCTCTGTCGCCCGCCTCTCCCGCCTCCCCCTTTTCCCCCCAAATTTGCTAGTAGCAGTCTTCTCCTTCAGTCAATTGACTCAATCCACGCCAATCGAACGATTCAAACCCAGTAGCTCACGATTTGTCTTCACCTTCGCTCAGTCCGTCAGTCGCCATTCCTGCGGCCTTCGCTTTTTAGTCTTCACCCTCGCTCGGATTTCAAGCCTAGATCAGAACCCAGCAGCATTCCTAATCCTCGGCCGAGCAGTCTCCAGTCTCCAGTCTCCATCTTCGCTCCGAATTCAGCACCAAAATTCGCTCCACAGTCCACACCTAAACCTGTAATTCACAATCTCCCTTTGAATAACTGTTTGTCCGTTAGTGAATACAGTAGTTATTCTTTGAATTTGTGTAATTTTGTTGATGGAAAAAGTTCCTTTTTTTTCGTTTCTTTCTGGTTGGGTTTGTTCAAAGATTAGGAATTTTATTGATGGAAAAAGTGTTGCTGCAATTTTCTGCTAAGTACTTTGATTTTTGTCCAACCTGAGTTTGGCTTCATGGATGTTTCGGTGTGAGGATTAGGTGCATTTCTTTGTTTCTGCAAATTTCTGAGTAAGTTTCTGCAATTTTCGTTGTCTTTCTTTCTCCAAAGAAAATTGCAGAAACTTGACTCATGAAGTGCTTCTTTGTTTCTCCAAGAAAATGGCATCATGGTATATTTATCTTCATGGATTTTACAGCTGCTGTGGTTCTGTTGCTGTTATGCCGTATATATACGTTCAATTTTGTTCTATGTGTATATTAATGTGGGTTCTGGTGGTTCTGTTCCCGCCTTCTTTTTTTTTTGGGCGTTGGATAGATATTGATGAAGAAGAGTGAGAACGGAGTGATTAAAGGTTTGAGTTTAAGGGATTAAGTCAATGAGTATGATTTGGAAAAAGAAAAGGTGAAATATTGATTTGGATACGAATATTTGCTTTGGAGGTATTCTTGTGTGTCTTGTTTGTGTGTTCTGTAGTGGCGAAAAAAGATTATAAGGAGGAATATGAGCTGAATTTGAGCTTTTTTTTATGTTTTAATTTTCTAAATACAAGAATGCCTGTGGAATCGCCATCTCAAACTTGTGTATATTTTTCTATGATTTAAATTTGGTTTAGGTTATTTTTCTGTAGTTTAGGTTACTTTGTCTCGAACAAAATAGTGACTTTTATAATCAGGAGATGTGGTCGGCAAATTATTGTGAGGTTTAGAATATTGAACCAAAATTTTGTGGGAAATATGCATTGATATTAACAACATGTTCTATGTCCGCAAGGGAGGAGAGTTAGCTTTTGTTCTTTGCTGCATTTGGAAATATGCATTGATATTCTGAGAACGATTTCTGTACCATTCTGTGTATTTGCGTATTGTTGGGTCAATTTCTGAAATCATTGTTGTGTTTGTTTGTGGAGTGAATGAACTGAACAGAACAGAACAAAACAAAAAACAGTTTTCATGCCAAATACACCAAAGAAGAATTAGTAGTAACATTTTTTTTTGGTGGGCTTAGTTGTTCACTTGAACTTCTCACAAGTATAATCTGATTACTATATATTTTGGTTGTTGTGCTGTAGGACTTCAACAAACGTACAAGGCCAGCACTTGATACAAAAAGATATCAAATTTTTCTTTGCAAAAATTACTATATTATTTATTTATTGTTTGGTTGACCATTTATCTATTGTTTTAATTTACTAGAATTACTTTAGAAAAAGAGTTAGATGCATGGTGGGATTACAAGAAGAGGGTGAAAAAGATGCACTTCTAGAAAAATCAAAAAGTGGTTTCTTGAAGTATGTAATTAATCAAATGTTTGCTTCTTTCCCCAAGTCAAAGATTGTCTAAAGAATGTTTTTATTAACATGACTTGCACCAAACAAGTAGTGAGAAATTGATGGGCATCACAGCAAATGTTCCCTTACCACACAAAACGACATTTCCCAACATCTTTTACTTCAATAGCATAGTTATAAGTTACACGATAGATTGCCAAGGCCTCATAATAGACCTCCCGAACATCCTTTAGACTTTCTTCAAAATACAAATTCTAATGTCAATCACACCTCGTTATATTTTGTTAGATATTGTAGGATTTTAATTAAATGGATAAAGATCAGAGCAGAGGTCGCCGTGCAAGTCGCGGCAGAGGTCGTGCTAGTTCGCGCTCGTCGGAGCATACACCATTGCGTCCCTTCCGTCGTGGTTGACTTTCGATCGTCCACTCTTAGCCTCGGCCAAAGACGAGCAATCGAGATGGATCGGGTCCATCTTCATCACCATCGCGCATCACACATATTGGAGATGGATCTACACCATCATCATCACCACCGCATTCGGAGCATCGTGATGATGACGAAGTCGAGATCGAGCCTCCATTGGATCATGTACGGGAGGAGGATGGTGCAAGATATATCATACCGCATTTGAGACTTCTAGGGTAAAATTTTTAGCATTTATTTTAAATAATACTTGTATTCAATTAAAATTTTAATATTGATTTCTATTATCGTGATATTTTTAGATTCATTCCGAGTCATATCATGGGGTGCAATCTACGATGCAATCAAAGCCCACTTTGAAAAACCTTGGGCAGTTTGGCTCGAAATTCCACTAGAGGTTCGCGATAGGATGTTTTCGGAGTTTAAGGTAATTTTGTACGGTTATATTATTATTTATATTGATTTATATAAATTATAAGTTATATAATTACTAATGTCGTCATTTATGTTTGTAGCGCAAGGTTTATTGGTTGCCAAGAAATGATGAAAACATCCGTCGAGCGTTCGAAGTACGAGGGGCAAAGCGCTTTGCGGATATTTTTCATCAAATCCGCCGAAGAAGGACAAGACCGCAATGGATAGGCGATGATGTCTGGGAATGCCTTCAAAAACATTGGGCGACTGAAGTATTCAAAAAAAGGCAAATTCAGGCAAAGGAGGCTCGTGCTTCAGAGAAAGGCGGGTCTCTTAATACTTGCGGCTCAATATCATTTGCTACACATGCAGCGAGACTTGTAAGAATATTTATATATTTTTTTGTTTCAATGTCATTTATGTATAATTTAATATGATTTGTTAATCTAATATTTATATAATATGTAGGAAAAAACAATAGGCAAAAGGCCATCAAAGGTTGACCTTTTCTTAATTGGCCACAAGAAAAAAATCCGAGACCGAGAGCGGGATCGGTGGTTGATTCGTGCGAGGCTACATATGTGAGTTTTTTAGTAAAAATACTTTTTTTTAACAAAATCTATTTAGTTTATTAATAATAAATAAAAATGTGTAATATATTTTTTTCCTTGATAGAACGCTTTTCAATCTCTTGCGGCTGAAGAAAGACTTAATCGCATGTCGGCGGATGATAGTATCGCGCGCCTTGAAATCCCCACGCGATGATGAAGAATCATTTACTCAGTGGAGTCTACAAGGGTAGAGTTTATGGGATGGGGAATCAGCCTTCTACCAGTCGCTCTGTATATTCAGCATCACCTTCGGTTGTTGTGTCGCAAGCTGAGTATGATCTGATGCGACATAGAGTGGCCGAACTGACTGAGGAGGTCAGTACTTGGCGACATAGAGTGGCCGAATCGGCGAGGAGGTCGATCTTGTGCGACAACAAATGACGGAGCTGATTCAGAGTCTACAGGCAAAGATAGAGAAAATGGAAAAGCGTAGAAAGAATAAAAGAAAAACAAGCAACAATGAAGATACTGACTCGAGCACGGATACGGACAAAGATTAGGATATGTGACAAAAAGTAATACTATCATAATCTTTGTCGTGTCAAGTCGATTCATTGTTGCTGTTTTTCTTTTATTCTTTGCTTTTTCATTTCTCTATCTTTACTGATGACTCCGTCATTTGTTGTCGCACGATCTTAACCGACACGACAACAAATGACGGAGCTGATTCAGAATCTACAGGCAAAGATAGAGAAAATGGAAAAGCGTAGAAAGAATAAAAGAAAAACAAGCAACAATGAAGATATTGACTCGAGCACGGATACGGACAAAGATTAGGATAGTATTACTTTTTGTCAAATTTATGTGTATAAAACAATTTTTAGTTCTATTTTAAAATGAAATTTATTTTTTAAAAAATTTTTTATTAAATTTCCGACGGAATTTCGTCGGAAATTATTTATTTCTTTTTAAAATTTTATTTAATTTTCGACGGATATCCGTCGGAAAATATTTATTTATTAAAAAATTTTAATAATTTTCGACGGCAATCCGTCAAAAATTACTTATTTTTTAAAACAAATTTATTAAGGTTCCGACGGAATTCCGTCGGAAATTATTTATTTCTTTTGAAAAATTTATTTAATTTTTGATGGACATCCGTCGGAAAATATTTACTTTCCGACGGTAATCCGTCGGAAAAATATAATTTTTCATTGTCCGGAGGCCGTCGCAAAATCCGTCGGAAAAGTTCGAATTCTGACGGTGAACCGCCGGAAAAGTTTTTTCCGACGAACGGTATTCCGACGGAAATCCGTCGAAATTCTGCATTTTTCTGACGGAAATGGTCCGTCGGAATAAAATAATTTTCTTGTAGTGATGTAAGGGTAATAAAATCAATGAAATAGATAATTAATTAAATAAAAAACAATAATAATATTAAATGTACCTTTGGATCATTATTTCCACATCATAACACTCCACTATAGTTGGATTAAAAACTTATTAGAAAGTAATATCACTTACTACCCAAAATTCTAAATAATCATTATCATAGCAACCATCTAATGTTACACTCTATTCAAAAGGAAATTTAACATAAAAAAATTACAATTTTTAATTTAATGATTAAGGGCCCAAAACATTAATAATAAGTGTTTAGGTGTAGTGGCTATACTATGTAAGATGAACATTTTAAGAATAAAAATTATAACTGTTTTTTCAAATTGTTTGCTACATAAAAAAATAATGATATAAAAATTATTTAGTCCAAATTATATCCCTTTAATTATAAAAGAATTCCTAAACTATTTGAGTTGATAATGGGAGAGAAAAGATTCTTTTGAGCTAATATAGAAGAGAATGGATACCTTTAATTTGAAAAACATATTGTATCAACATTCTATTCCAAGACCCTATTAACTACCATGCCACTTGGTGACTTGAGAAAAGTAGAAAATTAATTTAGAATGAGAAAAAGACAAAAACTCAAGTTTTTTTTTTTAATAGAAGAGAAGAAGAAATTGTGACCCAGAAAACAAGCTTGTAGAACCAGGAGAAGATAGATAGATGCTACCTGTACTCTTCCTGACATAAATGGCAATAAAGTCATATAGATAGGGGCTTCTTGCTCTTTTGCATTTTTTATCAAAAAAATTTTAGCCTCAAAATAATGTATCACAACTTCTATTATATTTTTACATAGAAAATTAAGGTTTACAGGATTAGGGAAATGGTATATTAGGTTTACCAACCATTTTATTAAGACACATCTAATGGATTATTGTTTTTGCACAAATTTGATCCATTCAAAACTGTTAGGAAATCATTTTGAAATTTGGCCATCTACGCAAAGGGGCATGCGAAAGATCTTTAAGGTACAAGGATACCCTAAAAGTTGCACAATTGTACAATCTGATGGTCAAGTTTGGTATTGTGATGTAGGAAAAGTCTTCCTTTTAATGTGACTCTAGCTTAACTTGTGTAAATTATAAAATAATCGGGTTGGACTCAGGTGTGCTTAAGTTTCAAATATATATATATATGTGTGTATAATATTCAACTAGATTCAAATTTGAACTTGTGTTTGAATTACATTAAAAAATTGTGTATTTATTTATATATAGTTAAATAAAAAAATATATATTGAATTAGGCTCATATAGGCTTGATGAACTCTCGAGTCAATATTGCTCAAGCATAAACTTCTCAAACTTTAACTCCATAATATATTCCCTTCCATTCATTCATCGAGTTACTTTATTGTGTACCTTTTTCAAATTTAATGTCGCCCCTTAAATAAGTTGGATAGTCATATTTTCTTGAATCCTAGTTGTGTCTAGTACAAAATAATATAATAGAATGATGAGAAGTAATGTGAATCATCCATTTACCAATGGTAGATAATTGTCCAAGAGACACAAAAGCTAGAGGCCCAAGTTTATGAAGCCAATCATAAAGTTTTACATTACTAATATGGGTTCACCGACCTTTAAGACAACATAATCGATTCAAATTGTTCAAAATAAATATGATGATAAAATTCGAAACTAGAAGTATGTAGTGATAGGCCAATAATGCTCATCAAATTTAAATAAAAATTGAGAAAAATGTAAAATGATCCATAAGCCGATCCATAATTAAAAAAAATGTATTAGCTTAAATTAACTTAAATTGAAATTCATTTGTACTAAATATAAAATAACTATTAACCATTTAGTTGATTAAAACAACATGTAAAAAATATACCAGTAATGTTAGTATAATCCAGGAAGACCCGATGAGTAGTAACCTTCAAGTCCTATATACAGGCACTCGATGTCGACAATGTTACTACAACACCTAGTAGGCTAGTTACAATAAGCATCAAGAATGTCCATGCGAAATGGATATTATTGATACATGAACTAGTAGATTGAAAAAAATTACTTAGTAGAGTTGCTACTAATTGTGGTTACAATTGGGCAAAGGTCTTAATCATTAGATTGGGGCTATTCAGAGGTTTCAATAAGTTTCTTAACATGCTCTAATTTGCTTTGTCTCTTATTGTGCTAATGTTCTACAAATTTTGCTACAATATTGCATTGATATGCCAACAACAATTCTTTCTCAATGCACTATGAGCTTCACTTCCTCCCCATATCTCTTGGGGTTTTATTAATAAATAAAAAAGTATGATTGTCAATATTCTGAGAACTCCAAATGAAACTTCTAACTCTAAAGTAGAAAATAAGAATCTATGATATCTTCAAACACTAAAGTAGAAAATAAGAACCAATCTTCCAACTCTAAAGTAGAAAGTAAGAACCTAGAAAATCTGTCAACTACAAACTAGAAAATAATAATAATCGAAATTGGTTTTGCGAGTGCCATTCCTAAGCAGTGGTACCCAAATAAAATGCTAATTGTAATTTTTAGACTAATTCTTCACCTATAATAGCCAAATTCAATCATAATCAATTCTATAATCACAATGGCTCTGTTAGGAAAATAAATAATAGAAACTACTCCTATTGATTGAAACATGGACTACTATCTTTTGACCACAACATTTTGAGAATGCAAATGCCACCATTAAGCAATGGAAATTGATAGTGGAATGGCTGTTGAAAATAATAAGAATTGAGAGACTGCAAATAAGCAAAAATATATGGCTTTAATTGTCATGTCAGTGCTCACACAAAAAAAATGGGAAAAACCTTATGAAGAAATATGGGTGAGTCAAGAGCACCTCATGATATGCAATAAAATGTTAGATTTGTAATTATATAAGCTAAATAAGAAATAAGAGTAATTAGAAAAGATAATTCTCTTGATATTCACAAATATCTACTAACATCATGTTATTATGATGCTAAAGTTATAGTTGTAGTATTACATATTTTTGTCAAGGTCAAACTCAAACATTAAAAGATTCAGGCTTGATTCAACTCAATTATGTTCAATGAATCTTGAACCATTAGCCGAACAAAGATTTCTATAAATTTATAAGTGACTAGAAATTGTACATGTGCTTTGCACTTATTGTAAATTTGTTCATGAAATATAACTATTCAATTGCAACTTAATTTAAAAAATGAATTGATCATCTTATAGTATTGTAATAAAATATTTTTATATATATTTTTCCAAAAGTTTTTATGGTGACTTTCTAAGTGATTAGAAACTGTACATGTGCATTACGTGTATTCTAAGTTTCTTCATAAAACATAACTACTTAATTGCAATTTAATTAATAAATGAATGTATTATCTTATAGAATTATAATAAAATAGTTTTATATATTTTTCCAACAATTTTTGTGATGAATTTCTAAGTGACTCAAAATTGTGTATTGCATTGCACATGGAATATGTAAAATAAAAATTTTAATAATTCATTATTTATATTTTGACTTTTGGAAAGAAATTCATAATAATAAAGTATTATTGTTAAATTTTAACTAAATAATTGAAATTTTATTTTCTAAAATGTAATAAATAAATGAAATAATCTCATATTTTACAATGATAATAGAGCTAATTTTTACATTTTTATTGTATAGTTTTTGTTTTGAAAGTTCATCCTTGTCAACAAATTATTACTTCTCACAATTTATTTGAGTTTTTTTTCAACATTATAATGTAAAAAAAAATTTATACATGACAATGAAAGTAATAACAAAAGAAATTGATTTGGTTTTACAATATTATGGCAATATTTTTGAAAAAGAATGTTATTTTGACAACAAACTCCATCGCATATTTACTCCCTAACTAATTGGTAAAGACACATAACATAAGCCAATCCACCCATCCCCCTAAATAATAATAATTGAAATTTATGAAGATCTTGTTTCAATATGCAAAATAATAACATATTCTTCCAATTTTTTGGTAAATTAATGGTGGAGATATGAAATTATCAAGAAGAACATGAACATTCTGCATATAACATTATTGCAAAAAAATTTCTACTTTTGATTAGAGGGCTAATATTAGTAGGTGGTCCATTATAAAATTGATTTCCAAATTGGATTATGGCTACAAAATTGACCCAAATTTTGGAACAAATTTTCTCTCCAAAATCCATTTATGTTGCCATTCATGGAGAGATGCCAATCCAACATTGTTCTAGTTTATAAAGATAATAACAAGATAAGAAACTAGTTAATGGAAGGTTTAAATTTATGTACTTTAATTTTTCCTTTTTTAAATTTATTAATAAGTTAATTATATAAGACAAAGTATAAATGAGAGAAAAGTAATACTAGAAAAGAAAAGTATATGTATATATGTAACTATATTGAAAGGAAAAGTGTTTTAGGTGGCCCTTAGTTCAAATTTTTCAATGGGAATCATAATTTTTATTGAGATTGTCAAGTACAATGAAAATTCTTGTTACGTTAGATAGGGATAAAAGAGAAAGAAACACTATAGAGTGATGAGAGAGAAAATAAGAGTGGAGAAGAAGAAGAGATAAAGTGATGTGAGAAAAATAATAAGAAAAAAAAACACTGGTGAGAAATAATAGAGAGAAAAACATATAATGGAATGAGAGAGAGAAGATTAATGTACAATGGTAATTTAGTATGGAATGTAAAATTGGAATAAGAGAATAAAAATAATTACTCAATTTTTAGGTAATTATTAATTATACAGGGGTAGGTAATCAAACTATTACCTAGTTTTCTACAATAATTATAAAATTTTTATTCTCATTACCCAATACCAAACATAAATAACAAAATGAATCCTATTACCTTGTTTGATTCCTCTCAACCAAGTACCCCCTAACTCTTTAAACGTTGAAATGAATTTCATCTTTTATCATATTAGTTAATTAAATTAGTTTTTCTTTATCTTGTATTTTGAGTGATTAAATGTTCGTGTTCTTGTTGAAAAATAGTACAATGAAGAAAAGTAAGATTAAATTTATTTTCAGCTAGTATTCATTTGTGGCTAACTTCTCAAAAATACTTTCAATCAAAATTAAAAAAAAAAAAAGAAAGAAGAGATTAAAGACATTAAAGAAAATACAAAAAAAAAAAGATAAATAGTTAGCATTACCCTTTTAATCATTATTTCCACATGAACGATAAGTAGTTTGCACAATGGAGACTTGTAGAAAGATATAAACTAAGAAATCACTATCTATCACAAATCTCAAGCAGTCAGTATTATATGAATTTGATGTTGTGCTTTATTCATTAGGAAATTAACAAAAGAAAATGTACTATTACGACATAATTGTGTGCAATAAAAAAATTCAATGAAATTATCAATAACTGATATGATATGTATGTAGTACAAACTACTAAATAACAAACATTTTTAGTCAACCATTGTGCTTTTGCCATATGAATGACTCAATTACTTTGATAATTTATGAAGAGTTTTCATTATAAATATCATTATTTTTAAGTTAATATTAAGGATGCCAATAAGGGGGTGGCAGTTTGTTCAACTCCTACTCCACCACTCATCACCCATCCACACATGGTCCTTGTGTAGAAATACCTATGCATGGTCCTTGTGTAGAAATAGGTGGACCATATGAGAATCTCCATTTACTACAAAGTAAGCACCTTTTTATATCAACACTCTTATTTAGGGTGTAGAACTTACAAGACCACTCTTTTGATGTGGTTCTAGTATTTGTACCTTTCATTGTTCCACAATCTTCACAAATAAGAGCCACGGGCTATGAAAAAATAGACCTAGAATATTTAAAAAAATGTCTTACTCCATTTTTAGCCGTCATTTTTATACTGATTTAAAATATAATAGATCAAGAGTATTTAAAAACAAAATAGGCAATCATTATTGCTCAAAAGTAAAGGAATAGATTCTAATTGAGAAAACTTTATACTTAACCAAATTCAACAAGCTTCGCAACTCTTTACCTTTTTTTTAGGCCATGCATACGACTTGGGTTGCGGCATCTTTCGTGCATGCAATCGTAGTTTGATAGGCCGCCTATTCAATACTCTGCGGTAGTAGGATGAATGTCGATCTATGCAACGGATGCAATTTTGTGGGATCGGCTCAAGCAGCGTCAGATGCGAGCTAGAGACCACCAGCGTGCATTCAGTTTCTCTCATCTCACGCCATTTGAGGGACCCAGTGGACCCAGCTACCTTAGTCGATAGTATTAGATTAGATAAGTATTGTCCCTCTGTTGTAGGGTCCAATATCCTCTTCGGAGGCTTTTGTCCTCTTTTGGAAGTGTTATTTCCGTTTTAGTTAGTATTGTTGTTTTTTCCGATTTCGTCGGACATTCTCCTCCTTCGCAGAGGTGCTTGTCTTCATGGGTTAGGTTTCAACCAACGCCATGAAGCTCTTTTAGCCTTTTAGGCTATGTACATTTTGCAAATTTGGCTTTGCAATATAACTATCATTTTGGAAAAAAAACAAAAAAACAAAATTCAACCAGCAATTAATATAACAAAAATCACATTTGAGATCAAAGGATTAAGAAATATAAAAAACACTTGTAACCATTTGCCATTTTACCTATTACAATATAGAAATTGAACTTTTTCATGTTGAAGTTTACAACTAAGCTAATATTAAGATAGCTCAAACATAATTTCAAGAGTGATAAATTTTAGTATCATAGGTCAATGTACTTAACAAATATGAAACTAATAGCAACACAAACTCTAAGTAGCAAGGAATTAATCGCATTTGCATTAATCCTCTTGAAAATTTGCAATTACACCATCTAAGCTTACCACACGAAATTCTACTATTTTTCAAATTTAGATATGATAATTTTATCAATTTTTGATAATTTGTTCTCAAGTTTATACTATAGACCTCATGGCTATTGCTAAATGCTCCATTCAAATAAATACTAAAAGGGTAAGACTTAGTAATACAAGGAAATAGGCTTTGGGGCTCTTCTTCATAAAATATTGACTACATGAGACATAAATATTATGCAATTTTATTGCAGTTAACTAAATAAGTATTTGCATCAATAAGTATGGCAATAAGTTAAGGATCTACTACTTTTACTAATAAATACCAACCATTCCCTTCGAATGGCAGTTCCTTAGACATGGTTATGTACTTATATATCAATAACTTATTTTACACTACAAATGGAAGTGTCACTAAGTACAAATGAAGAGTCGACAACTCAAGTAACTATGACCACATCATTTTCAAAAATAGATGTCTTCTAATATATAGCACTATTCCCAACTAAACATATAGAAGCTTGATTGAAAAAATTTAATCACAAATATCAAAAACCTTTATATGATATCTAAATCATTTCATTAAGTTATAAAAATTGCCTCTTCCATCACATTTATGATCAAGTTCCCTTTGAATTTATGTAATTTTTTATATTTTCTAATCTAAATTGAACAAGAAAAAACTACCAGAATTAATTCAAACTTTCAAATCCATTGATATTTTTGGAAAAAAAAAAACCACATAACCAATAAGAGGAAAGCGAGAAAATGAAAATGTAAAAAATGCCTAAAGCTTGTCCATCACATAAAAAGGACTAGATAAATAATTTTTTCAAAAAATACACACTATTCATTCTAGTAGTGGCAACCTAAAATTGGGCTTTAGTCAATCAAACACATGAAGTTTTTTATTTTTAAAACTCCCACATGCAAGCTAACTACTAATTCAAACGTGGATATTTTAGTGTTTTAAACATCTCATGTGACTTTTCCTACTAAACCATCCAAAATCAAAATGGTAAATAAAAAAAATCATATTTAGTGTGATCCCTCTTTTTATGAATCTTGAGCATTAAAAACATAAAAAATGAAGTAATATTCCATCCAAAATGAACTGTAACCCCTTCTACACAACTTTTATTACTATACTTTGATTAGTTACCCTATCTATCAAACAAGTCATAATACAACATACTTCTAAAAATTCAAGCAAATATTTTAGCAAGTTTAAAACAAAAATATATCATCAGCCAAAATTTTTAACTCTACCTTGCTGCATTTTCTACCTCTGAAAACTTTTTCTCTTATTTATTAATGATGGATGACATTATATGATAATCTTAATAATGATGAAATAATATCTTTGATAGTAAGTTTTCAAGATGATTATTAGACACGTAATATTTACAAATTGTAAAAATAAAAAACGAGAAAACAATTGAAGGTTATAAAAGGACTTCATATCATCAGTATATTAGGAGTAAACAACTAAGGGTTGTATAGTAATACTGAGAGTTCAAATTTTACTCTACATAATAACTGTAAACCCAGACAATGATTGCTTGTAAACTATCAATGATAAGCAAAGAATCTCTTAAACTTACCTAGCCTTTCAAATCAAAATTTATTTCTAATGCTAGCCGCTCTGATTGCACTTGCAACAAATGCATCTATATCACAACTTTAGAATGCGAATTCAGATCACCAAACCAATCATCTAGTTCAACAGGATTTTAACATATCCAGGGGGCTAGTGGTCAAAATTAAAAGAACTCCTGCAAAAATCACTAAAGTCTCAAAGAACAAAAATAGTTACAGTAGAGAAATAATTTGTCAAATAATATAATCTCCACCTAGAGTGGATTATATTTAAAAGTAGGTTATGTAACCTAATGAATAACTCCCTACAAAGTAGAACATGAAACTATAAATAGGAAAGTAGCTATAGATTCATGATATAAATTACTATTTATAACGTATAATTTGGTAAGAGCACCATTGGCTTGGTTATCTTAAAATAATCATATTTAGCCAAAATTTTAACACTGACTCATTATCATCACCCTTTACCATTTTAGAACACTCAATGGGAAATGCATATCTAGAGCAATAATAATTAAAAAAAAGAAGGAATCAAAACCTTAGTAGGAGAATACAAGGGCAAACTCATAGTAATCTTCGGAATTTTCTATGTGGAAATATTAACATTTGTTATACAGAATATTTCGAAAAGGAACTTGCCAAAAGAATACAAAGAAAGAAAAAGTTAAACAGAGCAAAACTTTAATTAAGATTCCGCAAGTAATAAGAATAAAATTGTGTAGTAATTTAGACTCTGTTTTTCAATAGCACAAAATGTCAATAGTAAAGTAGGATTCCATTTAGTCATACAAAAGGAAAATGCTTACTCACCCTGTATATAGAAAATGTGTTATGTATTTAGGAATCAAGCTATTTTTTGGGATCAAGATCAATTACTAAATCAGCCTCTAAGTTGGCTTAAGATTCAAGAAGTATGTGTGGAGTGCATTGACGCTTTCATTACTATAGTAGATAATTTGCACATAAATTGGAATTGTAACCAAAATCTACAAAATTTGTTACTTGTTTAACATATATTCAAAATTTCTCCTTCTAGAGATTCTCTATATTAAATTAAAACAAAAGGACTACAAATCACCATGTTGTAACTATAGTCTAAATTTAAATCTAGATTTTCCCATCCTACAAAACTCTCGAGGAGAATAAATTCCATCACAGAGATCATTCTTTGCTAAACAATCCTTTGTGTTCTTAAGATTCATGACTAAATCTGTGTTAGCAATTTGATCTAGGATTTTCTATGGCATAAAATAATCAACATAAACAAAAATATCACCTATTCTTGAAGCCATTAGGTCTATAAAATTCCCACATTGAAGAAACTAATTTAGTATACATTGATATGAGAAATTACTAAAAATAAGTTCTAGTTTTCCATCAAAAGTTTTATAATTCAATCATTACCCATAAAATCAACTCTTAAGGGAGCTATAAAACTTGACATCAGATACGTAAATTACATAAGCAATGGAATAAAAAGTACCTAATGCAGAAAGGTAAAATAAATTCATAACCATTTCATCATTCAAAATTTCGAAGCCCAAATTAGTGATATACTATAGCAATAACAACTAAACTTTTATCCCGCTTATGGGGTCAACTATATGGATCATATCTCATTATAATATTTTATTAAAGCACATATTTTTGTTAGATTTAAATAATTCATGTCATTTTTAATAGTTCTTTTTAAGTCTTTTTAGGTTTTCCCTTCCTCTTTGGTTTGAGTTAAAAATTCTTTCATTTCTAGATGTCGTATTGGTATATATATGGGTCTCTTATGCACGTTTCCAAATCATCTTAAACGTTTTTTCTTCATTTTCTTATCTATTGTGGATACTCGTACTTTTTTTTCTAATGCATTCATTACTTATTGTATCCAATCTAGCATATTCATACATCCATCTTAACATTTTCATTTTTGCTACTCTCATTTTCAGTTCATATTCATAGTTAGTATGTCAACACTCTGATCTATAAAGCATCACTAGTCTAATAGTTGTTTTATAAAATTTTCCTTTCAATTTTAGTGGTACTTTATGATCACAAAAATATTGAAGATACACTTTTCCATTTATTTCATCCTAGCTGAATTCAATGATACGATAGAAAAATCAACTAAAATTTTCATACATTGAACTAATACTTTTTTGATGGAAAAGTAATTGTATCCAAGTTTAAATGAATGTATTATACATTTGAGGCATAAGACCTAAACCAAAAGGTACCAGATGAAAAATATGGAAATAGAGCTCGAAACAAGCATCCACATAATTTTTTTTTTCCAAAAACGATAGTATATTAACAAGGTGGCACTAATGGCCAAGAAACATAGCCACAAGGGCTAATTGAGCTTCATGGCGTTGGTATCTAACCGAACCCATGAAGACAAAGGAGCCCACAAAGGGGCAAAGGCCCGCACGAAACGGGAAAAGCCCGCACGAGACGGGAAGAATCCCGCACAAGACGGCAATTACAAAAGTACAAAAGCCAGAAGAAATGCTATTTCGGGTCACTAATACTATACAAACGTGATTCTACACAACTCACGTGGCCCACTACCAATAGCCATTAGTGAAAGCAACAAGAACTTAATCTCTAACTATCACCTCAAACCGTAGTGTGGAATCCAACCTGCATACATGGAATAGCAGTGCCACCCAACCACTGCCACAAGTTGAAATAGTCAGACAGCGCAGCTATAACCGTATGGAGAGACAGTAGAGCCTAAAAAAAAAACACTGTTCATGAACAGTAAATACTGTTCATGAACGTTAAAAATTTGAAAATTTCTTTGTCGATGAGCGATGAATCATTCATCGCCGCGATAAAATTTTCACACCGTTTTCGCACGAAAATTGCCTGCAGGAACAGTAAAAAATTGAAAAAGAGAATAGCACAAATTTGATATAAGCATCCACATAATTGACAAGTAAAATTAAGAATTGGGGGGGGGGGGGGGGGAGGGTGGTTAAATTATGGCTTGAGCCACTTGTTCAAGGTATCCTATCCAAAATGAACCCATTTTCACCTTTTTAGTACCCTTCTTCAAGCCTCTTTGAAAAGAGCTTAAAAATTACATTTTCAGGAACCAACATGATTAAAAAAATTCACGATTTGTGCATGACAAATAATAAGTGCTTGTCAATTAAAAATGGAAAAATAAAATTCATAGGTGATGATGAAGTCTAAATGGAGAGACAATAAACAGCTTTGAAAAAAATGGAAAAAAAAAGTGTCAAATCTTTACCATGCTATAGCCAAGAAAACATGTTGAAACTTTTTCGTGGGATATAAAAACTAAAAAGGAAAGAAAAACTAAGCAAAACCCACAAGACAAAAAGAAAGAAAAAGGGGAACCTACTTGTAGAAAGATAAATGAGGATAGAGTTAGAGTAGCAACCAGAGAAAGTACTAATGAAGTAAAATTTGGTAGGAAGGACTGAAAGAAGGAAAGAGAGACGACAAAAGAAAAAGATGAAACCGTACATATGTGGGACAATAAACATCACCGTTTCAAAAACTGAATGATAATATGAATAGTAGATATAGTAGAAACAACATTGTTTTAGTGAAGCAAAGAGGAAAAAAACTACCAAATAAAGTGTTCCAATTAGTTGGAAGTGTTCCAAATAAAATATTCCTATTGGTTGATACTTATGGTGAATTAATGCTTTTTTATATAGTATAAAAGGGACAGTGGAGGTTTATCTTTTGTCATCAAATTTCACATAGGTTACAGGTTAATTTTTTTTCCAAATTGCTTTTGAACACGTATTATTTTATCTTTAGCTAAAATAAATGTAATATTTTCAAACTTTATAAACAATATTTGCAAATATCTTTCCAATGTGGGGTATAATTTTATTTATTTTTGAGTTTATGCTTTTTTTTGGGATGGAATGAGTACTATTTATTTAACTTTTAACTACAAATGCAAATAATAGTTTAATTTTAATAACAATGATCACTTTTGCATAAATAATTGAGTTTAATACAATAGTAATCATGTTAATAATAAAAGTGTCCAAAATATTTATTAGTTTTCCATCTCATGACCAAAATATTTTTGATAGTACATCTTTTAATATTACGATTATCAATTAAAATAAATGTTTCCACAAATAAAATTTCAAAAGAGAAAAATATATTATTTTAGAAGAATTATATATGAAATTAGTTTAAAATTTGAACATATTTTTTTTTATAATTTTTAAGTTATAAATTACACAAGCGTAAATTATTTTCATTAATAATGCACAAATTGTTTAGACAAAATATATAAATTTTGTAAGAATATATACATATGTGTGTGTGTTCGTGTGTGTATAACAAACTTTTAATGACAACATATACAAAAAATGAAATTCCCATGCATGATAAATATTTTGATTAATTCTAGATATTAATCTTTAATTACATTTGAAAGTAACATTTAAATAACTAATAATAATTTTTGAACTTGAAAATAAAATATATATATATATATATATATATATATATATATATATATAAAAGCTTTTGAAGTAAATTAATACTCAAAAAAGTTTTGTAAAAAATTGTGTTAAAATTTCATAAAAATACACATATTTAAAGCAACCCACGATCTAAAAAAAAATTGATGATAAAAAGTAACAACTTACTCTCATTTTAACAGCCTCATGTGAGACATGGGGATGCCTTATTGTTTTCAAATTTTGATAAATGTTCATTTTTTAAAATAAAATTTTAGGAAAATTGAGTGTTTTTTATTTAAAAAATATATAGTTAATATTTATTTTAAATATTTATTTTACTTTATTTTTAACTTTATAATCTTTTATTAAATGAATTTAAAAGTAAAATACATTTTTTGATAATGTTAATTGAAATGCTATTTTTAAAAAATATATATTGAGAGGGACACCTATAAAGGAGAACCAAATTTGTTTTTTGGTAAAATATATCACTAAGGTCTTTTAACCTATCCTTTAATTCAGATCAAAATAGAAATTAAACATGCATATAAAAATTTTCTACCAATTAAAGTGAATATATAAAAAATATCCTGTTCTATTACTTACAATACAAATTGAAGCAATTATACTCAAAGTTACTTTGAATGATCGGTCATGTTTGTCGAATAATCAGTCACTTGATTGGTTTCCCAATATATGTGAGTGACCTGGAAGCTAACTTTAATAAGAAGCAAGTTAAATTTAAGAAATTATACTATCAGTCAAGATTAAAGAAAAAGAAGAAACTAATACTACTAAAAAATATGACTTTTATTTAAGCATATGAATTCATTGCAGTAGACTTAAACATTCTAATAATTGCATATTTATATTAACTATTGTATTTGCATTTTCAAACTTAAGTGATTTGATAATATATTTTTGAATAATATTTTGAATTAGAATTGATATTATTTAGTTAAAATCTTTAAATGATAAATAGAAATCGAGTTAAGTTATTTTTAATACTTATATACTATATTATTTTTTTTAATTTTATAATGAATAAATTTTTTTCAATATAAAAAATTAAAGTTTTCTGAAATATATATAAGATAAGAGAATATGATTTATCAGGATCATCTTGATAAACCATTTGTCAGGCACCCAATAAAATACTGACAACTAGGATTTTTTTTATCTTCCATATTAACTCTATTAGTCTTAACCACAGAGAATTCTTCTTCCAAAATATCATCTTCTTGCCAAGCCGAAGATGAGAAGAAAACCGTGCAGAATTTCTGTAGACAAACAGCAATTCCATCACCACAAAGGAATTCTTCTACCATGATCATCCTTCTCGCCAAACCGAACGAAAAGAGGGAAGTTGTACAAAATTTCTGCAAACAAACATCAAAGCCGAAAATTTTGTTGGCTTTAAACATCAAAACAGCAATTTCGTCCGAACGTTTGGATTTAAACATCAAAACATCAAACGTTCCAAACGTTAGGACGAAATTGTTGTTTTGATGTTTAAACCCAACAAAATTTTGGTTTTAATTTTTGTCTGCAGAAATTAGGCCAAGTGGTTCAATGACCTACACACCAACTTCCCTCATCATACTATGAAAAATTCAGTTTCCAATGGGCAAAATAATGGTTGCCAATTGTGAAACATGAGATCCAAATTCCAAGTGCTTCGCACCCCACGGACGGAAATTATGTACGGTTTCGTTCTCATCGTTTGGCTTGGCAAAGATGATGTTTTGAAAGAAGAATTCTCTGTGGTTATGACTAATAAAGTTAATAGGGAAGATAAAAAAAAATCCTAATTGTCAGTATCTTATTGGGTGCCTGACCAAGGGTTTATCAGGATAATCCTAATAAATCAGATTCTCATAAGATAAATATATATGTATATGTGAGTTGCAAAAGTTATATGCTAATATAATTGGAGAAACCAAATCCCCATGCATGACAAACAATTTGATTTTTTAAAATTTTAATTATTAATTTCATGTGAAAGTAAAATTCAAATAACCAATAATAACTTTTATTGTAAAAATAAAGAAATTACAATAAAAGGTTAAAACAAATTAAAACTCAAGCTGTTTAATAAGGATTTATCAACATAAAGTATGTATATTTTTTTCTATAATAAAGATACCAGTTATGTTTGAACATAGTTTTCATAACTTGCTTGGACAAATATGCATTAGAATGCCAAATGTCAATTGAAATAAATTTATATAATATTTAGAAATAGTATTATCAATTTGACTCAAAATGCTTAAAATGATAAATGGCAAGCAAGTTATATTATTTTTAATAGTTATATTGAACATTACCTTTTAATTTATGATAATGTAAATTTCTTTTTCAATATGCATATGTGTGTTGGTAATTAATAAAATTTATATGATAATACAAATTAAAAAATAAGTCCCCATGCCTGAAAAAAAAAAGTTTGATTAGATTTATATTTTAACCATTGGTTGCATTTGAAAATAAAATAATAATTTTTATGTTAAATAAAAAAAATAATATAAAAGCTTTTAAAGAAATAAAAACTTATTAAAGTGTTAAAAAAAAAGTCTTAAACTCTTACAAAATTGTATTTGTACTAAAGAATAACTTAGAACTTGAAAAAAAAAAAAACTAACAACAGAAGGTAACACTTTACTCTCCTTCTTATAATAATACCTCTTTCCTAAAAACAAAGTCTAGTTTCAGAAAGAAAAAAAAATTATCCCAAAAAAATAGTCTATTTTCTGTATGAAAATTTTGTATTACCTTTACTAATGATAACAATGCATAATCTAAATTAAAAAGTAGGGATAAAAATGTAAAAGTATATATTTAATGATACATTAAGTACTTTGTATCTTGTAACTAAAAAAAGTTGTAACAAATTTAAAATGTACTCTTTTATTTTGGAACGAAAAATATAATAGACTAGTTTTTTACCTTACATAAGGCATAGGGGGATGCCCTGTGATAATCTAAAATTCAATAAGTATTAATTTTTTTTGTATTTTTAAAATATGAAATTGATATTTTAATTATTTTTACTCTATTTCTTGAATTATAAAGTTCTTCTTTAGTTAATAGTACTTTATAAAATTATACTACTAATTAAATTATAGTGTTTTTCTATTTTAAAAAATATTATACTTATGGGTGTATTAAAATTTATTTAGTATATGTACTTTTAGATAGAGTTGTAAAGTTAATTTGATTAATTAAAATATTACTATATTCTTTATTTTAGTTTAAATATAATAATTTAAACTATGTAGTTGATCTTTGTAGATTTATTTATAGTATAGATTAATTTTATTAATTTTTATGATATATTAAATGAATGTAGCAAAATAGGTAAAGCAACTCATCAAATGAACGTATCACAATTCTCTTTTAGTGATAGACTAAATTACAGTTACACAAATTAAGTGTTCGAGTTAATCATATAATAGATCCTTAGAAAAAAAAACATTGTCGATTTAGTTAAAAATATTACACATAACTTATATCGAAATATGTCATCATAATTGATATATTTTCATGTCCCATCTTAATTATCATTTTTCGTAATATGGTCGTATACAAATTAATTTACTGCAAAAATAAAAGGATGTGTAGTTGTGAGATAATCATTAGTAATAATGTTTGTAGGAAAAAATTGCCAAACAAGTATTAATTGACTAGTGAGTCAATAACCTTTTGTCCACATTGTCTTCAACGTTTTCAGAATCCAATGCAAAAACCTCCATATCCAAATATAGGGATGGTTTCATCTTTATCCACTTCTCCATTTTTTCAACATTTCAGGAGTTGCTTGGAATTTTGTATATTGAACCCAGGTTCATCCACCTTTTCTTGGTCTAGATCAACCACTTCTAGAGCAAGGGTAGGCCCCAAATTTTGCCCCACAGGGACTTCATCTGCAGGATTTTTCATCTCCCTTTCTTTCATAGGTGGTGGTGGAGCACTCTCTACTATTAGGATAGCTTCGGACGGAGGAGTAGCGTGTTCATCAGTGAGTTGATGAACAATATCCATTATATTAATTTCATCCTCTTCCCTTTCCATGCATTGCTCACCCTCGACCGTCTCATCATTATCTCCGGATTTAGGCCGATCATTATTGTTCTTTTGATCATCAGAGGTCCCTTCCTTTTTATCATAAGTCTATTTCTTTGTATCCCCTTCTTGAGGGGCTTCACATTCATTACTGTTATCTTGCTCACCCTTGCCATCATCGCTCCCATCTTCATCATCATCTAGAAAAGGACTAGACTCTTCATCATCGGTGTTATCTTTGGGCGTACTTTGTTTGGCCATCAGATGATTTACATGAGCAGTCAACTGTCTGATGGAGGTAGTCAGATGGTCGATGGTAGCAATGAGAGTATTGACTTTGTTCTCCATCTTGGCAGTAAGACTATTGACTTTGTCCTTCAGTGCGTCCAAACAAGCATCAGAGACTATGAGTTTTTATTTTGTCTCTTTTAATTCCAACTCACACTTTTTCTGCCGTGCAACCATCTGATTAATGAACACCCTTCGTTTTTTCCGCCTTTCTTCCTTGGTTATCCTCTGTCTCTTTTTAAGTTCTGAAACCTCGTTTTCTCTAACTCTCTTCTTGTAAGACACGTAAAAACTTTCTTTGGCCATCTGGAAGAAGTCTTCTTCTTTTCCTCCGAACTCCGCCTCTTTGCCAACCTTCTCATCTTCTTCCCAACTCAAGAATTTTACTCTCATTTCGAGAGTTGACTTTATTCGAGTAACTTTCACTTTCTACAATACATGAAATAATAATATTCATTACTCTATTCGACAAACAATATTGGCCATACTGCTAGTCTAATTATCAAACATTAGCTAATAGACAATTCATACCTCCCCATCAATTGTTCTTTTTTCCCACGCTTGCTTCATTTCTTGATCTCTACGTTGTGTATTCAATCATTTCCACCTGTACATTTTGGGCTTGCATCCAAAGGTTTCAAACTTTTGAACCATCGAGAAATGCTTAAGATGTGGTATTAATTCATATGCGAACACCTGGAACATTGAAAGAAAAATTAGCACAATTAATTATATGCACTTACACCACAAACAAAAGTGAAACTTAACACGCGTTCAGTATCCTTACTCCTAATGCAATTGGGAATTTCCCAATAGTGTAAGTCCTGTGTTCTGAGTGACTAGTTTGTTTCAAGGTATTGATTATAGCCTTTTTAGCACTATCCACAGTGACACTATTAGATAGTTTACCCGATGGCATTTCATCGAACTGCCTCCAATTACAGGCCAAATGAAGCAGCTTGTCTTCGATCCTGGTTCTTTTCTACAAGCCATTGATGGATGTGTATAGAAGTAAAAGTGTCATGGACACAACCTCATCATCTGAATAAGTTGAGTTTATATGGTTATAAGTTTTGAACACTTCATCATATGTAGTTTCATCTGTCGAACCCAAGTGCTTCAGGTACTTGGTTATCGCAAAAGGACCATCTGGTACTTGGTATTTGTCATACACAAGATTAAAATTTTCCATCTTGAGCCCTGTGATGATGGCAAACTCCCTGTTACCAAATTTAACATTTTTACCCGCGAAATTGAAGTATATGCTATTATCCACCTTAGATTCCTCATCCTGCTTAAATTGTCTTAACACCACAGAATGGATTATCTGTTTGCACCAAAATGTATGCTCATGGTCAAGAGCAATTTCTGAAAGACAACTCTCCATTCGGAGTATTTACTGCTGCGTCTCTGTCAATTTGGACCTGATCCTCTTCATATTGGCTTCATAGTAGCAGTACTGAGAGACTTGGGTGCTGAAAACATCTCCCTGGGCGACCATTTGATCCTTGAGATTTTCCTGTACGAAGTAAAGCAAATCAGTAAAGTAGCTCATGCGTAACAATTGAATGATCGACATAATGCTTGACATATTTATCGACATAGTTCTTGACATAATGCTTAATTTTCGACATATTGCTCGACATAGTTCTCAACAGTGTTTTCGATAGGGTGTTCGATATAGTTTTCGACATATTTCTCGACCTAGTTCTTGACATTCTCGATATAGTGTTTCATTTTCTATATAATGTTCGACAGTTTTTTCGACATAGTTCTTAACATTTTTCTCGACCTAGTTCTCGACCTAATTTTCGACAAGTGTTCATCATTAACATGGTTTTCGACATATTGAAAATTTTTTTGACTATTTTTTAACATATGCTAGACCAAATTTTGGGTCAAATCTAGTTCAAATTTAAACAAAAACACTATGTGTGATAAGATATGCACTGTTTTAGAGTGTTCGAACCAATCGCAAATGTGATTGTAGCAAACCTTTAACGTGTCTAATTTCTTCTAAATTCCATACTCAATATGCAGGGGTTAATTAGCAAAAACAAAACATTTATGCCTCTATATAACAAATACAAAGCTAAATTTCATTGGACCTTCTTATTTTGGTCCTTCGGCATGTGAGATTTCTTCTTTTCCATCTTCTTCTTGCCAGCTGATGCCGGTCCACCTCGCGTACGTGCCACGAATGCTATTTATGCTTGAAGACGAATTGTATAGTGTGAATTGGGTGTTGAATTGATGAAGAAAGCAGATAAATGGGCTGGGAAATTCGTATTTGCACGATGAAATCGTTATAGGTGGATGAAGTGAAAGCGAAAGGGAGTGGGAGAACGAACCATCTCGTATAAACTGAAACTGATTTAGGCTCAATTTTCAAATAAAGGGGCATTTTAGTCTTTTTATCTTGTCAAATACCGTTGACCTGCTAGTTTGGAAAACAAATGTTGGGAGCTGCTATATTTGCAAATGTCTGTCCAAAAGGTGCTATTTTTGCAAATTTCCCCATTTTTTTATTATTGCATATTTCTCCTATAAATATTCCTACTAATTTAATTTTTTTTATTACAAATATTTTATAAATTAATGTAAAGTTAAAACACTATAAAATTTAATATTAAATTTTAGTTAATTTGTTTCCATTTATCATTAATTGCTAAAAATATGACAAGAGAATTTTTTTTTTGAATTATTGATGACATATTTTAATTGATCAATGTAAAAGTAACTAAAAATGAACGAGTTATTTCTCCAAATATTGATTCAAAAAAAATTAAATAAATATTATTTTTTTTCTTCATGTTCTACGGAAAGCGTGCTTTGAAAAACCGACTTCAAAGTCGGTTTTTGAAAACACGCTTTCAGTACAAAAATTACTCCCCCGCTTTTTTTTTTCTTTTCTTCCTTCTTCCTTCTTTTCTTCTCCATTTCTGCCAGACTTCATTTCCGCCTACTGCTCCTCCAATTTTTTTCCTTGTTTTCACAGATCCACCCCCATTCTCACCTCCTCCTCCCTCCCCCACCCCAAATCCAGCCCTCCTGCACCCTCCTCCCCTGCCACCGCTGGGATGCCCTCGCCAAGTAGTCGCCGCCCTGAGCTACCCCAATGATATATATATATATATATATACACAACATTTCTTTTTGCCCCATTTCTTTTTTAAAAGGTAAATTATCATTTATTTTTTACAATTTTTATGTTAAATTTGATGTTAAATTTTTATGTTGTTTTATATGTTAAAATTTGATGTTAAATTTGTATGTTGCTTTATATTTTAAATTTTGTGTTACATTTGTATGTTATTTTATATGTTATATGTTAAATTTGTATGTTAAATTTTATGCTAAATTTGGATGTTAAATTTGTATGTTAAATTTTATTTTATATGTTTAATTTTATGTTAAATTTGTATGTTCAATTTTATGTTTAATTTTTTTGTTAAATTTGTATGTTATTTTATATGTTAAATTGTTTATTATATTTTAAATTTTATGTTACATTTGTAAGTTAAATTATATTTTATATGTTAAATTTTATGTTTAATTTATATGTTTAATTTTATGTTAAATTTGTAGGTTCAATTTTATGACTTAAAATATTTGTTAAATTTGTATGTTATTTTATATGTTAAATTTTATGTTAAATTGTTTTTTATATTTTAAATTTTTTGTTACATTTGTAAGTTAAATTATATTTTATATGTTAAATTTTATGTTTAATTTGTATGTTCAATTTTATGACTTAAAATTTGTTAATTAGTTATCCTATATTGATAAAAACTTTATTTGTAGTGAAAAGAAAAATAAGTTGAGCGAAAAACATTTTCGAGGATCGAAGAAACCGACAAAGGTAAACAATTTATATATTATGATTGTGATTTGACGTTAATTTTGTTTCAAAAGTTGTTAATTATTGATAGAATTATTTGAATTGATGTTGAAAATTTTGTTGTGAATAAAGTATGGTGATTTTTTGATTTGGAATGATTGGGATTGATTATTAATTTCATTCACTGAATTGTCGATTATTGGAATAGTAAGTGTTGAATAGTGGAGCTGATGATGTAAGTTAAAGAATGGTGATCGGATTTGATGAATATAATGCTTTATGTTGTTGGGAAAATATTAGGTTATGAATATATGGGAAAATGTTAGTTGTTTACTTTTGTGAGGTGGTGATTTGGATTGATTTTTATTGAGTTTGCTATTATTGGAATAATAAGCTGTGAATAGTACTGCTGATGATGACGAACAAAGAATTTATATTAGATTTGTTGAATCTAATTGTGAATGTTGTTTGGACATACAAACCAGAAAAATGGATGGTTGTTTACTTTTGTCTGGTCGTGATTTGGCTTTATTTGGATTGATTTGGAATTTTATTCAATGAGTTTGCTCTTATTGGAATAATTAGTTCCAAATAGTGGTGTTGATGATGACAATGAAAGGATTGTGGTTGAATTTGACGAGTATAATGCTTTATGTTGTTGGGAAAATGTTTGGTTATGAATGGATGTGAAAATGTTAATTGGTTACTCTTGTTAGGTTGTGATTTGGATCGTTCATGATTGTTTTGGATCGTTTTGGATTGTTTTGGACCGTTTTGGATTGTTTTGGATTTTAGCCAATGAGTTTGCTATTATTGGAATGATAAGTTGTGAATAGGGGTGTTCATGGTAGTGATTAAAGGATTGTGGTTGGATTTGATGAATATAATGCTTTATGTTGTTGGGAAAATGTTTGGTTATGAATGGATGTGACAATGTTATCTGGTTACACTTGTGAGGTTTTGATTTGGATTGATTTTGATTCTTTTGGATCGTTCTTCATTGTTTTGGATTGATTTGGAATTTTATTTAATGAGTTTGCTCTTATTGGAATAATAAATTCCAAATAGTGGTGTTGATGATGACAATGAAAGAATTGTGGTTGGATTTGATGAATATAATGCTTTATGTTGTTGGGAAAATGTTTGGTTATGAATGGATGTGAAAATGTTAGTTGGTTATTTTTGTGAGGTGATGACTTGGATTGAGTTGGATTGTTTTGGATTGTTTTGCCTTGTTTTGGATTCATGTGGCATTTTAGTCAATGAGTTTGCTATTGTTGGAATGATAAGTTGTGAATAGGGGTGTTGTTGATAATGATTAAAGGATTGTGGTTGGATTTGATGAATATAAGGCTTTGTGCTATTGGGAGAATGTTTGGTTATGAATGGATGTCAAAATGTTAGTTGGTTAATTTTTTTGTTGTAGGACTAATTCCATAAATTTTTCTATGCCCATTACTTCAATAACTTTTAGTCCTATATAAATGTCAGTTTTATGTTATTATTGATGGCATACACAATATAGAAATGGGCAAGGATCGAGTGAGGCTTGTATTATACTGGGATGGAGAAATAGTTAGTGGCCCAAACGGCTCCGAATACAGTAATTTGCCAAAACGGTTTATTGCTGTTGATCAAAATATTAGCTTGTTCGAACTTTTGAGAAAATTGCATCGGGCTACTGGAATAGATGGAAGCCAAGTTAGAATGAAATTAATGTGCCGTTATCCTATTAGCATCGCTGGTAATTCAATAACATACATACCTGTTACAGTAGATGATGATGATACGGTGAGAGAGATGTTGTGCATTTCAACCATATGTCTGAGTCTTAATGTGGTTGAATTGTACATAAGTTACGAATCTGGCCTAGATGCCTTTCGTTTTGAGGACAATATGTCAGTGGTTCCCCAAACAAATGTTGGGTCATTCACAAAACTTCTACAAAGTAGAGAGGGAGAAGGGCTTCTTAATGATCAATGGTTTACTTATGGTGCTTTCATATCGAATGATGTGCCTTTTCCACAACCTTATTTTGTCCCCGGGGATTCTAGTCGTGGCCCATTTGGCGAGGGTCCAAGTAGAGCCAATTTTAAAAAAGGTCCAAGTCATGCTACTTTTAATGTGGGACCAATTGGGGGCAATTACAATGAAGGCCCAAATTGTGGCCAATTGAATGAGGGTGCAAGTGGTGGTAATTATAATAAAGGGCCAAGTCATGCAGCTTTTGTCGGAGAGCCGCCTAAGCCCGAGCCCATTGCCCAAGCAATCGATACATTCACCCTAGGGAACACAAGCTAAGATGTAAGCATTCCCTATGATCCTATACATGGATGGATAAACCGTGGTTCAGAATCCTTGGAAGATAGTGAAGAGGAGAAGGGCGAGGGTGGTGGCCATCAGGAAGGAGAGACTTCGAATCCACATATTAATGTTTCCTACTTGGATATCGTTGTTGATGATATTCCCTTCTACACGGACATTGGTGATCCAAAGCTTTCTATGATCGACAAGTTCGATGACTATAGACGACCCGTTTGGGTTGATGATCAAACTTCAGAACTAGGGATTGGAATAGTTTTTCGTACCAAAGAAGAGGTGCAACATGCAGTTAAATGTTGGTCCATTCGTGCGCACAGGTACTTCAAAGTGTATGAAAGTACTCCTACTAGCTGGTTTGTCCGATGTCTTTATTATGCGGACAAGAATTGTTTATGGAAGGTTAGAGCAAAGTTGAGAAAGAAACATATATTTTGGGAGATCACAAAGATGCATCTGAAACACACATGCTTCCCCGAGATACAGCCAGAGGACCACCCAAATTTAGATTATGGGATGACTGGCCAAATGGCTCGGAACAATATTAAGGAAAATGCTTCATACAAGGTCCTCGACATAGTTGAAGATATGCGCTCATTTGGAGTTAACATATCATACAAGAAGGCATGGTTGGGGAGAAGGAAAGCCATTGAACTTGTATATGGTAATTGGGAGACGCCGTACACTATATTACCGAAGTTCTTACTTGCCCTTCAGTATTATAATCCTGGCACTGTCGTTGAATGGCGTCACACGGAAGATAGTATTGGAGATTACAACATATTTGGTTCAGTGTTCCAGGAATTTAGGCTTTGCATTGATGGTTTTCAATATTGTCGTCCCGTAATTAGTATCGATGGCACTTTTCAATACGAGAAATACAAGAAAAAGATTCTTGTTGCAGTCGGTGCTGATGTTGTTGGGCATATTCTTCCTTTAGCTTTTGCAATTGTTGACGAGGAAAGTTTAGCAAATTGGTCCTGGTTTTTGTATCATTTATCTCGTCACGTGATTTGTGGCTGCAAGGGAATTTGTTTGATTTCGGATCGAGCGAGAGGAATTTTGCAAGCCGTTGAGAACAATCCTGCATTACAACCACCAATAGTTCACCACAGGTTTTGCCTGCGGCATGTCAAAGCTAACTTAGTGGGCGATTCAAGAATAATGCTTTGACAGAATTAATGCATCGCGCTGCGACTGCACACCAACAGGGCAAATTTGCTTAGATAATGGAATCCATGTGGTCATTGGATGAAGACGCCCATAAATGGTTGATAAATATTTCGCTCGAGAAATGGGCACTATGCTATGATGGTGGTTTCCGATATGACATAATGACAACGACTAGTTCCGAATCGTTCAACGGAGTCTTGAAGGTGCCAGGAAATTGTCAATAACAGCTTGTGTGCGTGCGACTTTTTATCAATTGGTTAAATATTTTGATTCGCACCGCACCGAAGGCCACAAACATGTTGCTGATCAGAATCCGTGACTGACAAACGTGCAAGAAAAGTTCATTCGAAGCGAGCACAAGTCCAAATATCACCAGGTGACGACTTTTGTGAGGGAAGAAGGCTTATACCAAATCACGAAAGGGGTTCATGGTGACAAAGGAGGGAACGTGCATACAGTACACCTTACAACCGATCATGCACTTGTGGGAAGTTTGAAATTTACAAGATTCTTTACTCCCACACACAAAAGGTTTGCGCTCAAATGGAATAGGTGACTTTGGCACTCGTAGATGGTGTATATAAAGTGGAGAAAATAGTTCAAACCTATTCAAACTATTTCTACCCCATGCCCCACGAGGACTATTGGTCACCAGTACCTTTTCATTTGGTCGCCAATACGGCTAGACTCAATGACCATCTGGGCCGTCTAAGATCCACTCGTATAAGGAATAAAATGGATCGAGCACAACATCATAGGTGTAAGACATGTGGAGTACTTGGGCATAATAGGAAGGCATGCCCTAACATGGAGAAGCTTAGAGATAGGGCAGCTATGAACACGTGAATGCTGATATGTAATACATACTATTTGTGATATTGGTATATCCACTACTATTATTTAGGGCATTCGGTGTTTGATTTTATCCTTTGGATCGTTTTGTGTTTTATGTTGTGTTTGTTTTTAAATAGGCAAAATGGACTTCTGAACTTGTTTTCGCATGTGAATTACACAATCTTTAATACATGTCTATTGATATTATTTATTCTTTGGGGTGTTTGAATGGACGTAGCAAGACGTTGTGTGTTAATCTAGTTGTTTTTTTTACATATGCCAAAGGGACTCACGACGAAACTTTTGCATGTTCTTTGTGCAATCGTCATTAGATTTTAAAATAATATAGTAAAATTGTGAATCATATGTTCAGGTTATGGAGTTTGCAGGCACTTCATCCACATTCGCCGATGTATCTCTTGGTCCACAACGGCGGGATGTTCTCACGCTTCAAGCCAGTCATCGATCGGAGCTCGTTTGGGACAATCCAGAAATGGAGCCATTGAAAGTATATATGGCAGATGTGGACGTGTGGAAAGCTGGCCTACTCGATATTAGGGTTGTAGATTTGTTTTACGAAGTGGGCCTTTATGGTGTATATATGGCAGGATGTATACAAGTTGACTGTGCATTGATCACAACATTGGTGAAGAGATGGCGTCAAGAGATGCACACATTTCACTTTCCAGTCGGTGAAGCCACCGTGACATTACAAGATGTAGCAGCACTATGGGGTTTACAGGTCGATGGAGAGCTGGTGGTTAGGGAAGATCCGAGTCATACGATTGAGGAATGACAGACTATATGTTATGAGCTGTTGGGTTACATGCCAGCCCCCAACCATTTCGATGGAGATTGTTTGAAATTGAGGAGTATTTACATGCATATCCGGGCGCGTCCTTTACTAGATGAAACCCCTTACGATCAAATGTTACAGCATGCTAGATACCGGATCATGCAAATTATAGGATCTATTATGGGAGATAAGTGAGGTACAAAGGTCAAATTGATGTACCTACCTCTACTGAGGGATCTAGCAAGTAGCAACGGCATTGGAATACAGTTGGGGAAGCGCCGTGTTAACATCGTTATATAGGGCGTTATGTCGGGCGGCAATGGGAGATACGGCCGGTATATGTGGACCCATGGCCTTATTGCAAGTGTGGGCCTGGGAGAGACTACCGCGAATTAGACCGCAACACCGAAATGTCAGAGACCCTCATTCCTTGGGCTACCACGGCATGTCTCTCGGACCAAGAACATGCGTATACGTGTTTCCCGGTTAAATTTTTGGAATGGCACATTTGGTTTATTTGAAATTGTGTCTGATCCTTTATATTCTCGTATATTGATTCATTGTAGATGGAACACGGGTTTGAGTTTTGGAAATGTCAGATGCAATGTGTTGCGTATGTATCGAGATCGGCTGGACTATATGGCCGATGAGGACGTAAGTTGATAAATCATTATTGTTTCGAAATTGTTGGCTCGTTACAACTAAGTTTAGTTCAAACACTGATGATTGTTAACCTTCTTTATTTCACAGTTTATCTAGCAACCGTATCAAGATAGTGAAGGCCTGTACGAGTTGCCTGAATATTGCTTATTTGGCCGTGCTATTTGGTGTGCAGCCGTACCTCTGCTCAACTTTGATGTAGTTGAACTACATTTACCAAAGCACGTTATGTAGCAGTTTGGCTATATTCAGACGATCCCTCCTACCGTTGACACGGATATAAAGTTGCATCGAGTGGATCGTCGGGGCAAGAAGGGAGTGAACTGGATGTCACGACATGCAGCTTACGTTGACGCGTGGAACAGCCGAATGGACCGGATTGTGACTGGCTTTCTTTCAACTGGTCCTATGCATTATTTCTCGAAATACATGATCTGGTATCGACAGATTATTTGGAATCTTATTAGTAATCCCGCGCATCGTCTTGCTTAGTGTATGAGCCCAACCACATCGATTGTCGAGTATTGGGTATGTATATAACTTTTAAAGTGTTCATATTTAGCATAGTATAAAAAATGTTAGGGCTGAGCATTTTTTTATATGCAGAGTAACTGTTGGCAGGAAGTGAATAAGTTGGCTCGCGATTTCACCAATTTAGAGGTAGATACGAGAGCTCGATTGGAAAACGTATATGACATGTCCAACCCTGCAATGACAATGGTTGGGGAGGATCGCCGCCTGCAGATGCTACGTGCAAGTTTTCAAGGTGAATTTCAATAATCGCATGGGCGTCTCTTTACTTTTGCTCGTCCGTCTACGTCCGGCCAGTCATCTACTTCGGGACGTCCATCTACTTTTGGTCGTCCATCTACATCCGAACGTCCGTCTACTTCCCGCCATCGCAATATTGATGATGATGATCGGATATTGGCCGCTAGTATGTTTCTTCATCAACCCGCTGAGCCATATGAAGAGACACCTGCGATGGATCTATTATCGCAAGGTCACAGTAGTACGTCATCTCAAATGCTTCAGTACAATTTGGTCTATGTGCATCGTTGAAGGCGTCCTCGTCCACAATCACGTGTGGATGAATCAATTTCTTTTGACCTAAACGCACTAGAGACGGACGACAACCCACAGCCCCAACCCCAACCCCAACCCTAATCCCCTAGGCGATAGCCACGTAGGAATATTAGACAGCCTCCCTGTGGGACTTGATTAATTTTTTTTCCTTTTTTTTGTAACTTGTTGAAATTTATAAATTTTTTCTATAACTTGATTAATTAAGTGAAATCTCCTTACTCATTCCAAATGTTATTATAGAAAAAAATACATGTTACGGCTTGAGAGGTAATCCAATCTAAATTGCCATAAGAAGTTGATTTCCTAAATATGACATTTTTAATGGTCTAAGGTGGGATCCCAAATATTATTAAAGAACAAAATTGTAAAAAGCATGTACAAAAATTTTCTATCTTCTTACAAAATAAAAATATATAATTATATTATTTTTAATTTAACATTCCCTTATGCATTTCCAAAAAATATAAATTAAAATCATCTGTACTAATACGAGTGAAATTTGTGAATATTGTTTTTTTTAAAAAAAATTAAATAAATTTTGCTATTTTGGGAATCGTTCATAAAATAGTGAAGTTGCTATCATGGATATCCAGTTGAAGTAAAAAAAATCAATATTTATTGAATTTTTTTATTAAAAAATAATATTATGCAAATTAACTATGCTGCTATCCATATACTTTTACCTATTTTGACTGGTTTTGATTTTCCATGCAAAGATTTTTCACATCATTTCATAAAGTAAGCCGTACAAGCATGGGAAAGAGTCGAAACACTGGAGTCTATGAGGCTATGAGCCCCACTCTGAATTCAGAGAGCCAGCCATAAAAAGCTTTCCATACCCTTCTCTCTTTTCTACATCCTGTTTGTGTGCACGACTTGGACGAAAGCTTCGGCAGGTTTTCGAAAACTCCATTTTTCACTTATGGAAAAACCTCAATTTGTACCCTGTGGAATTATCAATGGAAAAAACTCCATAGATAACTTGACGGAATTCTCGGCCATGCTGTCTTTTGTGTTTATTTTATCATTATTTCCTGCTGCAGATGTAAATGAAGGAGCAGAACTACCAAAAACTTATTGTGAACCAAAGAGAGATTGTGAAGATGAGATTGAAGTAGACGCTGTGGTAAAAGGGAAAACAGAGCCTGATGATCTACCAGTGGAAGACCTAAACACCAGTGGAGGGAGAGGGAGGGCAGGTTTAGGGTTTTTGGGTTTAGGGATTAGGGTTTAGGGTTTAGGGTTGAGGGTTGAGGGTTGAGGGTTAAGTTTTTAGGATTTGGGATTAAAGGTTAAGTTTTTATGGTTTAGGGTTTAGGGTTTAGGGTTTAGGGGGTTTAGAGCTAAATTTTATTTTTCATAAATTGTCTGAAGTCGATATCTAGGATTTCGACTTCAAAGTGGTTATCTGGAATAACGATATTTAAAGTTGATATCTCTAATATCGATTTTAAAGTCGATATCTTAGATATCGGTTTCTTTAAAAATAATAAAATTTTTCAATAATATGTTAAATTTAATTTATATTTTTTTATACAATTTTTTGGGAAAAAACTCGTAATAATACATAACAAATTATTGCAAAATTATTGTTCAAAGTTACATATTTTCAAGAAAAAAATTACTAATATATGGTACAAAAACTAATTAACTAGTAGTTTTAATCAAAAACTTTTGAACAGTAATACTAAATTGAAGTGGATATGTAGAATATCGACTATGAAGAATTTAGCTCTGGATAACATTCTTTTCGAATTTGTTAAAATAAAATATGGTTAAAAACCTAATTAACTAGTTTTAATCAAAATAAATGTTTACTAAAATCAATACATTGAAGTCGGTTTTTGAAAAACCGACTTTGAAAAACAAATCAGTTGTATATATGCCTTTACAACTATATGCCTATAAAACAAATCAGTGATCCAATACCTTTACAAATATTTGCCTATAAAACAAATTCCAAAATTGTTCATGGGGTAAAGCCTTTGATACTCAAATCAGTTGTATATATGCCTGAAATTCCAAATTACTAAAATCACTTTTTTTTTCTATCGCAAATACCTTACACGCCCTTGTTGGTCGATTTCACACGCAAGTGCACGTGATCGTTAACAAGTAATATAAAGTGAATATAAATTTATCGTTCCCACAAGGACTAATTGTTTATCAACTACCGAAATTTAGTTAATTTTACCTCTATTTGAATGATAAAAAGATATTTTGTGAATAAACTAAATTACAACTGAATTTAAAACTTGAATTAAAAACTAAATTTAAAACAAACAAAGAAAAGTAAAGTAAAGTAATGAATCAAATTGCTAAAGCTCTACGGTTTTCGATTTCACCATAACTATTCCATCTTAATATTCATCTATTTCTATAATCTAATTTAATTTCCTGATTGATAGTCGAGATTCCCTAATTTATTTACTAGTCCCTCCCGAGATCTAATAAAAATCCTCCTAATTGCTAATTCACTATATTCCTATGTGAATTACAACAATTATGAAGTCATTAATTTCTATGGATTCTCATATAGCAACTACACAAACCATGTAGGTATATTCCTATCCTACATGCAATTTATGGCATTTATCTCAATGAACTTGACACATAACTCCTCTTCCAATTCGTTATGATTAACAAATCATCTAATTAGTGATCAAGTAATTAGAAGCATTAAGCACAAAGATAAATACTCAACCATAGAAATTTAAATCAAATTATATTAATAGAAAAAATATTAAGACTTCATAGTTAGGCTACATCGAAACCCTAGAAAAAAGAATTTAGTTCATTTTAATATAAAAGAACAACACCAATTTCTTAAACATAATTGCAAAAAGAAAAAAAAAATAAAAAAAATAAATAAATTCCAACAAAACCCGTTGGTGGTAGCAACTCCACTCTTTGTTCTTTGACTTTTGTCTACCCGTAAGCTTCCAAAGAGAAAGACTCAGCTGCTTCCTTTGTATCCAAATCAAGCTTAGTGGTCTGGAAGAACAACAAAAGGAAGAAGAACAACAACCTACTGAAATTCGCCAGAAGAAGATCAAAAGAAAACAAGAAGAAAAACCAAGAAGAACAAGAAGAAGAACTAAAAAAACAGAAAAAGGAAAATTTTTCTAACTCTAACCTAAAGCTAAAGAAAAGAAGCAAAGAATGGAGTCTTGCTCCAAAGAATGGGATGTCTTTGAAATGGGATGCTCTCCTCCGTTCCAAGTGCGCTATTTATAGGCAAGCCTTTGTCAGATTTTTTCTTTTCTTGTTTCTTTCTTTGTTCTGAAGGTGTTGTGTTGTTGTCATCCATGTGCTTGTCATCTTTTACAGCAAAGAAAGCAGCCCAAGCTTTGCTTTCCAAATGTCATTCTTGCTTCCCAAGCTTTCCTCTCCTTTTTCTTTTTCTTTCTTTGTGTGCTTCACAATTGTTTCTTTCTTTTGCAGCCACAAACATGTGTTGTTATCTTCCATGTGCTCAGTTTCTTTTACAGCAAAGAAAATGATCCTTTGTAGCTCATCTCCATAAAAGAATTGTTGAATGCATGTTCTCTCTTCATGCAGAAAGAATTGTTCGGATAGCCCAAGAAATGCATTCTTTGGAATTTTTTTTCTTCTCTCTTTTGTCCAGCTTTCTTTCTTTCTGTATTTTTATTTTTCCTTTCTTTTCCCATGTAATACTGCATTTTGAAGATACTTTCTTGCTGTCCATGTGCATTTTCTTCAGAAAAAGAAAAGAATGGCAGCTGGTTTGTTTCCTTTGCATGTCTGTTTGTTTTCCTTTCACTGGGTTGTTTCCTTTCTTTCTTTCTTTCCGTAGTGCAGCAGACTTTTGTTGCTAATATTTCCTTTCTGCTTTGGCTGAGTAATAAGGCTTCTTATTACTGAAACTTACTATCAATTTGTGCTGCAAAACGTGAAGTAAACTGCAGCAATAATATGAACCCGTAGTGAAGGAAATTTCAGAAAAAATCTTCAAGTTTCTGTCCAGTTTTGGTCATTTTCTTCCAGAATTTGAGAAAACTTTCTTCATGAAAGTTTTGCTCTCTTTCTTAGCTTTCCATATCATCTTGAATCATCTCATTTGGACGTATGTATCAAGAGTTATGAACTCGGAAGATGAGTGAGTTTTCAAAGGATAATTTGGCCAAAATATGTAAAAACAAATTAAAACACAAGCCAATTTCTAACCAAAATGAATAAGAAAACTCTATATAAAATAGAGTTATCAAATTACCCCAACTTAGATTAAAGCTTGTCCTCAAGCTTTTACTAGATAAATATCTTTCTTTTCTTTCCATACCCTTTCTAACTCACTCATAAATAATGCCAAATTATTTTACATTAAAAATTCAAACTGGAATAATAAGCCAAAGAACAAGTATTCATAGCCCTTTTTAATCTAAACAAAGTACACATCTCATTAATTCCAACAATTAAGTAAATCAAATGCACAAAATTTGATAACCTCTCATAGGTTGCACTCTAATCACTCAAAGTGTTTAGGGGTTTCATTCAACACTCAAATCAAAAATAGCATGTCATTGCCATAAGCTTGCTTATATATCACATCTCCACCGCTAATAAATATGAATCCATGCAATAATCAAAGGGTCTTATTAAAGGTTGTAACGGGGCTTAGGTAAGGGTAGGTTGAAAGATAGGAAAATTTAGGTTTTCACAAATCAAGATATGTATAAACTTCCTTGCATGACTCAAAAGCAACAAATAGCACATTAGAACCAATTTTTTTATTTTTTTATTTTTTTATTTTTTTTTTTCAAGTAGCATACATCCCTTTTAACAACTTCAACATATAAATTGGACCATCTTGTACACAATTAACTTTGTCCAATCTTCGTAAGGAATATTGCTCACTCTTCTCTTTTTTCTTTTTTCTCTCTTTTTTTTTTTTTTTTTTTTTCAATGGTTCTTTTCTTTGGAATCTGCCATTTTATCATGCAATTAATTCCCACATACTCTTGACATAGGTTTCAACATGATAAACAAAAACAATGGTTTGAGGCTAATGATGTGGTGTTTATAACAAAGAAAGGTTAAGGCGCAAAATTGGTTGACTAGGGGTATATGTAATGGGATGGCTTTTTAGAAAGTTAAAAATGGTTAATCCTAAGTGCCCTTATTATCTCAAAGCATAAATTCATAATGTGATCTCAACATGCATAACAAAGCAAGTTCTAGAATGAACATACCATATTTGACAACACTCGACAAAGAAATATGTGAGCAATGTAAATAAAATGCTCATAGGCTCAAATACTCACAATGGGTTCAATGTATATCAAATCTTGCACATTCTCATTCAATTCAATCATTAAAATCAACAAGATGCTTTAAAATTTTCAAAACAAAGACTAATCATACTTGCCTCATTCATACATTCCAACCCAAATAACTAATGCATATAACTCAAAATTATTCTAAATGAGTATCAAAGAGTGAGAATTTCAAATAAGATATCAATAAAATTAAAAACAAGGAAGGACTTTCCTTTTAACACAATAAAATTGAAATCATGCAAAAATTTTGACAGAAATCCAGCACAAAATTTCAATGTATCCCACCCCCAACTTAAAATTGAGCATTGTCCTCAATGCAACAAGGAGTAAGTAGAAATATAGCAACGAAAGAGAACATAAGAAAAACAAAAGATTAGGAAACTGCCCTATTGTGAACAACTGTTGAAGATGAATTTCTTTCAGGTACCAAAACAGCTCCAAAAATTTTGAAATTTTGTGGATAGGAAGCTGGAGAATTCTTCTTCTTTCCTGTAAAATTTCAGCACAAAAATCCATTGGGAAGGCCTTGAACCAGATTTATCTTCTAATTAGTGCAGCAAAATTGTGTGAATGTTCTCTTTCTTCTTCTTTAAGTTGGGGGTGGGATACATTGAAATTTTGTGCTGGATTTCTGTCAAAATTTTTGCAAGATTTCAATTTTATTGGGTTAAAAAGGAAAGTCCTTCCTTGTTTTTAATTTTATTGATATCTTATTTGAAATTCCTCACTCTTTTGATACTCATTTAGAATAATTTTGAGTTATATGCATTAGTTATTTGGGTTGGAATGTATGAATGAGGCAAGTATGATTAGTCTTTGTTTTGAAAATTTTTAAAGCATCTTGTTGATTTTAATGATTGAATTGAATGAGAATGTGCAAGATTTGATATACATTGAACCCATTGTGAGTATTTGAGCCTATGAGCATTTTATTTACATTGCTCACATATTTCTTTGTCGAGTGTTGTCAAATATGGTATGTTCATTCTAGAACTTGCTTTGTTATGCATGTTGAGATCACATTATGAATTTATGCTTTGAGATAATAAGGGCACTTAGGATTAACCATTTTAACTTTCTAAAAGCCATCCCATTACATATACCCTAGTCAACCAATTTTGCGCCTTAACCTTTCTTTGTTATAAACACCACATCATTAGCCTCAAACCATTGTTTTTGTTTATCATGTTGAAACCTATGTCAAGAGTATGTGGGAATTAATTGCATGATAAAATGGCAGATTCCAAAGAAAAGAACCATTGAAAAAAAAAAAAAAAAGAGAGAAAAAGAAAAAGAGAAGAGTGAGCAATATATCTTCCGAAGATTGGACAAAGTTAATTGTGTACAAGATGGACCAATTTATATGTTGAAGTTGTTAATAGGGATGTATGCTACTTGAAAAAAAAAATAAAAAAATAAAAAAATAAAAAAATTGGTTCTAATGTGCTATTTGTTGCTTTTGAGTCATGCAAGGAAGTTTATACATATCTTGATTTGTGAAAACCTAAATTTTCCTATCTTTCAACCTACCCTTACCTAAGCCCGTTACAACCTTTAATAAGACCCTTTGATTATTGCATGGATTCATATTTATTAGCGGTGGAGATGTGATATATAAGCTTATGGCAATGACATGCTATTTTTGATTTGAGTGTTGAATGAAACCCTAAACACTTTGAGTGATTAGAGTGCAACCTATGAGAGGTTATCAAATTTTGTGCATTTGATTTCGAATTGTTGGAATTAATGAGATGTGTACTTTGTTTAGATTAAAAAGGCTATGAATACTTGTTCTTTGGCTTATTATTCCAGTTTGAATTTTTAATGTAAAATAATTTGGCATTATTTATGAGTGAGTTAGAAAGGGTATGGAAAGAAAAGAAAGATATTTATCTAGTAAAAGCTTGAGGACAAGCTTTAATCTAAGTTGAGTAATTTGATAACTCTATTTTATATAGAGTTTTCTTATTCATTTTGGTTAGAAATTGGCTTGTGTTTTAATTTGTTTTTACATATTTTGGCCAAATTATCCTTTGAAAACTCACTCATCTTCCGAGTTCATAACTCTTGATACATACGTCCAAATGAGATGATTCAAGATGATATGGAAAGCTAAGAAAGAGAGCAAAACTTTCATGAAGAAAGTTTTCTCAAATTCTGGAAGAAAATGACCAAAACTGGACAGAAACTTGAAGATTTTTTCTGAAATTTCCTTCACCACGAGTTCATATTATTGCAGCATTTCACGCTTTGCAGCACAAATTGATAGTAAGTTTCAGTAATAAGAAGCCTTATTACTCAGCCAAAGCAGAAAGGAAAGATTAGCAACAAAAGTCTGCTGCACTACGAAAGAAAGAAAGAAAGGAAACAACCAGTGCAAAGGAAAAACAGCACATGCAAAGAAACAAACCACTGCCATTCTTTTCTTTTCTCAAGAAAATGCACATGGACAGCAAGAAAGTATCTTCAAAATGCAGTATTACATGGGGAAAAGAAAGGAAAAATAAAAATACAGAAAGAAAGAAAGCTGACAGCGAAGAGAGAAGAAAAAAATTCCAGAAATTGCATTTCTTGGGCCATCCGAATAATTCTTTCGCATGAAGAGAACATGCATTCAACAATTCTTTTATGGAGATGAGCTACAAAGGATCATTTTCTTTGCTGTAAAAGAAACTGAGCACATGGAAGATAACAACACATGTTTGTGGCTGCAAAAGAAAGAAACAATGTGAAGCACACAAAGAAAGAAAAAGAAAGGAGAGGAAAGCTTCGAAGCAAGAATGACATTTGGAAAGCAAAGCTTGGGCTGCTTTGTCAGAAAAGATGACAAGCACATGGATGACAACAACACAACACCTTCGCAGAACAAAGAAAGAAACAAGAAAAGAAAAACTGGACAAAGGCTTGCCTATAAATAGCGACTTGAAACTGGAGAGCATCCCATTTCAAAGACATCCCATTCTTTGGAGCAAGACTCCATTCTTTGCTTCTTTTCTTTAGCTTTAGGTTAGAGTTAGAAAAATTTTCCTTTTTTCTGCTTTTTTAGTTCTTCTTCTTGTTCTTCTTGGTTTTTCTTCTTGTTTTCTTTTGATCTTCTTCTTGCGAATTTCACTTGTTGTTCTTCTTCCTTTTGTTGTTCTTCCAAAGACCACTAAGCTTGATTTGATACAAAGGAAGCAATTAGTCTTTCTCTTTGAAGCTTACTGTAGACAAAAGTCAAAGAACAAAGAGTGGAGTTGCTACCACCAACGGGTTTTGTTGGAATTTATTTATTTTTTTATTTTTTTCTTTTGCAATTATGTTTAAGAAATTGGTGTTGTGCTTTTATATTAAAATGAACTAAATTCTTTTTCTAGGGTTTCGATGTAGCCTAACTATGAAGTCTTAATATTTTTTCTATTAATATAATTTGATTTAAATTTCTATGGTTGAGTATTATACTTTGTGCTTAATGCTTCTAATTACTTGATCACTAATTAGATGATTTGTTAATCATAACGAATGGAAGAGGAGTTATGTGTCAAGTTCATTGAGATAAATGCCATAAATTGCATGTAGGATAGGAATATACCTACATGGTTTGTGTAGTTGCTATATGAGAATCCATAGAAATTAATGACTTCATAATTGTTGTAATTCACATAGGAATATAGTGAATTAGCAATTAGGAGGATTTTTATTAGATCTCGGAGGACTAGTAAATAAATTAGGGAATCTCGACTATCAATCAGAAATTAAATTAGATTATAGAAATAGATGAATATTAAGATGGAATAGTTATGGTGAAATCGAAACCCTAGAGCTTTAGCAATTTGATTCATTACTTTACTTTACTTTTCTTTGTTTGTTTTAAATTTAGTTTTTAATTCAAGTTTTAAATTCAGTTGTAATTTAGTTTATTCACAAAATATCTTTTTATCATTCAAATAGAGGTAAAATTAACTAAATTTCGGTAGTTGATAAACAATTAGTCCTTGTGGCAACGATAGATCTATATTCACTTTATATTACTTGTTAACGATCACGCACTTGCGTGTGAAATCGACTCAACAAGTTTTTACGCCATTGCGGGAACTAATTTGATTTTATTAATATCGATACCAAGTAGTTCTACCTTTAATTTGAACTTTTATTTTTATTATTATTTTAATTTATTTACTTTTGTTCTTTTACCTTTTTAGATATTATTCTGTGGTGCATGAGAAGGTTTGGAAATGATATATGAGGCTGCTTATGCATTGTTGGATGAGATGGCATCTACCCACTACCATTGGTCTTCAGGGAGATCCACACTACCGAAAAATCATGGCAACTATAACGTTGATGCCCTCACTGCACTATCAACCCAGGTTGCTATACTGACAAAGCAACTTAGTACACTCAATGCAAATGCCATCCATATTCCTCCAAAAGCTTGTGATATTTGTGGTGGATCTCATCCTAGTGTTGATTGTCAAGTGGGAAATCCTTTCGCTCAATCTCGGATGGAACAGCTCGGTTGTAGGAATTCTAATAGACAATATAATCCCTACTCCAACACATACAATCCGGGATGGAGAAACCATCCTAACTTTTCTTGGAGAAACAATCACTGTTGATAACACCCAAGGATTTCAACCTCCACCAATTCAACCCCATGCACAAAAGATGTCTTTAGAAGATGCTCTTGCTCAATTGAGCATGACCACCTCACGATTCATGATTAAGATCAAGCCACATTGCAAAATCGACAAGATCCATCCAAAATTTGGAAGTTCAAGTGGGACAACTTGCTAGTGCATTAAATTCTAGACCACAAGGGTCTTTGCCTAGTAATACGGAAATCAACCCTAAGGAACAAGTGAAGGCAATTACACTAAGAAGTGGCAAAGAGTTACCTGAACCTGTGACACAGAGAAAGCCAGAACAAGAAACAGTGGAAGTGCAGACCAGAAAATCTGGAGAACAAATTGCGAAACCCAAGTCGAAGTTGTTTCCAGATAATCCACCTCCTTATGTGCCACCTATGCCATATCCTCAGCGATTCCAGAAGCAAAAGCTAGATAAGCAATTTTCTAAATTTCTTGATGTTTTTAAGAAATTACATATTAATATTCCTTTTGCTGATGCTTTGGAACAGATGCCTAGCTATGTGAAGTTCATGAAGGAGATCCTCTCCAACAAAAGAAAGCTAGAAGAGCAATACAAGCCAGTCATCCAACCACAAAGGAGGCTTAATCCACATTCTAAAGTGATTGAGAATGCAATGGTGGCTTTTGAAAAATCAATAAAAATCATGCAGATATGGTCCAAGCAATTGGTAAAAATTTGAGCGATAGAGGACGTCGAGCATAACGACGTTAACCAATTGCGCTAATTGGGAGGCAACCCAAGTTCTTTTACCTTTCTTATTTTAGTTTGTGTGATTTTTATTTTTATTTATTTTTATTCTTATTTTTGTTTTTAGAGAAGAAGAAGAAAGAGAACATTCACACAATTTTGCTGCACTAATTAGAAGATAAATCTGGTTCAAGGCCTTCCCAATGGATTTTTGTGCTGAAATTTTACAGGAAAGAAGAAGAATTCTCCAGCTTCCTATCCACAAAATTTCAAAATTTTTGGAGCTGTTTTGGTACCTGAAAGAAATTCATCTTCAACAGTTGTTCACAATAGGGCAGTTTCCTAATCTTTTGTTTTTCTTATGTTCTCTTTCGTTGCTATATTTCTACTTACTCCTTGTTGCATTGAGGACAATGCTCAATTTTAAGTTGGGGGTGGGATACATTGAAATTTTGTGCTGGATTTCTGTCAAAATTTTTGCAAGATTTCAATTTTATTGGGTTAAAAAGGAAAGTCCTTCCTTGTTTTTAATTTTATTGATATCTTATTTGAAATTCCTCACTCTTTTGATACTCATTTAGAATAATTTTGAGTTATATGCATTAGTTATTTGGGTTGGAATGTATGAATGAGGCAAGTATGATTAGTCTTTGTTTTGAAAATTTTTAAAGCATCTTGTTGATTTTAATGATTGAATTGAATGAGAATGTGCAAGATTTGATATACATTGAACCCATTGTGAGTATTTGAGCCTATGAGCATTTTATTTACATTGCTCACATATTTCTTTGTCGAGTGTTGTCAAATATGGTATGTTCATTCTAGAACTTGCTTTGTTATGCATGTTGAGATCACATTATGAATTTATGCTTTGAGATAATAAGGGCACTTAGGATTAACCATTTTTAACTTTCTAAAAAGCCATCCCATTACATATACCCCTAGTCAACCAATTTTGCGCCTTAACCTTTCTTTGTTATAAACACCACATCATTAGCCTCAAACCATTGTTTTTGTTTATCATGTTGAAACCTATGTCAAGAGTATGTGGGAATTAATTGCATGATAAAATGGCAGATTCCAAAGAAAAGAACCATTGAAAAAAAAAAAATAATAAATAAATAAATTCCAACAAAACCCGTTGGTGGTAGCAACTCCACTCTTTGTTCTTTGACTTTTGTCTACCCGTAAGCTTCCAAAGAGAAAGACTCAGCTGCTTCCTTTGTATCCAAATCAAGCTTAGTGGCTGCTGGAAGAACAACAAAAGGAAGAAGAACAACAACCGGCTGAAATTCTGCCAAGAAGAAGATCAAAAAGAAAACAAGAAGAAAAACCAAGAAGAACAAGAAGAAGAACTAAAAAAAAACAGAAAAAAGGAAAATTTTTCTAACTCTAACCTAAAGCTAAAGAAAAAGAAGCAAAGAATGGAGTGCTGCTCCAAAGAATGGGATGTCTTTGAAATGGGATGCTCTCCTCCGTTCAAGTCGCTATTTATAGGCAAGCCTTTGTCATTTTTCTTTTCTTGTTTCTTTCTTTGTTCTCACAAGGTGTTGTGTTGTTGTCATCCATGTGCTTGTCATCTTTTACAGCAAAGAAAGCAGCCCAAGCTTTGCTTTCCAAATGTCATTCTTGCTTCCCAAGCTTTCCTCTCCTTTTTCTTTTTCTTTCTTTGTGTGCTTCACTACTTCTTTTCTTTTGCAGCCACAAACATGTGTTGTTATCTTCCATGTGCTCAGTTTCTTTTACAGCAAAGAAAATGATCCTTTGTAGCTCATCTCCATAAAAGAATTGTTGAATGCATGTTCTCTCTTCATGCAGAAAGAATTGTTCGGATGGCCCAAGAAATGCAATTCTGGAATTTTTTTCTTCTCTCTTTCGGGTCCAGCTTTCTTTCTTTCTGTATTTTTATTTTTCCTTTCTTTTCCCATGTAATACTGCATTTTGAAGATACTTTCTTGCTGTCCATGTGCATTTTTTCTTCGTAAAAGAAAAGAATGGCAGCTGGTTTGTTTCCTTTGCATGTGCTGTTTTTTTTCCTTTGCACTGGTTGTTTCCTTTCTTTCTTTCTTTCCCGTAGTGCAGCAGACTTTTGTTGCTAATCTTTCCTTTCTGCTTTGGCTGAGTAATAAGGCTTCTTATTACTGAAACTTACTATCAATTTGTGCTGCAAAACGTGAAGTAAATGCTGCAATAATATGAACCCGTAGTCAAGGAAATTTCAGAAAAATCTTCAAGTTTCTGTCCTGTTTTGGTCATTTTTCTTCCAGTATTTGAGAAAACTTCCTTCATGAAAGTTTTTGCTCTCTTTCTTAGCTTTCCATATCATCTTGAATCATCTCATTTGGACGTATGTATCAAGAGTTATGAACTCCGAAGATGAGTGAGTTTTCAAAGGATAATTTGGCCAAAATATGTAAAAACAAATTAAAACACAAGCCAATTTCTAACCAAAATGAATAAGAAAACTCTATATAAAATAGAGTTATCAAATTACCCCCAACTTAGATTAAAGCTTGTCCTCAAGCTTTTACTAGATAAATATCTTTCTTTTCTTTCCATACCCTTTCTAACTCACTCATAAATAATGCCAAATTATTTTACATTAAAAATTCAAACTGGAATAATAAGCCAAAGAACAAGTATTCATAGCCCTTTTTAATCTAAACAAAGTACACATCTCATTAATTCCAACAATTCGTCGAAATCAAATGCACAAAATTTGATAACCTCTCATAGGTTGCACTCTAATCACTCAAAGTGTTTAGGGGTTTCATTCAACACTCAAATCAAAAATAGCATGTCATTGCCATAAGCTTGCTTATATATCACATCTCCACCACTAATAAATATGAATCCATGCAATAATCAAAGGGTCTTATTAAAGGTTGTAACGGGGCTTAGGTAAGGGTAGGTTGAAAGATAGGAAAATTTAGGTTTTCACAAATCAAGATATGTATAAACTTCCTTGCATGACTCAAAAGCAACAAATAGCACATTAGAACCAATTTTTTTATTTTTTTATTTTTTTATTTTTTTTTTCAAGTAGCATACATCCCTTTTAACAACTTCAACATATAAATTGGACCATCTTGTACACAATTAACTTTGTCCAATCTTCGTAAGGAATATTGCTCACTCTTCTCTTTTTTCTTTTTTCTCTCTTTTTTTTTTTTTTTTTTCAATGGTTCTTTTCTTTGGAATCTGCCATTTTATCATGCAATTAATTCCCACATACTCTTGACATAGGTTTCAACATGATAAACAAAAACAATGGTTTGAGGCTAATGATGTGGTGTTTATAACAAAGAAAGGTTAAGGCGCAAAATTGGTTGACTAGGGGTATATGTAATGGGATGGCTTTTTAGAAAGTTAAAAATGGTTAATCCTAAGTGCCCTTATTATCTCAAAGCATAAATTCATAATGTGATCTCAACATGCATAACAAAGCAAGTTCTAGAATGAACATACCATATTTGACAACACTCGACAAAGAAATATGTGAGCAATGTAAATAAAATGCTCATAGGCTCAAATACTCACAATGGGTTCAATGTATATCAAATCTTGCACATTCTCATTCAATTCAATCATTAAAATCAACAAGATGCTTTAAAAATTTTCAAAACAAAGACTAATCATACTTGCCTCATTCATACATTCCAACCCAAATAACTAATGCATATAACTCAAAATTATTCTAAATGAGTATCAAAAGAGTGAGGAATTTCAAATAAGATATCAATAAAATTAAAAACAAGGAAGGACTTTCCTTTTTAACCCAATAAAATTGAAATCTTGCAAAAATTTTGACAGAAATCCAGCACAAAATTTCAATGTATCCCACCCCCAACTTAAAATTGAGCATTGTCCTCAATGCAACAAGGAGTAAGTAGAAATATAGCAACGAAAGAGAACATAAGAAAACAAAAGATTAGGAAACTGCCTATTGTGAACAATCATGAAGATGAATTTCTTTCAGTGTACCAAACAGCTCCAAAAATTTTGAAATTTTGTGGATAGGAAGCTGGAGAATTCTTCTTCTTTCCTGTAAAATTTCAGCACAAAAATCCATTGGGAAGGCCTTGAACCAGATTTATCTTCTAATTAGTGCAAAAAATTGTGTGAATGTTCTCTTTCTTCTTCTCTAAAAACAAAATAAGAATAAAAATAAATAAAAATAAAAATCACACAAACTAAAATAAGAAAGGTAAAAGAACTTGGGTTGCCTCCCAATTAGCGCAATTGGTTAACGTCGTTATGCTCGACGCCCTCTATCGCTTCAAATTTTTACCAATTGCTTGGACCATATCTCGCATGATTTTTATTGATTTTTCAAAAGCCACCATTGCATTCTCAATCACTTTAGAATGTGGATTAAGCCTCCTTTGTGGTTGGATGACTGGCTTGTATTGCTCTTCTAGCTTTCTTTTGTTGGAGAGGATCTCCTTCATGAACTTCACATAGCTAGGCATCTGTTCCAAAGCATCAGGAAAAGGAATATTAATATGTAATTTCTTAAAACATCAAGAAATTTAGAAAATTGCTTATCTAGCTTTTGCTTCGAATCACGAGGATATGGCATAGGTGGCACATAAGGAGGTGGATTATCCGAAACAACTTCGACTTGGGTTTCGCATTTTGTTCTCCAGATTTTCTGGTCTGCACTTCCACTGTTTCTTGTTCTGGCTTTCTCTGTGTCACAGGTTCAGGTAACTCTTTGCCACTTCTTAGTGTAATTGCCTTCACTTGTTCCTTAGGGTTGATTTCAGTATTACTAGGCAAAGACCCTTGTGGTCTAGAATTTAATGCAATCGCAAGTTGTCCCACTTGAACTTCCAAATTTTGGATGGATCTTTGACGATTTTGCAATGTGGCTTCCTTAATCATGAATCATGAGGTGGTCATGCTCAATTGAGCAAGAGCATCTTCTAAAGACATCTTTTGTGCATGGGGTTGAATTGGTGTGGAGGTCAAATCCTTGGGTGTTATCAACAGTGATTGTTTCTCCAAGAAAAGTTAGGATGGTTTCTCCATCCCGGATTGTATGTGTTGGAGTAGGGATTATATTGTCTATTAGAATTCCCACAACCGAGCCTGCTCCATCCGAGATTGAGCGAAAGGATTTCCACTTGACAATCAACACTAGGATGAGATCCACCACAAATATCACAAGCTTTTGGAGGAATATGGATGGCATTTGCATTGAGTGTACTAAGTTGCTTTGACAGTGTAGCAACCTGGGCTGATAGTGCAGTGAGGGCATCAACGTTATAGTTGCCATGATTTTTCGGTAGTGTGGATCTCCCTGAAGACCAATGGTAGTCTGTAGATGCCATCTCATCCAACAATGCATAAGCAGCCTCATATATCATTTCCAAACCTTCTCATGCACCACAGAATAATATCTAAAAAGGTAAAAGAACAAAAGTAAATAAATTAAAATAATAATAAAAATAAAAGTTCAAATTAAAGGTAGAACTACTTGGTATCGATATTAATAAAATCAAATTAGTCCCCGGCAGCGGCGCCAAAAACTTGTTGGTCGATTTCACACGCAAGTGCACGTGATCGTTAACAAGTAATATAAAGTGAATATAAATTTATCGTTCCCACAAGGACTAATTGTTTATCAACTACCGAAATTTAGTTAATTTTACCTCTATTTGAATGATAAAAAGATATTTTGTGAATAAACTAAATTACAACTGAATTTAAAACTTGAATTAAAAACTAAATTTAAAACAAACAAAGAAAAGTAAAGTAAAGTAATGAATCAAATTGCTAAAGCTCTACGGTTTTCGATTTCACCATAACTATTCCATCTTAATATTCATCTATTTCTATAATCTAATTTAATTTCCTGATTGATAGTCGAGATTCCCTAATTTATTTACTAGTCCCTCCCGAGATCTAATAAAAATCCTCCTAATTGCTAATTCACTATATTCCTATGTGAATTACAACAATTATGAAGTCATTAATTTCTATGGATTCTCATATAGCAACTACACAAACCATGTAGGTATATTCCTATCCTACATGCAATTTATGGCATTTATCTCAATGAACTTGACACATAACTCCTCTTCCAATTCGTTATGATTAACAAATCATCTAATTAGTGATCAAGTAATTAGAAGCATTAAGCACAAAGATAAATACTCAACCATAGAAATTTAAATCAAATTATATTAATAGAAAAAATATTAAGACTTCATAGTTAGGCTACATCGAAACCCTAGAAAAAGAATTTAGTTCATTTTAATATAAAAGAACAACACCAATTTCTTAAACATAATTGCAAAAAGAAAAAAAAAATAAAAAAAATAAATAAATTCCAACAAAACCCGTTGGTGGTAGCAACTCCACTCTTTGTTCTTTGACTTTTGTCTACCCGTAGCTTCCAAAGAGAAAGACTCACCGCTTCCTTTGTATCCAAATCAAGCTTAGTGGTCACTGGAAGAACAACAAAAGGAAGAAGAACAACAACCTACTAAATTCTGCCAAGAAGAAGATCAAAAAGAAAACAAGTAGAAAAACCAAGAAGAACAAGAAGAAGAACTAAAAAAAACAGAAAACAGGAAAATTTTTCTAACTCTAACCTAAAGCTAAAGAAAAAGAAGCAAAGAATGGAGTGCTGCTCCAAAGAATGGGATGTCTTTGAAATGGGATGCTCTCCTCCGCTCCAAGTCGCTATTTATAGGCAAGCCTTTGTCCAGATTTTTCTTTTCTTGTTTCTTTCTTTGTTCTGAAGGTGTTGTGTTGTTGTCATCCATGTGCTTGTCATCTTTTACAAAGAAAGAAAGCAGCCCAAGCTTTGCTTTCCAAATGTCATTCTTGCTTCCCTGCTTTCCTCTCCTTTTTCTTTTTCTTTCTTTGTGTGCTTCACTACTGCTTTCTTTCTTTTTGCACCACAAACATGTGTTGTTATCTTCCATGTGCTCGGTTCTTTTACAAAGAAAGAAAATGATCCTTTGTAGCTCATCTCCATAAAAGAATTGTTGAATGCATGTTCTTTCTTCATGCAGAAAGAATTTTTCTGATGGCCCAAGAAATGCAATTACTGGAATTTTTTTTTCTCTCTCTTTCGGTCCAGCCTTTCTTTCTTTCTCAGATTTTTATTTTTCCTTTCTTTTCCCCATGTAATACTGCATTTTGAAGATACTTTCTTGCTGTCCATGTGCATTTTTCTTCGTAAAAGAAAAGAATGGCAAGCTGGTTTGTTTCCTTTGCATGTGCGTTTTTCCTTTTCTCACTGGTTGTTTCCTTTCTTTCTTTCTTTCCTCAGAGTGCAGACTTTTGTTGCTAATCTTTCCTTTCTGCTTTGGCTGAGTAATAAGGCTTCTTATTACTGAAACTTACTATCAATTTGTGCTGCAAACGTGAAGTAAATCTGCAATAATATGAACTCAGAGTCAAGGAAATTTCAGAAAAAAAATCTTCAAGTTTCTGTCCAGTTTTGGTCATTTTTCTTCCAGAATTTGAGAAAACTTTCTTCATGAAAGTTTTTGCTCTCTTTCTTAGCTTTCCATATCATCTTGAATCATCTCATTTGGACGTATGTATCAAGAGTTATGAACTCCGGAAGATGAGTGAGTTTTCAAAGGATAATTTGGCCAAAATATGTAAAAACAAATTAAAACACAAGCCAATTTCTAACCAAAATGAATAAGAAAACTCTATATAAAATAGAGTTATCAGCCCTAGCCTAAGAACCCAATAGGATGTGTCTGAAAATGTGAAAATGTGACTCTCTGTTCAATTCTTTAAATTCTTTCAATCATGTTTATAGTGTTGATGTTGTGAATTGTACCTTTTCCTATTGCCTCCACCTTTGCAGCATCTGGACCAGGACAAGCTAAAGTTAGACTAGATTTTTGACTGATGCAGTAGAAGGTACATTTTTCACTTTAAAACAAAGTGTTGTTATTTCATATCTTATCATATACATGTTTTGTAGTGTAGCATTCTGTTTATTATACTCCAGGTTGCTAACTCCGTGACAATTTGTTCAAGCTACGGATTTACTTTACTTTCAGAAAAGAAAAACTATAAGCAAGTTAGGTAGCGGCTATATGTTTTATGCACCTTTTGTATTTTCATTCAGATTTCATTTGGTCACGTGCTTAGATTTTGTCGGTTAAGGAAGGGGTTATAAGGAAAAAAAAGAATTGCAAAAAAAAAAAAAATCGCAATACATTGAAGTCGGTTTTTCAAAAATTGACTTCAAAGTTGGTTTTTGAAAAACCGACTTCCATAGAACAAGAAGAAAAAAAAAATTTATTCAATTTTTTTTTGAATCAATATTTGGAGAAATAACTCAAAAATGAACTATCAAAAGCATTTAAATTCATGCAAATATAATAACTAATAAAATATATAACTATTAGAATTTTATAGTCTATTGAATTAAAATTCAGTGGTTTAAATAGAAATCATTTTCTTATGCAGTATTGATTTTCCTACATATTGATCCTTACTAACAAAAATTTTCTTAAAAAAGAGAACTTATTAATATTTGAATTAACACCATTACTATACAATTTAAAATTTTAAATTATTTTAACAAAAAAATTATGTAGTTTAAAGTTAAATTAAAATATTTAAAATAATAAAAATTATATATTTGTAAAAATGTTAAAAATATATTAAAATTTTCTAATAAAAACTAGTTTTTAATAAAAGAGCTATTGCACTATTGTGTGTAATTTTGTTTCTTCACTATTTATTATGGTTTTTCTCCTCCAAATTAGAGGTGTTTTTGTTTCTAGTGTGATTGTAGGGCTATTCATCGTATTTGGTAGTAGTTTGGTGGCAGGGTTATTCAACGTATACGGTAATGTCATGAAAAGTATGAAACAAGCGTTAGGAACAAGGTTTGTATAACGGGTTTTCGTTTAGTGGTGTTTAATTTGCATGAATTCTTGTGATTCTTCAATAGAGATGAATCAATTAGAATGTAGGGCGTTTTGATTGCTATTGATGTATAATGTGCACTAATTACATTAATCTTTTACGCAAATTTTTTTATTTTTCTTGTAAATTATGCATTTTTCTTCATGATTACACTTTAAGTTATAAAATCATGAAGATCATTTAGCTTTTGGTTAAATCTTGTATAAAATTATATTGATATAAAATCTCTATTATTTAAGATAAAAAAATAAAAATAAAAGAGCTAAGCAGATAAGGAAAATTAGAAGGCCAGCATCATCCTAACTCCTAAAACCAACAAAATTAACATTCAATCAACGCCATCCTCATCTTCTCACTCTAATCATGTGACTTCCCGAACTCCACAAACATCAATGCACTTCGAGACGCCCCACGTATCCGGTCTAATCCTCGAAATTTACCACAGAAATGCAATTATTTTATTTCTCGTCACAGGGCCCCCACGAAATCAATCAATTGCTCCGTCGATTTCTCCGTCCGGCCAAAGGCAGAAGCAGCGGAAAGCAAAATAACAGTAACATAAAGCCAGCAATTCAGGAGGTGAAGCCATGAAAATACTAGCCCTTTCTGTTTCTACTTCCTTTCCAGCTAAGATTCAGACTACTCAGTCTTACCATAGCAGGAGGCACTGCCACCTACCAGTGTCCCTTTCTCCTCGGCTGAATTATCACCAGCAAAAGCCGCATCGCCATTTTGCTTTTCTTGGGTTTAACCCTTTAAGGTTTTAAATCAATGATTATCTTCTGATCTAATATCTCTATGGAGTTCGTTGCTTGTGTAAGAATTGGAGTGGTCAAGGCGTTAATTTCAAAATTATTTTTGTGTTTCATGCACGAATTATTTGGACTGGTTACATACTTGATTTTGAGTTTCAGTTTATTGTAGAAGTGGATGTTATAAGGATTAAGTAAGATAAGGATAAAAAATTGAGATTTCTTGTGGGGTTTTCCTGTGCATTCTTGGAATTGTGAGTTTGTTTTGTGTAATTTGAACTTTCATTTAATTCTAAAAGGTTTTTGGAGATAAACATTTAGTGATCTAGACTAAAATTTGAAGATATCTTCTGGGACTGTACTGTGGACCTTTGAGGTTTCTTTTCTGTCTCTCTCTCCCTCTCCCTCTCTCTCTTTCCAAATAATTTTAATTTGTCTTATGCAGAGTTTCATTTGATTGTGTAGGCGGGGTTATACAGATTAAGTAATCAAGGCGAAATTTAAGATCCCTTTGCTGGTTGTTACTGTGGATGAGTGGGTTTGTCTGGTGAAGTCAGTTTGTGTTATCCAAGTGTTTGGGATGACTATAAAGTGGTGGTTATGAATATTTAGTAATCAAGGCTTAGTTTTTTAGATTCTTTGTGGGTTTTTCCGGTGAATTTATGGTTTTGTTCTGCGATATCAGCTTGCTTGATGCATTTATAGTTTTGTTTGCGATTTGGTTTGCTCGGTGCAGGGCTTCAGTTAATGGTATAGGGATGGTGATGAAGAAAAAAAGGAATGCGTTTAGTGCCGTTTGTTACGCTGCACCTCTTACTGCAACTAATCTCCAGTGGGTGGCTGCTGTTTCTACCGTGTAAACTTCTCTTCTTTCCCTTTTCTAATTCCTTGTGAATTCTGAGTTTGGATTAAAGGTTCTATTGAAATTTGACCAAGTTTCATGAGGTGAGTTTTCATGAATGCTTGTGAATTTTACTAGTGACATTTGAAGGAAGTTAGTTTTTGATCATCAAGGGAGTAGGAAAAAAGAGATTAATCTTTTGATGAGTTTTCATGGCAAACTTCGTTTAACGGTTTGGTTAACATTGTGCCTAAATATATTAAGAAATGAAGATCAGTGTTGATATAAAAAATAAAAATATCATTTAATAAATTAGTTAAGCAAGTCAAATGACAAGATAAATGCACTTAAGCAATATTGTAGAGGAAAAAGATTTTGTACTCATTATATTTTTACAAAATCCCAATTTTGGTATATATATAGATTTGGTCTCTCTCTCTCTCTATATTACTCTCTCCAACTGACTATAATCTTCGTTTCCTCATTCAAAATGGATGAAAACACCAGTACAAACAATAATTTAATAATTTTCAATTCGAAGATCAACAAAAGATCCCTAAGTGGGTTAAATATTTGATGAAGTCAAATTCCAAAATCAAACCCAGTCATCCTCTTCAGATCTCGCAAAGGGGAAAGAAGCAGAGTTGATATGATGAAGATAGTTGCAAATAGAATGGAGTTGTGGTGGTGATGGTGGTAATAGGGATGGTTGGTGGTGGGTTAGAAAGAAAATAATTCTTTTTTATTATAAAAGGTTAACCACAATTATGGGATCCAATTTTTAGTTCTTCCACCTGAAGACATTGAGTTGACTGTTGAGTTGCTTCACTTGTGTGGGATTGGTATTGGGGTCAAATTCTGAACATAATGATCTGTTGCCCTTGCTGAAATCCACTGTATTACTGCATCATTCATTGTTGGTAGAACCAAATTCTAGTGCTTTCCTCAGTGGGTTACCTTCAAAAAGTTTTATCTTTGCAACTAAAGCCCAACAGAATCAAGAATATCAAATTTGTAGTTGCTTCTGCAAACACAATCAGCAGCAGCAGTGGTGGAAGTTTCTACCTTAATTTCACTGTTTCATTTCCCTCTTGGTCCTTTTCTGAATTGGTGGACAATTAGAACATGTTGAGATGAAAAATTGGTGAAACCTACTGATATGATGAAGATAGTTGCAAATGGAAGGAAATTGTAGTTGTGGTGGTGGTGATGGTAATAGTGATGGTTGGTGGTGGGTTAGAAAGAAAATAATTCCTTTTTAATTTTTAATATTGTATTAGTACATATGGTATTTGTTGATCTTGAGAAAGCGTATGATAGGGTTTCAAGAAAGGTTCTATGGTGGGTACTTGAGAAGAAGAAAGTCCCCTCAAAGTATGTAGAGGTTATCAAGGATATGTATGATGGTGTTACTACGTGTGTGAAGGCTTGTAATGGAAGATCAAGCTATTTTCCAATCATAATAGGCTTACACCAAGGATCTGTTCTGAGTCCTTACTTTTTTGCCTTAGTTATGGATGAGTTGACAAAGGATATCCAAGATGAGGTGACATGGTGTATGTTATTTGCAGATGATATTGTGCTTTATGGATGAGTTGACAAAGGATATCCAAGATGAGGTGACATGGTGTATGTTATTTGCAGATGATATTGTGCTTATTGATGAGACCAAGGCAGGAGTAGAAGCTAAATTAGAAATATGGAGAAGCACGTTAGAGTCAAAAAAATTGACGTTAAGTCGAAATAAGACTGAATATATGAAGTGCGAATTTGTCACGGCAAGACATGAGGACGAAGATTCCGTGAGTATGCTCAGACAGGAGGTACTCAAGAAAGATATTTTTAGATATTTGGGATCAATACTACAAAAAGGAGAGAGATTGATGAAGATGTAAACCATAGAATTAGAGTAGGTTGGATGAAATGGCGAAGTGCAATAGGGTTTTTGTGTAACCTCAAAATTTCGATTAGGTTAAAAGGGAAATTTTATGGAACAGTTATAAGACAGGTGATGTTATATGGAGCTGAATGTTGGCTAGCAAAGAGACAACATGAGCATAAGTTGGGAGTAGAAGAAATGAGGATGTTACGGTGGATGTGTGGTAAGACAATAATGGATAAGATAAAAAACGAGGATATTCGACGAAGAATTGGAGTAGCACCGGTGGCAGAAAAGATGAGAGAACACAGATTGAGATGGTTTGGGCATATTCTTTGGCAACCTATAGATGTACTAGTAAGAACAGAAGTTTGTTATAAACAGCATGATGGGAAGAAAGGGAGAGGTCAGCTGAAATTTACTTAGGGAAAAGTAGTAAAACAAGATTTAGTGAAGTGGGAAATAGATTGGCGGATGGTTGGTAGTAGAACAGAGTGGAGGAAAACTATTAGTGTGGAGGAAGAGCAAAACTCTAATGGTCGTGACTGCCCTTTATAGTTTTAGCATTTTTATTTATTTCTTTATCTATTTATCTATTTATCTATTTATTTTATTATATTTCGTTTATTTTATGGATTTATGTCCTTGGGTTCATCGACCGCCGACCTCAACTAGTTTGGGATAAAGGTGATGATGATTATGATTAGTGTCAAAATAGTTTTTTAGCATTTTTTTATCTGTTTTAATGAACTTAATGGAGTGACCTCTTGTAGACACTTTTAATGAGTTCAGCAGCCTGTTTTCGCAGAAAACCAAAAGTATGATGACCAAAGTTGGGACTTTGGGACTTTGAAAAAGTAAAGTGACCAAAAAAATCTTTTTACTAAATTGATGTGGACCATTATATCTAAATATGTTTATGCAGTAGTTGGGAGTGTTTAATTTTTTCAGTGGAGCAAAACAGTAACCAAATTTAGTTACTTGCACATACTCTGAGTTGATTCCTTCATTTGAGATCTTGAACAGTTACATTTTTTATTTAATTTTCTAACTTTGTTTTCCAACCGTATTCATTGAGCGTTACCTTCAGAAATCAGTTATAGCCTTCAATTTTGACTGTTGTTCTGCTTCCCCTTATTCATAATCTTTTTATATAGGATTCTAATGCTCGTGAGAGGCACTGCTATTCACAAGTCTTTTCTTGTTCCTTTGTTCGCTTTACAAGCACCTATGAGCATTGTTTCATGGATCAAGTAAGCTTAATTATTTATGGTTATCCTTGGGGGATTATAATCTGTTTGCAGTGGTCATTGTGCATGTATATGCAGCATCATTGACTAATCAAATTTCTGCACAATAAACTAAGAAAAGTTGTTTTTCAGGGGAGAGTATGGAATTTGGACTGCATTCTTGGCTCTTCTTGTCCGTCTGTTCTTCTTTTTCCCTGGTAAGTCCTTAGTATTTGCTCTTATTTAGTGTTATCTCTTTGAAGGGTATGAGTTTGATTTATGGTTTGGGTATAAAATTATTCAAATTTAGATTTGATGTGCTACATGATTGTACAAACTTAAACTGGATAATTTTGATTTTGATCTGATCCATGAACCAGATTGCAAATATTGAATTTTTACTGGGACAATGGTTTCTAATTGATATAGAAATAGGAAACAACCAGACAAAGAATTGGTCCAAACTGAATCTATACTATGATGTTTGAAAAAAAAAAAAAAAAAAAAAAAAAACCCCATTAGACATTAATTTGGATAAATTTCGAGCTGTAGTATGCAATTAACTGCTCTATGTTTGTCATTGAGTGGATGAATCATCTTCAGATGTTGTGAGTCATATTTATCTTTCTTTGCAGGGGAACTTGAGTTGCCTTTTGCAGCACTACTTTTGGTAATTGTAGCACCTTATCAATTAATGAACCTCAGGTAAGTGACACGGAAACTTAAGGAAATATTGTTTTGTTATTCTTGTTAAGAAAACAACTATTCTGTTTCTTTTGATTGCTTCCTGCAGGGGAAAACAGGAAGGAGTTATTATCTCTTTGATAATTGCGGCTTATCTGGCTTTCCAGCATTATTCACGAGCAGGTAGCTTGCGCAAAGCATTTGACCAAGGTTCCATCATTGCCTCCTTAGCAATCATTTGCATTGTTGCTGTGCCATGCGTGCTCTTGATCTGACATCAATAGGTTTTGTAGAGTGGTTCCTAAGCATTGTCTGTGGATTGTTGAACTCATAAACTGGAGAGATAGCTGACGTATAATTATAAACTGGTAGTTGAAACTATGGTTCGTAGAATCCAAAGAGAAAATGCTTTCGTCAGAGCTTGTATATATATGTCTGCTTAGTTGGATTTACATCACCTGTCATGCAAGTATGGACTTGACTCTGTCCGAAAAAAACAAAAAGAAGAAGAAGAAATTATGCATCTCTGTTTACCTCGCGTTCTCAATCATATTTAGCTTCAGGTAGCTGGTAAATAGATGCTTTCACTACTCTTCTTTGGCAGGAGGAGCCTATTTCTATAAGATATTTCAATACTAGGAAAATGATATGTCTTACTATGATGAAGGGACTGATTTTCTCAGTTACTCCTATATTTCAGAACAAAGAACTCCCTCGGAACATTAGCGCATGTTAATATTACCGGTTTTCTAAAGAAAAACAAAGTTCAACAATTTAGATGGCCTATACGGACTCTGAGATGAATGGGAGCGTCGTACATTTCAGTGTAGCTTGTTAAATTGTAATTACGAACAAATCATAGTGAGGATAAAAGATTTTGAAGCTGTTAAGCTCTCGTGAATTTTTCTGTTTGTACTTGATGTGCTTAACCAGATAAATTCCCGGCAGTTCCATAAGCATATCAGAGGAAGGAAAAAAGGTTTATTACTATGGAATCTGTGTCTGTTCTTCGGTATTGTACAAGTTTTGCTTCACTATAGTAATGCTAAAACTAGAACTCCTTGAGGTAAATATTTATTAACTGCATAGATATGTCGCTGGAAACTGTAAAGAAATCTCTAAGTGCTCTCTTCACTATCCACGAGTTTGCTATTTGCACTAAGACATAACATAAATTGAAGTGATCAATGACCTAATTTGACGACCTTGAAATGCTTAATGTCATGATAATTCTCTCTGCCTCCGCATAGATTTGCAAAGTCTGGAGGTGGCTAAGTGAGTGGCCATCTCAATAAGGACTTAAACAAATCGATTTGAGCTTTATTCAGAGGAGCTTGCTACCGGAATACATAATGTGAGACATGTCGTAACCAGGAACCATGGTAGGTTGTACGATATTGTCTGGGCGGAGCTGGGAGTGCCCGTAGGCTCTGAACCATAATCTGTTGGTGCTGATCCATAACCTGTTGGTCCGCTGGGGCTGTAAGGATTGACAGGTGTAGTTGTGCTGTAAATGGAATTTTGTTAGGGTTATACGCTTCATCGTAACAATCAGAAATACAGTTCAGGTAGTGCTGGAAGGTTCACCTGGGTGTTGTCATGGGAGTAGGTGGAGCGGGAGTAGGTGGAGCGGGAGCTGTCGGTGGCGTTGTCCCTGGTGTTTTGTTCGAAGCTGCATAGTGACAGTTCCCGCTACCTGAAGCAATTTGCGCAAATTTCTTCACAATTAGTTCTATGAAGGGTGAAACAAGGAATTGTACAAATATTGACATTCACTCTACGAGGGGTGCAAATTAGCTGCTCACTTTGCTCGAAAGAGAACATTCGGTACATATTTTCCCAGAGGGAGTTTGAGAAGTTAAGCCAAAGGATGAAAAGAAGTAGAACCTCCTATCTCCAAGCGGCATTTCTAGTCCCAACTTTGCAAAGGTTGGTTGCTTGCTAACTTGTGGATTCTTAAGGCTATTTAATCCTATCAAATTATTTCGTGCTTATACTTGGGAGGAGCTTAAACTTGAGGGCAAAAGACTGATTCTTTGGACAAAAAATTAGAGAGAACTGACTGCTGAAATCAATTAGTGCATTACGAGAAAATCACTGATATTTTGTTGCTTAATGATTCTGGGATGTTTTAACGTTTTCAATAACACGTGCTAGTCTGTGATGCTAAGTTTAAAAAAAAAAATAAGAAGGAAAAAAGTTGGCTCTAATTTCACCAATAGCGACTTCTTATTTAGAATAGTTAATTAATCTTCCCCTAAAGACTTAGCTTGCGCTTGAAATATTGTATACTTTTTCCCGACTTACTTGGGTCAGTGTAGGTAAGCTGAGCTGCTCCCCCAAAAACACAACTAGTTGGAATGGGGTTCTTCTGGTAGTAGTCATTGAAAGCATAAGAGGCATGATCTTTAGCCGTATTTGGCTCATAGCAACTGGAACCTGGTTGAATTCCTGAACAATCTGCACCTCCATATCCACAAGCATAATCTAAAGCCACCTGTAGCGCAGTTGGTGAAGCATTGGGGTTGGCTACACACCAAGCTCCTCCTGATGTTGCCGGAGGGTTCGTGGTTGGAGTTGGATTTGTTGTTATTGGTCCGGTGGGAGCTGGTGGTAGTGGAGGGTTTGTGGTTGGAGTTGGATTTGTTGTTATTGGTCCGGTGGGAGCTGGTGGTAGTGGGCTGCCAGGGTTTACTATTGGAGTAGTTGTAGTCGGTGTTGTTGGATTGACAATGGGAATGGTTCCTGGAGTTGCATCTATCGCAGTAGCATAATTGGGAATGGTTCCTGGTGTTGCATCTAACTCAGTAGCAGGATTGGAAGATGTAAAGAAAATCTCATTTTCTTCATTAGCCAGCTTTTGACTTTGAGAGATTTTTCCGATTGGAGGTTTCGCTGCAATGCCTGTATCTGAAAGCAAAATAACCAGGGTAAGTTATTCTTTCTGCAATAGTTATTGATCTCCAGAATAAGAAGTGAGATGCAAGGTTGCTTTGATTCCATGCCACCATCCCAAGTCAAGAGACTTGTAGGAAATAAGAATCATCTGTACTTTTGAATCATCTGTTTTCCGTTTGCTCGGAAAAGTCTGGACAAAGACCATTATGTCAAACTCCTGACATATAAAAGATGGAAGAACATGGTTCTTTTGTTGGTGGAGTTGGGGGATGGGGTTGAAAGTTATTTGTTTCTTGAAGGAGACTTCAGAAATTCTTTCTCTGGAAGAGAATTAACACTCATCATGAAACAATTGAAGATGAATGCGACTCAAAATCACAAATACACAAGCGAACTTGTGAAACTTAATGCATACAAATCACCCTAATGCTGATGTTTATAAAAACTTTGCAAGTCCAGAAAAATCTTCTCCTCGCATAGAAAGTTAATATAGTCATGTTTTCCTTCTACAATGAGAGAGCCCCTCCAAACCTCTTTAGTCCTATTATAAACATTTCCATCACCAATGCGGAAATTTCATTGTTATCTTGCATGCAGATTTGGAGGTTAAAAAAGAGTATTCAATATTGGGGTCATTGCTAAGGCTGCAAAAATCTAATATGAAATGAAGATTTAATGGTTAATATTCCTGAGGTATGGTAGACACGGATGCATACGAGATGGAAGAATTTGCGTGCACAACAGAAGAGGGAACCATAAGATTTTACCTGAAATAAATATGCAGAAGAGGATGAGCATTGAAAGCTGAACTCCAGCATCCATTGTATGTCTGGAGCCTCTTGACATTGAAGTTCGAGGCAATGCAGATATCACATATGAGATTTGTAGAGCAAGATAGGACCTGTTAGTGTCTGTGAAGAAGAAGTTATCTTCTGCATTTAGGGTATAAATAAAGTACAAAGAATCATAGCTTTCTTGCATTGAAGAGGCAATGAAAGGGAGGCTGGTGTTGGGGGAATATTAGAAAACTTGGGAAAGGAGGCATTGGTAGTTAAAAACTGCAAGCAAGGAGGTACCCGTACCCAACCCAAATAGGGAAAAAGTTCTGATGAAGAATGAGAAGGTGAAAGAATCACCTGTTTGGAACATAAATCTTAAATCTTATGTCTAGTAGTCATTTTAATAATCATATTGGAGAAGTCAAGGTTTGTTCCAATTACTCTATCTTAAGCTATTGTTTTGATTAAATCTAAACAACACAATGGTGTAACAGTGTTGAATGTGAGGTGATTATCCTGGACTCACAGGTTAGGAGTTGCTAATAAAATATAATGCCAATTCTTCTTCTTTCTTCTTTTTTTGGCTTAATTGGAACGAACTTCTGATTCTCATGCTTTACCCTATACCATCACCTCTTGGTTCTTGGCCACTAACAAAATACTAAAAAAGAAAAATAAATAAAAATCATGATGGTTATTGTATTGAATGTGTGATGCTGCTGTTGTGGCACTCACTTTTCTCTTTTCTGCCTAGCCTTTTACTGTTCATAGGACTTAATCAAAAGGTAAAGATATAGGGAGGGAGGGAGTGAGAGAGGGAGATTTTATTCCAAGTAGAATTCCATATGCGATGCTAAAAGGTTCTCTCTCATTTGTCTGCCTTACACATTGGATCTATCAATTTTACAAAGTTGTGCAGATGCAAACTGTCTAAAGAAACAACGTATCAAAGAACTTTCCTTTCTTTTGGTAGACTACAGATGTGAGATTGGATTTCAGACTATTGCTTTTGGAGTTATTATATTAATTTTCAGGACGAATAATGTTTTGATGGCTTAGAACTGTGTGATGTTACCTTGAAAATTGAGATTCAAATTTGAAAAGTATATATGTACAGTTATATTAATTTCAATAATTTGATATTTAGACAACAATTTGTTTCTTATTTTAGAAGAGCTAAAATAAGAGTGTTAGAAGAGCTGAAAGGCCATATATAGAATAAAAAAATCATGGTGGTGGAATCAAAACAATTTAAAAGAAAGTAAAAGGAAAAAGAGCAAGTTTCAAAATTTTATATGTTTATAGAAATGATAAAAATATTAAAAAATATAAAATTTTTAAGAATAAGGTAGAAAAAGTATTAAATGTGTTGAAAGTTTTGAAAATTTTGAAAATTTTTATAAATGATTAGACATTAAGGAAGGAGAAAAAGATATTCATAGGATAGCAAAAATTAGAGAAAAGAAAACAAATTATTTAACACTAGCTATTTGTATAAAAGATGAAAATGAAAATGAAAATGAAAATGAAAATGAAAATGTTTAGTTAAGGACAAATTAATAAAAGATCGATGGAAAAAATACTTTTATAACTCAGTTAATGAAGTCAATGAGAATGAAATTACATTAGGTGAATTATAGCAATTTGAACAAAACAGAAATTTTATATATTATCACAAAATTTAAAATTTAAAGGTAGAAAAAGCACGTGGGCAGTTTGAAGGGCGGTTGCCCATTTCTCTCCAAATTTTTACCGTGCATGTGGGCGATTAACGTGGGAAAAAGGTGCAAAAATTATTTTTTTTTTGGTAGCAGGTGGTCCCTATTTCTTAGGGATTTTGTACCTAAGTCTTAGGGTTTTTGTCCTCCCTATGGGAGGTGGATGTTCCTAACTTGGGAGGAGGAATTGGGTAGCATTGCGAAAGGCCTAGGCCGGAGCAATGGACTCAGATATGTGTTCCATGACTCTTGAGGGCAGTTTGCCACTTCAAGGTGTTCAAGGAGAGACCTACCAGTAGGGTTTTTTTTTTTTTTAGTTAGGCTGAGCTCTGGTAGTTAGGTAGTTGCCTTAACCGATATACTGTGTTAAGGAGAGTCCATCATCGATGGACAATTTATGTACCATGTTAACTTTATTTGCCAAAGTTAATATAACTACTTTCTTTTGGACAAAAAAAAAATGGTAGAAAAAGCACTAAAAGACATGAAAAATGGTAAAATAGTCAGTTCTAATGATATTCTAATTGAGGTAAGGATATGTTTGGAAAAGTTTGGATTACATGGCTTACGAATCAACTTAATTTAATTATAGAAATTAAGAAAACACTTAATTAATGGAAAAAAAGAAGCATGTTGGTACTTTTATATATGAATAAAAGATGTACATAATTGTGCAAATTATTGGGGTATTAAATTAATTAGTTATACTATGAAACTTTGGGAAAAGATAGAATGAAGGTTGAGCAAAGAGAGTAGTGTATTAGAAAATTATTTTGATTTCATAGTAGGAAAGTCCACAATAGAAGCTATACATCTAATAAAAAGATTATGTGAGTATTATAGAGAGAGAAAACAAAAATTACATATAATATTTTATTAATTTTGAAAAGGCATATAAGAAACTTAATTGGGATATAATATTTTCTTTAGTAGCAACTTGTCTGTGGATCATAAGTAACCGGTATGCCAAGCCTTAGGGGGGATAAGAGGGCAATGCTTAGCCAGATACTTGGGGTTTACCTATGCAAATTGGGAGTTTCAAAAGAGAGGTCTTCAAGTATGTGGTGGAGAAAGTACAGCAACGAATTCAAGGATGGAAATCAAGATTCCTCAGTTTAGTAGATAAGGAAGTTTTAATTATAGTTTTAATTAATGTATTACCAAATTATGTTATTGGCTATTTTAAACTTCTTGTAGCAGTGTGTAAAGAAATAAGTAGAATTACGGCTAAGTTTTGGTGGGGAGATAATGAGGAAGGATAAAATAAGTTTCATTGGAAGGCTTGGGGTAAATTAACTGAAGTAAAAACTGAGGGAGAGTTGGGTTTTCAAGATATCCAAAGCTTTAATGATTCATTATTAGCTAAGTAGCTTTGGAGAGTGGTTATTAGAGCTAAATACTTCCCTCAAGGTGGGTTGATGCAGGTGGTATCAAAGGGGAGTACCTCATGGTTATGGAAAAGTTGGTTGGGGGTTAGATATGTTCTGGAAAAGGGAATGAGGTTCCAAGTTGGAGAAGGCAAATCTATTTGGGTTTGGGATTCTCCATGGCTACCAGCTAGCAAAGGATTTAAGTCGACATCAAACAATCCTAATAGGGGCAACGTTACTTGGGTTAATGAGTTGTTGTTACCAGAGGGCCATAGATGGAATAAGCAACTGATCTCAGGGATTTTTGTGCAATAAGAGGTAGAGGCAATTATGCGACTACCACATGGACCAACAGGAAGTCAAGACAAGTTAGTTTGACAATTGAGTTCCACGAGCTGTTATACAGTCAAATATGCATATCAACATATCAAGAGGGATCAAAGGCAGCAACAGGTTGAGATGAAGAAAGTCGCACTGGAAGTTTAAGAAGAGTAATGTGAAGGTTCAGTTGGAGTTTAAATATCAAAAACAAATTGAAACATTTTATTTGGAGGTGCTGCCATGACATAGTTCCGACAAAGAAGAAGCTTTAAACTAGGAAAATAGTTGTAGATACAATTTGCCAAATGTAGGTGAAACAGAAGAAACTCTAGAACATGTTCTTTTTAATTGTACTAGAGCAAAATTGGTTTGACGCATTGCACCGGTACGATGGCATATATCAAACATAGAGGTGTTGAGCTTCGAAGGATGGTGGCAGCAGGTTAGTCGTAGCAAATATAAGCATCTTTGGCAGGAACGGAGTCAACTTTTTGTCTATCTTTTGTGGATGTTGTGGAAATCCAAGAATTTATGGATTTTCACAAAGAAATGGATGGAGGAAAAGATAATGGTGGATTTGGCTGTGGAAGAGTGGATGGCGTTCGACAATGAAAGGACAAGGGAGAGTCCTATATAACTAGGAATGTGTATAATTTTGTTCAGTGGTTACATAGGAAAGATAGGTGGAATCAAAACAGTTGCTAGAGTGGTTACGGTAACCATTTACAATGTAAGGAGGTTAGCTTAATCACTCTTCAGCTGGATAGATTTTTTGGGACTTTTTTCGTATATAGGTGGGATCGTTGAAGTTTGTTAGTTGTGTTTTGGCTGCTTTCATGAGTCAAGGAGGGTTCAAAGTAGAAGAACAATTGATGTACTTATTAACTTTCCTGGAAAAAGTTAATATAATGACTGTATTTTACGTTGGAAAAAAAAGAATAACTTATATAAAAGTTATAGTAAAAGATATGTATAAAAAATGTAGTCATATGTGTAAGAATGCTAATCAGGATGTCAGGAATTCCTCAATACTATAAGTTTATATCAAGAATCTTTTTTGAGCTTATATTTTTGTCTTAATAATAAACATACTTACCAAATATACACAAAAAGTAATTCCTAGATATATGTTACTTGAAAACAATACAATTTTATTTGATGAGATAAGAAAACAAGTAAATACCAAATAAGAAGTTTGGAGGGAGGTAGTAGAATGTAAACGTTTTAAAATAAATAGAATTAAAATTGAATCTATAGAGTATCACTTTGGTAATTAGAAAATAACCAATAGAGTAAGTGTGAAAATTTGCGAGCATGAATTAAATATATCTAAAAATTAAAAATATTTAAATCTAGCCTCTAAGAAAATGGGGAAATTTCCCTTATACATATATTATATATAGAGTTTTTTTTTGTTTTTTTTTGAAGTATCCTATACTATTACAATTGTTTTTCCTATTCTATTATAAGAGTGTTTCTATATGATACAATTGTTTTCCCTATTCTATTATAAGATATACTATTACGATTGTTTTCCTTACTCTTTTTTTTTTTTTTGATGTATCCTATACTATTACAATTGTTTTTCCTATTCTATTATAGGAGCGTTTCTATATGATACAATTGTTTTTCCTATTCTATTATAAGAGCGTTTCTATATAATACAATTGTTTTTTTCTATTCTATTATAAAAGTATTTCTATTTGATATGCCTCACTCCTATCCTATACTATCACAATTATTTTCCCTATTCTATTATAAGAGCGTTTCTATATGATACCATTATAAGAGTGTTTCTATATGATACAATTGTTTTCCTTATTCTATTATAAGAGTGTTTCTATTTGATACACCACCAAGAGGGAGGGAATCATTATAAGAGTGCTTTTATATGATACCTTATCCTATTATTAGAGTGTTTCTATATGATAGACCAAGAGGGAAGGAGGGAGGATGAGGGGAGGAGGATGTCAGAAGAAGGGTTTGAACTCTTGTGCTCTTGGCCCCAACAAAGTTGGGTGGTCGCTGAGGCAACCCCAACAATTATATATAGAGTTAAAGCAAGTTGGATCAAATGGAAAAGTATATCCTTTATAGTTTGTGATTATAAAGTACAGCCAAAATTAAAAGGAAATTTTATAAAACATCCATAAGACTACTAATGCTTAATGGATTAAACTGTTAGGCAACTAACTATCAACATGAACAAAAAATGAAAAAAGTAGAAATGAAAATATTGATATGAATCTATAGACACACTAGACTAGATAAAATAAAAAATAACTATATGAGAAAGAAAGTGAGGGTAGCTCTAGTAGACAAGACAACACAAGAAACAAACTTAATCCGGTTTGGACATATACATAAGAGATCTTTGAAGGAACTAATATAACGTATACAAAATAGAGAATTATTACATCAAATTAAAAGGGAAAAAGGACCTAAACATGCTTGAAAAGAAACTATTAAAAAAGACATAATATATCAAAATTTAAATGAAAGTAAGTATTTTGATTAAACACAATGGTGAAATATCATTCATACAATCAACCTCATACTACGTGATAAAAGTTTAGGTGTTGCATTTAAATGGAACATACATTATATTATAATACATGAGAATAAGAATTGACTCTGGGGGATAAGATTATGATACTATAGAATCAAACCAAACCAAAACACAGACTCGTTGATAATTAAATATTCTCCAAATCATAATGAAATTCTCAGTAAAATTGATTCATTAATGGAAAATACATTAGCTAGATATAGCAATATATCATAATAAGGATTGGCTCAAGTGGCAAAGTCATTATTACCAAATCACTATCTTATTAATAAAATTTACTCTATATAAAACAATGATATTCGCATTGAAACCAACTTATAAACACAAATAATGACATTTTAAAATCTAGAGTAGCTCACAAACATGGTTAATGTGGGAAAGATAGAAGATGAGTCCAATGATAAAATTTCTACTCTCAATTTATTAAGGTATTTCTCCCTCCATCCAAAAAAAAAATCCACTTTGGTTTATATATAATTTCTTATTAGTTATTAGGTACAACATACTTAATGAACCAACTAAATGTATAATTTTATATTTTTATCCTTATCTTTTAATTATGAGTATACATAATTATTATTAGTAATAATATTTTAATAATTTGGTTTGAAAGTAGACTATTTTTTTGAGACAAAAAAAATCTTGAAAGTGCTCTCTTTTTTTTGGAACGGCGGAAGTAATAATAAAATCCTTCACTTTTGTGTACTCAAACATGGAGTTTTTTCCCAAAACATTGAATAAATAAAGATAAATTAAATAAATATTGGCATTTTAAAAATTATTCCATTTCTACTGAAATCGACCTCCCGGATGTCAATTTTAGGCAAGTTTTTTTAAAAAAAAACTTAGCCCTATTTTCACAATCCTAGCCTTCTTCCCTTATTTGTGTCCGCCGCCCTCCTTCCCCCTCTCTCTTTCTTGGCCTAGCAGCCCTTGCAATCCCAGCCAGCCTTTCAAATTTTTTTTCTCTTCTCTCCCGCCGGACCACATTCCCTCCCTTCCCCTCATTCTTTCAATTTTTTTGCTTCCTTTTTCCTTCCCACCCCTTCCCCTATACCTGTCCCTCTCCCCCCCCCCCCCCTCACCCCTCAACCCAAAAAAATATATATATTTCTTAATTTTTTTAGTATAACCACCCCCCACCCAAAAAAAATTTTTATTTTTTAGTTTGTTTCATTACAAGTTGGGCATTGTTTATAAAAAATTTTCAACAAAGGTAAATTAATTTATATTTCATGCAAATTTTAAATTTGTTAATACATTGTGATATTATATAATTGGTAAACTGATAAAATTTTTATTTTGCAGCGAAAAGGGAAATAAACCTATATTTCGAGAAATGAAAAAAACGAAAGAGGTGAAGGTAAATAATTTATATATTTTGAATTATGAATTGACGTTATTTTAATTTGAAAATATGTTGTGAATACTATATTATTGATAGAATGCTTTGATGTGAGTAATAAATTCGTTGTGAATAAAGTATGCTTATTGGATTGATTTGCAATGAATAATAATAATTAGTGGCCTGAACGGCTCTCAATACAGTAATGGTCCAAAACGGTTTATTGTTGTTGATCATAATATTGGCTTGGCAGAACTTTTGGGTTTGCATCGAGTAACTCGAATGGGTGGACGTCAAGTTAGGATAAAGTTAATGTGTTGTTATCTTATTGGCATCACCAGTCATTCAATCACATACATACATGTTCCAGTGGATGATGATGATACATTGAGAAAGATGTTGTGCATTCTAACGACATTTCATGCTCTTAATGTCTTTGAATTGTACTATAAGTCAAGAACCCGTTCCTCAAACAAGTGTTGGGTCATTCACACAACCTCTACATAGTAGAGGGAGAGAGAGAGAGAGGGGTTTTTTAATGATTGATAGTTTTTTATGGTGCTTTCATATCGAATGATATTTGTTTGCCACAAGCAAGGGTTGTATCGGGCCCTTCTTTTTTTCACGAGGGTCCAAGTGGTGCCAATTTTAATGAGAGACCAAGTGGTGGTAATTTTAATGAGGGACTAAATGGTGGCAATTTTAATAAAGAGCCAAGTGGTGTAACCTTAAACGATGAACAACCAAGTGGTCAAACAATAACTAGCTTGCCACTTGGAAGCACAAGTCAAGATGTGTATAATCGCAGTGATCCCATTAAGGATTGGGTAGACAATGGTGGTGGATCATTTGATGATAGTGATGAGGAGGAAGACGTGGGTTGTGGTCAACAGAAAGGAAGGACTTCAAATCCAATGGTTGATGCTACTATGGATAACGTAATTGCTGATATTCCCTTTTACTCGAACATTAGCGATGCAAAATTTTCAATGATAGACAATTTCTATGGCTATAGATAACCAATTTGGGTTGACGATTGCACTTCGGAGTTAGATGTTGGAATAATATTCCGGACCAAGAAGATGTACAACATGCAGTTAAATGTTGGTCTATTTGTGTGCACAGGTACTTCAATGTGTATGAAAGTACTCCTACTGGTTTGTCCGATGTCTTTATTATGCGGACAAGAATTATTTATAGAGGGTTCAAGCGAAGTTGAAAAAGCAACATAGCTTTTGGGAAATCACAAAAATGTAATTGAAACACACATGCTTCCCTAAAATACAACCAGAGGACCATCCAAATTTAGATCATGGCATGGTTGGTCGGATGGCACGGAACAATATTAAGGAAAAAACTTCCTATACGGTCATCGATATAGTTGAAGATGTGCGCTCTCTTGGGATGAATATATCATACAAGAAGGCATGGTTAGACAGAAGAAAAGCTATTGCAATAGTATATGGTAATTGGGAGTCGTTGTACACTATATTACCGAAATTCTTACTTGCTCTTCAATCTTGTAACCTCGGTACAATTGTTGAATGGCGTCACACTGAAGATAATATCAGATATTACAACATTTTTAATTCCTTATTTTGGGCATTTAAGCCTTGTATTGATAGTTTTCAACACTGTCATCCCATGATTAGTATCAATAGAATGTTTTAATATGGCAAATACAAGAAAAAAAAACTTTATTGCGGTCGGTGCTGATGCAACTAGGCATATTATTCCCTTGGCTTTTGCTATTGTTGCTGAGGAAAGTTTGGCTAATTGGTCCTGATTTTTTTATAATTTATGTCGTCATGTGATTTGTGACCGGCAAGACATTTGCTTGATTTCAGATCGATCGAGGGGAATATTGTGAGCCGTTGAGAACAACCGTACGTTACAACCACCAATGGTTCATCACAAGTATTGTGTTCTCTATGTCAAAGCAAATTTCAGTGCTCGTTTAAAAAATAATGTTTTGACGAAATTGATGCACTACGCTACTTGTTCACACTAGCAGCGAAAATTTACTCAATTAATGAAATCAATTAAAAAATTAGATGAAAACGCCCATAAATGGTTGATAGATTACATGCCGGCTCCCATAGATTACATGCCGGCTCCCGGCGCCCATAAACGTTAGAGGATTGACAGAATATATGTTAGGAGCTGTTAGGTTACATGCCGGCTCCCGTAGATTTTGATGAAGATCAACTTAAATTGAAGAGTATCTCTAGGCATTTGCAGGCACATCCTCTACTACTCGAGGGCACAGATGATGAGATTTTACAACATGTCAGATGTTGGATAATGCAAATTATATGGTCTATTATAGGGGACAAGTCAGGTATGAAAATCAAATTGATGTACATATTTCTACTGAAGGATGTAGACATTGCATCGAAATATAGTTGGGCAACGCTATTTTAGCGTCTCTATATAGGGCACTATGTCGAGCATTAGTGGGAGATATAGTTGATATCTATGGTCCGCTATACATTCTGTAAGTGTGAGCGTGGGAGAGACTACCTAGCATCAGGCCACAATACCGTAATGTGAGAGAATAACCAATATTGGATTTCCCCGGCATGTCTATCAGTCCTCGAGCCTGTATTTACGTTTTTCCACATTTTTAATGGTACATTTGTTTTATTCTAAATTATGTCTCATATTCTATATTGTCGTCCCCAAATTATTGCACGTGGAACACAGGGTTGAATTTGCAAATATCAGTTCACATGTGTTGTGCATGTATCGAGATCGTTTGAACTATATGTCGAAAGATAATGTAAGTAATACATAATTAATGCTTTTTAATTTTGGCTCTTTAAAACAAAATTTAGTTTAAACACTAATTATGGTTAACTTTATTTATTTCACAGTTTATCTGGCAATCATATTTAGTGAAAAATTTGTATCAGTTGCCCGATTATTGCTTATGCGGACATGATGTTTGGTATGCAAGTGAGCCTCTGATCAATTTTGATGTTGTTGAACTGCATTTACCTGAGCGAGTTATACGACAGTTCGGCTATCATAGACTATTCCTGCTACCGTTGACATGGATTTGAGGGTGTATAGACTTGATTGACGAGGTAAAAAGAGAGTTAATTGAATATCTCAACATACACCCTACATTGATGAGTGGAACAGACAGATGGAGAGAATTGTGTATGGATTACCTTCAATGGCCCCATATAGCATTTTTTAGAATATATGGTATGGTATCATCGGATTATTCTGTCTCTGATAGGTAATCCAGCGCACCATCCTACCCTATGTGTCTGGCCAACTGCATCGGTTGTCAAGTATTTGGTATGTATATGATATTTGAATTTTTCAATATTTAATATAGTATGCAACTTTTTAATTGTTAGTGTTTTTTTATTTGCAGGATGAATGTTGGGAGAAAGTGTATGATTTGACATAAGATCCTTTGAATAATTTAGAGATAGATTAGAGAACGGTTATTGCCAATGTACAAGACATTTTTTCTTGTGCATTGACAATAGTTGGGGAAAGTCGTTGGATGCAAATGACACATTCAAACTTTAAAGACCAAAGTGAATTTTAACAATCTTATGGTCGTCCATCTACATCCAGTTGTTATAATGTTTATGATGCTAATCAGATATTTAATATTGGTTCGTTTCTTCATCAGTCCGGTGAGTCATATGAGGAGACATCTGAGATTGAACATTTATTGCAGTTTGACATTAGAACGTTATCTCAAGTGTCTCCGTATAATTTGTTCTATGAGCGTCGGAGGTGTCCTCGTCAGCAATCACGTATGGATAATCCATTCTTTTTGATTTAGACTTATTGGAAATGCAAGAGTTCCAAACCCACAAGGGCTACAAGAATTTAGTGGTGTTGCCACTGAATACAGCGCTATAACTCACGAAAACAGAAGCTCTCAAAGGGGCAAAAGGCCCACGAGGGGCAAGCGGGAAGAAGATCGAATAGTGGCAAGGGTTGAAAACCTAGATGACCTATGATTAACTAAATGTACAAAAACTTGATTATATCGGGTCACTAATACTATACAAAAGTGATATTACTCATCTCAATTAGCCTACTACGAATGGCCTTTGGTGAAAAAAACTAGAACTAAATATCTAATTATCACCTCATGCCTTTGTATGAAAACCAACTTGCATATGTTGAATAGCGTTGCTACCCAACTACTGTCGCAAGCGTTGAACAGTCAGATAGTTCTGCTACTATCGTATGGAGATGGAGAGACTACAATAAAAAAACAAAAAAAAATCAAAATTTTTGAACATTGCACTGTAGCTACAGATGCTCATCCCTTGTCAAGATTCAACCTGTTAAACCAAAAGGGACAAAAACAAGAAGGAAAAAGAAGGACGGTAGCTACAGTGCAACGTTCGCACCTTAATCGCATATTCGGTCACCCCTAGCTACAGGAATTTGAGAGAAAAATGCAACGTTCGCACCTTAATCGCATATTCGGTCGCCCCTAGCTATAGGAATTTGAGAGAAAAATGGGCAGCCGTCCTTCTTTTTCCTTCTTGTTTTTGTCCCTTTTGGTTTAAGGGGTTGAATCTTGAGAAGGGGCGAGCATTAGGAGTTGCACACTATTTTACATCGAGTTACAAATATCTTGACATTCTAACGGAGGGAAACAATGGAAGGGAGCAGTTAACGTTAACAAACTTTTATTTCATGCCTCGATTTCACGGTCAAGAAAGTTGAATATCAATTACCATTCCTATACAGGAAAATGCCTCTTCATGAAAAATACAGAAGCTCTACAAAGTGAGGAGCAACTAACATCATCCGTTTGCTCATCTAAATGCATGAAGGCAACATAGTTCCAAGTGTCCTGATGCTGGACTAACCATATATTCTTGCGGTGCCTTCAGACCAGTACAAAACATTAACAGCTCCGCTTGCTGCCAGTTCTAAAGCTTCTTACCGCAATGTATTTCTACAACCTTGGTCAAAGTCTTAGAATGAGTAGATTGAAATTGGGTATCCTCTCTGGCATGGAAGATGGTTTCCGAACAATTTACTAGCTCATTATTGAATTCTTGCATCTCCTGTACAACAAATGCCATGCCTTGGTGGCATTTGCACTTTTATCAGAAGTCGCCAAGGAATTATCTACGTATTAAAATCTATGCAATTTCTTAAGCTGATGCTCAGCGAGGTGACAATTCAGAACTAAACCAAAAGAAGGAGAGCAAATCACACTGTCCAACTTAGGCACATCACAAGCACAGATCCCAAGCCTTAACTTCGTGCCATAATTATTATGCATCAGTTACACCAAGAAAATAAGAGCTGCATGTGAAATCACATAAAATAAGCTTCAACTTAGGTAAAAGCAATTCTCATGTAAAATTATGCATGGGAATCGTACCTTTAGTTCATCCCTCTTGAGGTTTATGGCATTTTAACAAATGTTTCATGACATCAGTCCAAGCTGCAAAAAGAAGGTTATGTAAAAAATTTTAAAAGTCTATAATTCTGTAAAGCAGACAAGACTTTGTTACCAGGAATTCTTTGGAAATCAGGCTCCACTCCATTCCCATTTATGTCCATGTGATTTGGGGTAACATACTTCCCAACAGTGACTACGACACCAGATCCATCATGCAGCTCAAATACAGATTGAATCAGGCCCTGTAAAAGCAAAAATTAAATTGATACGACATATATGAGAGATTTTGCTTTTGCCTACCTCCTTCTGGAAGATTTACAGTAGTTGCATAGGGTTTGGAGGGATTGGGCTTGGTCAGGGGAAGGCCTGGGGGTGTAGTGTGAAAGATTTCTTCATCAGAGGAAGTCACACTTGCCACACAGAAACAAATTGTGTCTTGCCCTCAAAATTTTTCAAGATGGAGCTCAAAAATGTTTTGGTGGCAAATACATAAGAAATATCAAACCATGAGAGGAAAACCTAACAGAATTTGTTTTCTTTCATCATTGGAATTGTGTGAAATTTCCTAAGTTATTATTGAAACCTCATTGATCTGAGATTTGTTACACCCACTCACTCCAAAATAGGTCCTAATAAGAAGGATTATCTAAAGTCATTAGCTAATTTACGGCATATGTCTAGGAAAGCAAACAAGTTGGAAGAATACATTTCCTTCTTCTATTCTGTTATGAAAAGGGAGGCTGAACCTCCCATATTCATTAATCCAACTGAAAAACCTAAAGATCACATTGGCTATTTCAACAGCTTCTGACAATGTGAGATTCACAAATAAAGCAGCAAGAGAATATTGGCAGAAGAACGTGATGATACTTTGGGTAGTCCTAATACACTTGCCTCACCAAGAACTGACTAAGTTGAACTGAAACTCTTCATTCATCATTCGAGGCATGAGAAATATTGCATATTACAGTTACAAAAAACATTATATAGGTAGGCAGGCCTGGATACTTGTCAAGCACCATTCCAGGTCAAGTTTGTTAGAAATAATATAGAAGAAGAAAGTAAAATATTTATTTCCCTCTTAGTGATTTAAAGGATCAAAATAAAGGTAAGTGAAAAGTGGAGAAGGTAACGTAACTAGCAAGTAACAAAAGGATTGACTATGATAGGCAATAAGAGCATGGCATGTCACTTTATTTATGAGAAGGAGGGGGTAGGTTGGGAAGGGAAAAAACTGGTTCTGGGTAACCACTTAAAAACATTTATTACCTTTCCATAAGTCTTCTCCCCGACAAGAACAGCTCTGCAATTATCATGAACTGCTGTGGCCACCTGAAACGAAAACCCTCAGATAAAACATCTTTGAAGTACATTTAAGCAATTATAGACCAAACAACTCACAATTTCGCTTGCACTAGCAGTGTTTCTATTCACCAAAACCTGCAATGAAGCAATATATGTGATGAGTCTAACCAAGTGAAGATTATTTCAGAACCATAAGCAGACTAATATCCAATCCTTCAATTCACCCAAAGCTGAATATATGGATACTCGAGAAAATGCACATATTTTGTTGTACCATGTATATCATAATCAACCTGTATCAAGATCATGATTACCTTTTACATGCCTCTACTAAGGAAGGGCCAAGAAGAAAAAGAGAAATCAAACTAGGATGGAGAATAGCTTCTAATCGGATAACAAGATACCAGCTCCAAAGTAGAGAATTGCAGTTCCCATTAAGCAAAACAATCAAGGAAAAGTGGAGTTACTCAGTTTTAAGCAGGTAAACTTGAAAATAACTTTATCCAAATTTTAAAAAACAAACAGTTCAATGATATTGGGCATTTCTACATGCAGATGCACAATTTGCATCCAACAATGAATGTAGCAAGGTCAAAAAATTATTTAGGTTATTGCATTTGTATACATCCACAAACTACTTTCCATGGTTTGCTCCTATATTTAGTTAAGAGAAACAATGTGCGGCCAACGGCTCCAGGTAAATTTCTCTGCAATGTACATGTGATTTTCTTCATCTATATGATAACAATCTAGAAAATACAACTAGTCAGAAGATAAATGTTTACAATGACGGGAGCTGTCACTAGAGGTGGAACTTCTGCTACGATATTTCTGACATAATGTGGATCCCGTCCAACAGTATAAGTCACCTGTAGGCAGTAATTCCAAAAAAGAATGAAATGACTGAATGCTGAGCGTTAAATTTTGATTATAACTTTAAATTATACAAGTGAGAAGAGATGTTGACAGCTTTGAACATGAACTGACATTAACTCATGTAACTTTTCCCTTTTTCTACACCAAAAAAAAAAATTCTGAAATGGTTTCCACATTTACATATTCTATATGTATATGCCTGCCTAATTAAAACTATAATATTGTACAGGTGCTTTTAACTATAGGGTAATAAAAAATATCATAATCTATCACAAGCAAAAAGAAAAACAATAGGGGTAACCAATAGAGGATAAGAAAATCAACTTGAGAGCAAACACAGAAACAAAATTGCCTGAGCAGGGATGGTGTCTTATGAGGCTTTAAATAATGCAGGGATATTGAAAAAGAAAGGATAATAGTAATCTTTCATCTTAAAACAAAGTGTTCTTTCCCATCAACTCCTTCCCACCAACCATTCTTCCTCAGAACCTATCTTCCCACAAGCAAAATAAGAAAAAAATTATCATGCTAAAAAACAAAGATGCACTGTTTTTTATTTACATCAGTGATGAGCAGAAGTTAAATTTTTTCATCAAGATTCGGATTTTGGTATCGTTTTCCAGGGACTTAATAAGAATTTGGTCATGGGAATAATGAGGTCAAAGGAGACCTTTAGATGCACCAATATGGTGCCTAGAGAAAAGATAATTATTAACTCAAATTAAAAGGGGAAGGGGAAAGCCTAAAAAGACTTGGAAAGAAACTAATAAAAAAGACATAATATATTTAAATTTAAATGAAAATATGTGTTTTGATAAAATGTGATAGCGAGATATGATCCACATAGCCAACTCCATAGTTGAATAAAGGTTTAGTTGTTGCTGTTGTTATTGTTGTTGTTGTTGTGTGTGTGTGCGTGCACACGTATGGAAGTGTGCATAAATGGAAGTCAAATTATACATGTTCTCATAAAACAAACAAGAAGATCAGTAACTTTATTGTGCAAAAGTTTCAGTTCCAGTAAACAAGAGTTCAATGCTAGTCTGCAAGGAATCTAAATTAGCATGATAACAGCAAAACTACAGCCACAAGTCTAATTTGCAAGCAACTGGAAGAAACCCACATGACATGTCATGGAGTAGATTCACATACCGTCTCGCCTTTATTTAGAAAGAGTTTAGCAATTTCAATGCCAGCCTGAAATACAAAAGTAAAGTTACATAGAGGAAAGATTCCAAAAGTAATGGATTGATTAATACAGTGGAAAAACCATATGTCACTTCAAGTAGGTCATCATACTTTTATAGCTTCAATACAGTGCTCAACTCTATAACATGGATAACTGCTGAAGAAAGCAGAAAAAAAAACTATTTATAAAAGACAAAAATTCCATTAGAATTCCATTAGCTAAAGAGCCACATCAGAATTCAAACAAAACCAAAGTAGGGCTGTTCAAAATTTCCCACAAAACTATAATATCCGAAAAACTGATCCAGTCTGATCTGAAAATTTAGGATCAGATTGGATTTTCTGAAACAATGGTTACTATATCCTGGCACAAGCTCAGATCGGTTCAGTTCTTTTACCATTGGATATCTGATGGTTCAAAGACCAAGTCAACTACAACTTTGTTGAGATTTGAGTCTCAAACAAGAGGACTCCTCACCCATCACCGTCATCACCGCCAGCACTGGCTCATCTCTTGCATCTGTACCACACTCCACCATTGGAGTCAGGCATCAGCCGGCATTGTGGAAGCTTCTTTTTGTCTCTGTCTTCGTCCTTGCCGCTTACAAAGAGTAAAATTTCCTATTCCACTTATTGACAGGCATTTCTAATTCTCCTCTGTGATTTTGTCTCCAGTTCTTCTCCCCTTCAAAGCTCCAATTCAGTTTTCCCCTCTTTCAACACTTTGAGCTCCCTCTACTTCTCTTTCCCCATAACAGCTTCAGTTCACATTTCTTCAAACCACTCTCACCAACCAGCTTCACAGCTCAAATCAATTGCTATTAAAGACTTGCCATGGGCCCCTTATATTAATTAAAAAAAAACCCAATTAAATCCAGGTCTAAAACAGGGACTTTCTGTCTCAATGCTAAATTGCTGAAGTGGCCACAGGTATCTTCTTTGAAAGGTACTAACGTTTATGGGGTATTTCTAAAGTCATCATTCTTCATAAATGTTCATTAAAGCTTGTATGTTTCCATTCTTCATTGCTCCATCTAATTCCATAGCTGGATTTTCATGTTTTTGTAACCGACATATTTAGTCTTTAAAAGGCTAGAAAATTCTGAAAGAACAGTTTTTCATTTGTCCAGGTCCCAGATTTCAACTTCCTGTAATGCTTTCAGATTCTTCCAGTTGCATATGAGACTGTTTCTGTTTAGCACTTCGGAAAACTTCCCAAGGCTTAACATAATATTCCTGTAACAATCATCAAAGTAGCACTAGCATTTTGTTTATACATATTACTTGGTATTCAAATCTCTTATCCTCTCTAAATTATTTGCTTATTCTGGTGATGGTTTCAGTAAGTGTATGACCTTGCAACTAATTTTTGTTTGTTGTAAAGACCAGCTTTCTGTTTGTTCTGGTTTTAGGTTGGAATGACATTTTTTGTGATGTTCTGATCTTCTGAAGCAATTGCTAGTAAAAGTGGAATGATTAATGTTTTGGGATGTTTTCTTACTATTATTTCCCTTTCTTTCCTGTCACCAGGTTCTAAGATAAGCTAATAGAGGGGAAAAAAATAAAGAAATAGAGAACCTAATAAATGTGGCACAATAATATTAAGTAGGATTTTATTTTACTTATCCGAAAAGAAATTTGAAAGGCATATAATTTTTTTCCCAAATTTTTTCTTCAGGAGACATTTTCACAATTATTTATAATTGTTACTAATACTTCTCCATTCAAGAAAAGGAAAATTAAGGGAGAGGGAGTCAAAGTAAACACTTAAACCCAAAAATAAGATAAAATAAAACAAAAAATCAGGTCAATCCAATCCAACCCAAAATTTAACTCAGCCAAGACAGACTGCATGAATCAATTTCGGATCAAGATCCACACAGTGTGGATTGGGTTGGGTCTCCAATTTCTCCATCTAAACAGACCCAGGGAGCAGGGTCAATTATTACACTTTCTGACATAGTTTTGGGTTTCATTACCATCACAAATTCAGGAACTTTCTCTTTCAGCCAAAGTCTCAATTCTTGTATTTTCCATTAATTCTTTCCAGATTTTCTTAAAGATTATTATCTTCAATTCTGACTTGTTAACAATACATAATTCATGTCACAGAGTACCTCACACCAAATGCACAAGCATTATTATCTGCATTGGTACTTGCTTCCAGACATGATTTTCGTCTCATATTGCAGTTAAAAAAAGTGTTCCTTTCCGCCATTTGGGCAAATTGTTCTTGTTGATGCCAAAGCACTGCAAATAACAACTGAGATGCAATCTTTTAAGTGGCTAGACCACCACCACTACTTACTTCACTTTACCAAGAAAATGACTTTCCAAAGTTGGCTTTTCTTCTTGTAATCAATGCAAAAGTTTTAAAAGACAAACCACAGCTGACCAATTCTGCTACCTAGTGACTCAAATGAAACATGTATACAGTCTATTGATCAAAAGACTGTTATCTGGCAAGAAGCATAATGGGACAGAAAGTTTAAAGGTACCAGATAGGTCATCTACAATATACCAGGAAGGAGTCTGGTTCTGACTAACTGGTACAATTTGAGTAAGGTTTTCAATATATATTGAAGTATGCCATCTGCTCCATTTACCTGAAGTGCTATAAGTGCGACCAAGCTCAATTTTATATGCATCTATCTTGTTATGTAGGGACTACTTGGAAATGAGACAACTATCTACTCTGAATCCTAAACCCACCACCCCACCACCACTAAGACCTGGTGAAATATGAATGTACACGTTTTGACACATAACAAGATCATGCAAAACCTGTACAGTCCTGATTGCTTTAAAATCATGACAAAATAATCAACTTGAGACAAGCTTAAGCTATTAGAGAGCAGAGTAATAAATAATCTATCACTGCTAGAACTCTCCCCCCTACATCATTTTTTCTGGCCTGAATGGTAAAACATAACATCATGAAAATCAGACAAATGAGCACCATGTCCTATCTTACTTCTCTCTAAATATTTTTCCTCTACCTAAAAGAGTGACAAGAAATGTCTTCTTAGACATAAAAATAGTCAGCTTTTCTCATTTACTTCGAGCAATTTTAGCAAAAAAAATCAAGTTCTAAACCAAAGAAGTAACAAGTGTATGTTGAGATTCAATAAGCAAGCTAACCTACAAATCATATATATGCCCTAATGAGTAAAGCAAAGAGCAAACTGACCTGTACTAGTCCACCAAGATTATCTCTAAGATCAAGAACGAAATACATAGCACCCATGTCTTTGAGCCGCTTAATTGCTGCAAACGTATTTCCTTCAGATGTATAAAATAAACTTAAGAAAAAAAAATATGGAGAAGAAAAACAGGGCATCAAACAGATGAAAAAGATTTTCTATCCCATTTATATTGATAATTATGAAAGTGTTAGTAATAGAATTAAAAATTCTTAAACCAAATTTTAAGGGAAAAGAAAAAAGATTCACAATTAATTTTTGGAACAAGAGAATGCCACTAAGCATTTATCTGCTTCCTGCCCAAGGAGTAGGAATAGCACAAAATTAGGATGAGCATTATTGACCCAAAGATACCACTAACACCCTTCTTGTTGGCGTTCCAAACATGGACAAGATACTCCAGTGATGGGAAACTATCATATGAGCTACAAAAGCTCCAATAAGGTATCGAGAGGGCTGTTCTTACTGTGTTAAATATACCTTTCAGGAAAACAGAAAAGAAACTACTTCAGCATAGTTAATATAAATCATAGGGCATTAATCCACTCTTCAGAGAATTTAAAGCATTGTTATATAGGTTAGCTATGGTTCATTCATTCCTTAAATTGAAGATTTAGAACAGCAATTGCTCTTCTATATCCCAAATCCTCTGATTTCATTACCCAAAAAATATACGTAGGACTTATTTGCAGTTCTAAAAGACTCAGCTCTTACTGCAATTCAAGCATGTGGAGAATCCACATAAACTAGAAATGTTGTATTTCTTTGTCCAAGAGGAAAATTAATTCAATCAGATTGACAGTTCTTTAAATGCTAATACTAAGTTGATTCCTGACTCCCAAGCCAAGCAGCAGAAATCAATGCTTTTTGGCTATCTGCGATTGTCTCTCAATCAACATGATTATTTATACCACAATTAATCACTTTTTTACTTTATGCAAAAAAAAAAAAAAAAAAAAATCAGGCCCAGTACAACCAGAAATGTTGAAAAGTGGCTAATATGAAGAAAAAATCCAGCCTAATTCTCGTGTTTGAGGGAATTTTCCTTAAGCAGTACACTAATATCGTTCTGGATATAGAAAAATGAACTTTAGAGTTCTAGCATTGTCTGAAGGGTTTGTTTTTACAATCAAAAAAAGCCTTGAGCAATGAGGAAACTAAACTATGCGTGACTATGAGGTAATATATGGATAAATGTACATCCTGAATACTGAGAGAGGCTGCAAAATCTCTCAAAACAGTTTCCATTGCCATTCTTTGCATTAATTGTTGATTTCAGAATTGTGGAACCTAAAAATGCAAATTCAAAACTTTCTTGTATCTGAAGCATGAAAATCCTGTGACATGCCCACTATACATAACAAATTCATCAGAACCACTACTCTATAACAAAATTCAATCATCTTTAATTGATACTTTCCTCCATCCCAAAAAAAGTGTCCACTTTTGAAGTAGATTCCTATATTAGCCTTACTAATGATATGATTATATATTGCCCACAGCTCAAAGTAAGGACAAGAAAGGAAAATTGTGCATTTAATGGTGCATCAAGTATGATGTACCTTATAACTATAAAAAAAAGGTTGTATCTCACCCAAAGTAGACTCTTTTTTTGAGATGGAGGGAGTATAAAAAATGATTTGGAGTTCATACACAGGAATAACTAGAAGTTCTCCGGGTGAAAGGCATAAACACTCTTCACTTTGGCTATATGAAAACAATTAGACAAGAAAAATCCCTCCCTCTCCATGCTGTTGGAAATTAAGGAAACACCAATCACAATAGCAGAAATGACTCTTTCTAATAATCAATGATAAATTAGTAGAGGAATTATGTAAATTAATCACTAGCATAGACATACAATTTTTAGGAACTATCACAAAAAGCATGTACCTGTAACCAAATCTTTTCTAGCCAGTGCATTAAACTCTTTCAGGCGCACATAACCAACAGACACACCATTTTCAGTCTGCTCCAATCGATAAAAAACAGGTGTCTTTGCAACAGATTGCCTCTGGACTTCAATGGCTTCCACAGGTCCACAATTTCCATGCTTGACCTAGCATGCATCAATTTCTCAATGAATCAATTTTACAAAAGTACCAAATGAGACAACTGCAGTAACATTTTTGTACTACATTCAGTGCTACTTACCATGATGTTCACAAATGTTCCACTGGGGCCTTGAAGTAGGGACGACGCTTCAAATGCAGATTTCCCCCTTACATCCACCCCATTAACTATCAGCAATTCATCTCCCTGTAACCAATTCAGAAAAAAGAGAATAAATCATTATGAAATTAAGAAAAAGCTAGTATAAAAGGGTGATAAAAATGCTTAAAATTCAGAACTACATAATATTGCGATAGGTCCTTTGTCTTTGAAAACTTTGCACATGATGAAGATACATCATGATATTGTCAAATACAAAAATGTGCAATTTATTAATAAAAAATGCATAAAAATGTTGGAAGACGAAATAAATGCAAATGCATACTTACATTCACAAAGCTCTTCAAAACAAATTTGTCTGCAAAGGTCAAGAATTTTGCTATTATTTCTATACAACTAAAATATTTGCATTATGGAACCTTTAAAGGTCCCCCTTGGAACAAGGGCTAGGTTAGTTCATCTTGGCTCTACAGAAATGATGATTTAAATTCCCAATAGCTTGATCAAAGTTTGCAAAAGGATACCATCTTGCCAATCTATAAATTATAACAGCTAACTGACAACCAACAGACCAATAAAATAAAAACTATCATGTATCTTGGGCCACAATATAGTATTTATTCTTAATTGATTGGAGATTAAAAAGACTCAACAAATTATGAGTTAAAAATCCTATTTCTTGCATGAGATAGGATCTCATGCTCCATGCTCTTACCAACCATATATTTCTTTGTTCATGTGTTTTTCCCTTTATGAAGTTCTTGCTATGTCCTAAAAAAAGAAAAGTAAGAATTATTCCACAAACAGTGGTGGACATTTTGACACACATTAACAAGCTTTCATCAGTTATGACGACTTCCAAAAATGATGTCAAACACATCACATCTCCCACAATTGACTGATTACAAGGACCAAACTTTTAAATAATTGTCAAATAACCATGGAAATAAAATCCACAAAAAGTCCATTGGAAACTACCCTCAAGCCAACAACTCTTCCAAATTTCTGGTCGGTCTCCATATAATCTCTTGCAGCAAAGAAAGAGAGAGAGCACATGTCAAATTGCCAACATTTTATTTGTGATGGAAAAATTTATTTAGGAGCACAAAAGTAAACAAGCATTTCTATAGGGTTCATCTCAGGCCTACAGCTCGGGAAAAACACAGCAAGCATCTTGAAAATGTCATCTTCCCTGAAGAGCTTGAATTATGAAAACTTTTACTGAAAAAAAAAAAAAAAATCTCAAATCAAATACCACTCTTCCTTTTTAGACATTTCACAGCATGTTCAATGCAACAAACAATCTAGACCTTCTGAATTTCTTTTCAACAGCTAATTCAGATATTCATGGCCTTGTGATGCATCAATCCTGCAAAGATCCAGATTCTTAGCAGGGAAAAAGTCCACTGAAAAATCAAGTTTGAGGCACAAACTCCAAAAGTCAACTTAATAGAAAAGGTGCTTCCAAATCATACATCCAATGTTCTCGTCTTTTCCTATCAAGTCTTTGGCTGAGCCTTAACTCAGAGTCTACAACATTGTGAAGCTTCATTCATTCTACTTCTTCTTGTAAGACTAAGAGTGTCCAGTGAACACCACAACAACACAGTTTCAACCAGAATGCATTTTACTTTAATGCACAATGCACAATATTTATTTCATCATATGCTATGAGAAGGCAAGACTCTTGATGCCACCATGAAACAAAGAGATTAAGAAATAATGGCCACAACTATCCCCAAATAAGTGCAGCATTCAAGTTGCTAAAGATTTCCCTCTGTGTTGCATGCAGTCAATGACATGCATAAGATCTCATGCTCAAGTACACCAGACAATAGCATGCATATGGCCTCATGCTTCAGCAGTTACTATGATTAGAAAGCCTGAGAGCAAATTCTAAGAATTGAAGTTTCGAAAAAAAAAAAATAATAAAAGAATCAAATGAGAGGACATTAATTATATTGGCAAGAACACCGTAGGTACTTTGGATAGTTGAAACAAAATTTTGTTCTCACTTTAAATAAAATAATCCAAGGTAGAGAGCAAGTGTTTAAATACTTGACATTCTGGTTGCATGTAATAAATGTAAATATTTAATTTGGTCACTGCCACAACTTTGCTGCATTTGAATTTTTACACACTCCATGAACCATTTTCTGCAGAACCAGCTGCAGATTAGCTTCCAGGAAGTATAAATGAAAACCGGCCATCAATACCATTCTTGTCAAGGTAATGACATAGTTAGCCAATCTATCCTATGCAATTATCAAATCTTCTGCATGCCAAATATCAATGAGCAGTACTCACCCTGCTAAGATTCACCAAGATATAATCTGCAGTTAAGTGGCAATTTGAATTTACTCTTATCCAATTACAAAAGATATCAATCCAGATTATGAAAGAATGTCCAAAAGGAGGCTCGGTGCTTCATGTCCCAATGGAAAACCCAGTTGCACTGTTGAAACAGTACTTTGAGTTATCTTTGATGAGGATTTCTAGATTATCCTAGGGCAGAAAGTGATCTCTAACCTTAAGGAACTAAATAAATAAACTTGAGGCTACTTCTTCCACATGAAGTTTGACAGACATTTGAAGTATTAGTTCTTGCACTTAAAAGTAACAGGAAAAGAAGGAAGAACAACAACAACAACAACAAAAAAAAGAAAAAAAAAAAAGGAACAACCTCAAACTGTGGGACCTATTGCATTATTATCAACATTATGACAAAATGTCACATAAATGCAAAACTCTTCCCAAATCAAATAGGGGAGAAAATATGTAACATTAAATATTTTTTTTTTTTTTACAAAAAAATGTCAAGTCATAATGCCTTAAAATGAATTCTCATTTCCATATGGCAGCAGCAAGTTGTATGTTTACCCAGTGAGTTCTAACAAAGAGCATACCTGCCTCACACCAGCAGTATGAGCAGGGCCATCAAGGAGGAGCCCTAAAACCTTCAGTTTTACACCTCCACTGTCATCTGGAATTTCCCTAAGATTAATTCCAACCCCAGTCATATCATATCTCGCCATCTTGGAGAACTATCAGCAATGATGAAAATAACATGTCCATGAAATAAAAAAAACTGAAATTTTTGTTAGTAAAAACAAGGATTATCAGGAATCGAAACCAGACCTAAAGAATTCTTAATGCTAATAAACAGTGTGAGCCAAGAGAGATATCCTCAGGTCATCTTTTGCACCTCTGCCACTGCTTTAACTGTTTACACCGGGTTTAACTTATTAAACTGTGAAGCTTGAAAATTAAATTGAATCCCTTCCCACCCCCACCCCTCCTGCCCCCAACCCACCTTTTCATCCTGTGGGGAAAATTTTTTTTTTTGATAATATTCCTATAAAATGTGAATAAAGGGTCGAACAGTAACGATCTTGAAAGAAAAACTTAGGATGATGCTACTACATAGAGCTCAATGCTTAATCTGACATGCCCTTGAACATACATTTAAGATACAACACATTAACACACAAAAATCCTATTCTGAAAGTAACTAAAAATAATTTACCTCTGCAGGAGTGAGAAATCGAGTATAGTTGTCACCCAGGCTTGCCAACATACGCCGAATGATATCATGAGCTTTTGATTTAGTCTGAATTGATGTGCCCAAAACATCTTCCTTCTTTTGCTGAAAGAAGAAAAGGATGGCCATGAATGCAGAAAATATAAACTATGTATTCCTACAAATCATTAAAGCTATAAAGGATGAATTCCAACAGAAACTACATGTAATACATACCGGATAAGACGATAGATTGAAAAGTGTAAAAAAATATCAATGATCATGAATTTTTCAACAATCCAGTTATGATAATGGCTGCACAAATGTAACAAGCATCTATAGATCTTAAATTTCTTGTGAAGAACTTTTTTCTTGAGCTGGTAGGTCTATTGTCCTCATATAACGAATTCTAATGCATTTACACTTGCCAATATCACTGTGAAATAAGTCCATTTAAAATAGCTCATCTTGTCTATGCATGACGCTGCCAACTGGAAACAACGTGTAAAGGCAGTAACTCTGCATATGTTACTCCATAGACTTCTTTATACATACATCTTGAATTTTTATGAGATCTTTTCAATGAAGTGGTAGGTGCCCTATAGCAAATTCTAATGCATTTACGCTCACTAATATCACTGTGAAATATGTCTATGCAAATTGGCTCATCTTCTCTATTATGCATGAATGCATCCAACTTGAAACAACATGTAAAGGCATCAAGGTCACATACACTAATCCACGTACTCCCAGTAAGTCTCCCCAATTTTTTGAGTCCCTACATCTGAATTAGTCAAACATCGTTTTCTTTTGATGTGCATTTCAAACGGCCATAAGTAAGCTTTAATAACCTTTTATTCAACTCGAGGAATAACAAAAATAAGAAAATCATTATATGCGACAAACCCATTCAACGCAAATTGATTCTCAAACCTCAACATTTCTAATTGTAAGGCACCAAAATTTATCTCCCATCTCCATAAAACCAAAAGAAAAAAAAAATCATAGATTTTGAAGCCCAATCAAAAAAAATTCCCGAAGTCTCACACCTATGCTAACGCTTAGTGATTACCATACCAGACACTTCTACCCCGTAACTAGAATTGACATATAGAATCATCAACAGGTATTAAATCCACAATTTGGAACTCACAAGCCAAGTTTCTGGAGACCAACGGTGTCGTTTGGTAGTATCAAGAAAGCTTTCATATACAATCTCCCAGGCTTCTTCCACCATGCCTTCATTAGTCACCATTTGAGATGTATTCACCCTCTTCTTTCCTTCCTCTTCATCATCGTGACAATTCGCGTTTTTCTCCTTCAAATAAACAGGAGGCGAGGATTGAACTGACGATGGCGATTCCGTAGTAATTGACAAACAGGATTGTGGGGAAGAAAAGAGAAGACCAAATGAGAGAATAATCGAGACTCCATTGCCGAGAGCTCGAGCCAGGGCTCCGTCAAGTTTGGTGGTTGTTATGGTGCTGGAAAGTGGCGGGCGTTTATAGTTACAGTCCGAGCATTTGGTGAGTAGCGGCGTTGAGCAGTTTGAGAGAAGGTAAGGCGCCATCTTCCTCCCACACCTGCCTTGTCGCCGTTGGGAGTTGGATAAGTTGTTAAGGAGAGACAGTAACAGAGTCTAACATGATATATATATTTTTTTTTGAAGTATAAACGGCCGGTGAGGTTAGCCATTCACTGGATTTGTTAGGAATTATATTGTTTAGTATTATTTTGTAATAAAATGGAATAGATTTTATATTAAAATTAAAATTTAATATTAATATTATAATAAAAATATTATTATTTTATATTATATTATATTTTTAAAAAATTATATTTTGTTTCAAAAATAATCAAAGTGTATTTTAGTTTTTAGAGAAAAATATTTTCTACAAATTTAATTAAATTTGTAGAGTGATGGATAAATTATTGATTTAATAATTTGAATTTTTCATATATAAGACAATAATAATTTTAAAAATATGAATAAGCCCAAAATTCACTAACAATAATAAGATAAAATATTATATCTTTGTCATTATAAAACCTAGAAAATTGAAACAACCTAGTATAAATAGAGTAATGATTGAGATAGTGACAAATTATAGTGACTTTGTAAAGTAACTGACGTGACAATCATGAAAAGACAAAATTATGACAATCATGAAAAGACAAAACAATCATGGAAATCAACCTTTCTAGTCTTGAAGCAAAAGTTAGAGTCTCTGAAACTCAATGGTCCTCACCCTATTCATATATTTGTGATGACTGATCTTCCCATGAGTAATTGGACAGGAACCTACTTGGGTGATTTAATCAAAAATCCAGATAACTTCAAGCGTTTTGTTCTGAGAGAAGATGATGATTTAATCATGGCAACTGCTAAAAAGCTCATGAATAGTGCTCATAAGATTGATAGTCATTGCAATCCTCAATCATTTAATGATATACTTTTATATGTCGAGCAAACTGTTTGTAGTTGTGCCTCTCTTGGTTTTGTTGGTACCACTGGATCAACAATTGCAGAAACTGTAGAACTGATCAGAAAGCATAAAACGTGTTCAGGCTGAAATTTACTACAATTCTTTGTTTCCTGGTATTGGATTCAGATCTCTGAGGACTTCATTGCACCTACTACAAAACAAGTTTCACATATGAATTTGGTCAAAGTCCAAGGAATCAAGTTACTGTGTTACACCCACAAGCATTGATTCTTTTTCATCATGCAAAATTCAGAAGTGTGAACTGTTAAATGTTGTGGAAGTGGGAGACAAAGTTCAAGAACACAATACGTGCTACTAATGGAATCATTTTGGGGAAAGTATATTGCATTTGTAAGGAATATCCAAATGAGCTACCTTTTTCATTTCGAAAAGTATTTTGATAAACCTCATGTGCGCAGCAAGGTGCATGCTACTTGATTTAATTGATGATTCTCACTTTAGTATGGTAGTTTGCAAACTGAGGTTATGAACAGCTTCTGAAGTCTTGAAGTGAGTGGAGTAGCGTTATAATGATAGTTCATTCATGACAGTCTAAATTATTTAATCATGCATTATATTTCAATCTTGTCTCATTTGCAGGTCAGTTTTTGGCCTTAATTATTATCCATGTTGACTGTTGATCAATATCTTTTTTTGTTCTTTTCCATTTACACAAATACAAGTGTTTTTCCTTTTTTCTTTCTCTCATTTAGCTATTACCACAAAGCCTGAATCAAGAAAGGAGTCATTATTACATGGTTATGCATACAGACTTGGTATGTTCTCCTAGGACAACAGTTTTCTTTATCTTATCATTGTGAATAGTTTATTTTGTAAGTGTATGTGATTTTAAATTGTAATATCAGGAACATGTCTAAATATTTATTTCTGTTCTTTGCCTGGCATTCATGGAGTTCTCCCGTGTACATGAAATGTGTTGCCCTAGTCTACAGGATTTTGTATTAGTTCTATCTTGCTAACTCGTGAGTTCATTCTTAAAAAGTTTTGAGTCTTTTTACCTCACTTCCTTTAAAGAAACCAACTCTTTATTAGGAGCAGTACTAGTCTTTGACCATCTTATGCTTTAGTTTTGCATCACTGGCTAATTGATTCTCAACAAGGTAACACTATGGGTGAAGTCAAAGGTCCATGGACATTAGAAATGGAAAAAGGACTTTTCTCCGGTGGGATAATTGGATGAAGGAAGATTAGGTCCAATTGAGAGGACTTATTCAAGCGTCTAAAATCTGAATCAATGGAAGTGTCAACTTAGAGGTCAATCACTATATTCTGAGTTCTGGTCTATGGGCATGTGGTTATGTCTCTTTTGTGCTTCAGCTTGAGCTTCTAAACAGAATTTGTGCCATTCTTCCCCTTCAACGCCATTCACTTCCTGATTTCATGATGATATGGGGGAACCCTTCTAATGGTGATTTTGACACTCATGCTTGCTACCCATTGTTTAATCACAAAAAATGCTCCTTTCCTTGGCTTTGTGTTATAGAATGACTTCCCACAGAGTCCTGCCATCATAGTGCCACTATTATTACAAATTGTTATCTTGATGATGATTCGCTGTTTTAACTGCAGCCATTTTTAGGCCCCTTTGGACTCTTGACTCTTGCTTAGCCTTTAGGATATTTATACTTCTGTTTGTTGCTTCTAGTTTGTTTCCCTCAAAGGATACTATATTGTAATCACTTTAAACCAACCTTGTTAACTGCTGTTTTGCCCGCACCTATCCGATAGATTTTCTTCTCTGAAGCTAAGCAAAGCATCCAATTGTGTTATGCAAAATATTACTTGTATCTTGTCCACATCCATCAAACTTAATTAAACAAAAAGACATCATCAACCTCTGCGTAAACCAAAAATCCTTGGTTTTAACTTTTCTGATTCTTATTTGTTGAAATTTTTTTCCTCCCCTTTTCTTTGTTGATTCAAACAGGAAAAGGGTGTCTCATTTTAGTGCTTGACTCTAAAAGGAAAAACAAATTTTACAATAAAATTTTTGTTATAGAAATAATAGGTGTACATAGCTATACTGTCCATATTAGTTAGCTTAATTATAGGAGATTAATTTGCTTAATCCTAGGAGATTTGATTGTAGAGGTTATTCTTATCAAGATATATTCCTAGAATAGATAGGCTAGAATATATGTATAAATATTTAACACTTTTTCAATAGAAATATGAACTTCTTTTCTCCATTAGATAACATGGTATAAGAGCCTTAGAGACGTCTGAAATTATTTTCATTTTTTCTTTCCTTTTTTTTTCCTTTTCCTGCTGCCTAACTGTGCAACACTTGTAATCTTCTGGGTCACCCTGTTTGAGTGATCATCTTTTGACATCTCCAGCTCCAAGAGGATCGCGTGCGTCGTTGGACGGTGCTTCGATTTCGTGCTCTGTGGTCACCAGCCCTGTTGTATCTCCCTAACCACTTGTTGCGGCACAAGTAAAGCCTTCTTGCGTGCTTCTTCTTTTGAGAGTTACTGCAATTTGGTTTTGCCTCTTTGCTTATTTTGGTGCTGATCATGACGGGTGAACACAAACATGTTGTGACCAGTTTGGTATCATCTGTAGCTAAAATTACTGATGAAAAGCTAAATGGAATTAATTATTTTTATTGGAATAAAACTGTTAGACTATATCTGATCAGTATTTCCTAAAAGAGTCATCTTATCTGTAATCCTCCAGCAGAAACTGATCCAAATTATTCTGAGTGGAGGAAAATTGATGCTCAACTTCTAATACAAATACGTAATTCTATTGAACCCGACCAATTTGGTCATATTACTCATTGTGAGTATGTTAAAGATGTGATGGAGGAATTGGCGTTTGTGTTTTCTAGGAGGGAGAATATTTCTCTAATTTTTGATGTGAGTAAAGAGTTCTATCGAGCTGAACAACAGGATCAGTCACTTAACACTTATCACATGCACTTTAAACGTGTTTATGAAGAATTGAATGCACTGTTGCCTTTTAGTACAGATATCAGGGTTCAGCAGGTTCAAAGAGAACATATGGCTATTATGAGCTTTCTAGCTGGCCTTAACTCCCAGTATGAAGGTGTCAAATCACAGATTTTATCTGATCCTGGAGTTACTACTTTGAGGGAAGCTTACACTAGAGTGTTGCATACTATTCCGAGTTCTCAGACTTCATCTATGCCACAACCTAGTGCTCTTGTTAACACAGATATTAGTAGATATTCGTCTTAGAGCCATTATCGAGGGGAGGTGGTAGTGGTACTGGGGGTGGCACTCAGAATTCTGGAAATCAAGGCTTGGGGGTAGTTTGTTACTACTGCTATGAACCTGGTCATACAAAAAGAACTTGTCAGAAGCTGCTTAAGAAGAATCAAAAGGGCTCTAGGTCACAGTTAGCTCACATGGTCGCCACTACTGAGGTCTCTCTTAATCAGACTTTCTCAATTTCTGCCGATGAATATGCTAAGTTCATTCAATTTCAGGAAGCATCCAAGAAATCTCCCTCTATCACTGCCCTTGTTGAGTCAGGTAACAACACTACTTGTCTTCTTTCCTCCTCCACACAATGGGTCATTGATTCTGGTGCTACAGATCACATGACAGGTAATCCAACACTCTTTTCTACCTTTCATAAGCATCTTTCTTCAGTCACTTTAGCAGATGGATCTACCTCTAATGTTCTTGGTTCTGGCACCATTCCTGTTACACCTACATTACCTTTAACTTCTGTTCTCAGTTTACCTCACTTTTCTTTTAATCTTATCTCTGTTAGCAAAATTACACGTGCTCTTAACTGTGGCATCTTCTTTTTTCCTGACCATTGTTTTGTTCAGGATCTTATGACGAAGAGGATTATTGGTAAGGACGAGAGTCGGGGGGGCTATACATTTTGGATACCCAAATACCTCGACCCATTGCGTGTTCCAGTACCTTATCTCCCTTTGAAGTCCACTGTCGATTAGGACATCCATCATTACCGTTGCTAAAAAAGTTATATCCTCAGTTTCAGCAAGTATCCTCATTAGATTGTGAGACATGTCAATTTGCTAAACATCACCGTTTGTCGTCAACTCCTAGAATTAATAAAAGAGCTCGTCATAGTTTTGAGTTAGTTCATTATGATGTTTGGGGACCTTGTTTAGTTTTATCCAATGGATTTCGATATTTTGTCACATTTGTGGATGATTTCTCTCGATTGACTTGGCTTTACTTTATGAAATCCCGTACTGAGTTACTGTCACATTTTCAATCCTTTTGTGCTGAAATTAAAATCCAATTCAATGTTTCTGTTAAGATTTTGAGAAGTGATAATGCCAAAGAATATTTTTTTGCCTCTTTTCAGACCTACATGAACCAAAATGGGATGCTTTATCAGTCGTCTTGTGTTGATACTCCATCCCAAAATGGCGTCACTAAAAGAAAAAATAGACATCTTCTTGAGACTGCTAGAGCTCTTTTGTTTCACACTAATGTGCCTAAACATTTCTGAGTTGATGCAATTTCTACTGCATGTTTTCTGATAAATTGTCTGCCTTCTACTGTTTTCTAGTCCCAGATTCCCTACCAGGTTTTATTTCCCAATAACCCTTTTTTCCTATGACACCGAGCCTATTTGGGTGCACTTGCTTTGTTCGTGATATTCGTCCCCAGGTTTCTAAATTGGATCCAAAGTCTTTGAGGTGTGTTTTTCTCGGTTACTCCCGTCTGCAAAAAGGTTATAGATGTTTTTCCCCTCTTAAACAGGTACCTGGTTTCCGCTGATATCACCTTTCATGAACAAACCCATTTCTTTTGTGCCTCATCTATCCCTAAACCCTCACAACAATGTGATGAGTTGTTAGTGTATCATGTCCTCGGTTCCGATTCAGCTCCAGTTCCTCCTTCACCACCATAACCACAGCCTAGACCACCTATCACTCATGTTTACACTCGCAAACCTGGTTCCCTTGATCCTGGTCCGGTACCAGAATCGTCTTTTTCATTGGATCCGCCTCCAAGTAACCTTGGTTTACCTATTGTTCTTCGAAAATGTACACGTCAATGTACCCATCCCATTTCCTCTTGTGTTGCCTATAACCAGTTATCTTCTGCTTCTTGCTATTTTATTGCTTCTCTTGATTCCGTTGAAGTTCCGAGATCTGTTCAGCAAGCCCTATCCCATTCTGGGTGGCGGGCAGCCATGCTTGATGAAATGACTGCCTTAACTATGAATGGAACTTGGGAACTCGTTACACTACCTCCTGGGAAGCACGCGGTTGGTTGTAAATGGGTCTTTGCAATTAAGTTTCATTCTGATGGCTCTTTAGCTTGTCTCAAAGCTCGATTGGTGGCTAAGGGCTTTGCTCAAACTTATGGTATTGACTACTTGGATATGTTCTCTCCAATTGCCAAGTTGACTTCGGTTCATCTGTTTCTTTCCCTGGCCGCCATGCATAATTGGTCTTTACACCAGCTTGATGTGAAGAATGCCTTTCTGCATGGTGATCTTTTAGAAGAAGTGTACATGGAGCAACCTCCCGGGTTTATTGCTTAGGGGGAGTTTGGGAAAGTGTGTCGGCTTTGTAAGTCATTATATGGCTTGAAGCAAAGTCCTTGGGGGTGGTTTGGAAAGTTTAGCCAAGCAGTAGAAGAGTTTGGGATGCAGAAAAGTAAAAATGATCACATGGTATTTTATAAGCACTCTGCTTCTGGTATCATTCTATTAGTGGTTTATGTTTATGATATTATTATTACTGGAAGCGATTTGTAGGGGATCTTATCATTGAAATCATTTCTTCAAAACCGGTTCAACACTAAAGATCTGGGTCCTTTGAAATATTTCTTGGGGATTGAGGTATTAAGGAGCAAGAAGGGTATCTTTCTATCTCAAAGGAAGTATGTTTTGGATTTGTTAGCCGAAACTGGAAAATTAGGAGCCAAACCATGTAATACTCCAATGCTTCCGAATCAGCAACTTAACAAGGATGGAGAATTTTTTAATGATCTTGAACGATATAGGAGGCTAGTTGGGAAGCTAAACTATCTCACAGTTACTCGTCCTGATATTGCTTATTCAGTGAGCATTGTAAGTCAGTTTATGTCTTTCCCCACAGTCCATCATTGGTCAGCTTTGGAACAGATACTATGTTACCTCAAAGGAGCTCCGTGACGCGGTATTTTATATCAAAATCATGGACATAGAAATATTGAATGTTTCTCTGATGTAGATTGGGCAAGTTCGAAGATTGATCGAAGATCTACTACCGGATACTGTGTTTTCGTTGGTGGTAATTTGGTCTCATAGAAGAGTAAGAAACAGAGTGTGGTATCACGATCTAGTGCAGAATCTGAGTATCGAGCAATAGCACAAGCTACCAGTGAATTGATGTACGTATCCCAATTTTTGACTGAAATGGGATTTAAGATGACAGTTCCAACAAAATTATGGTGTGATAATCAAGCTGCAATTCATATTGCCTCAAACCCTGTCTTTCATGAACGAACTAAGCACATTGAGATAGATTGTCACTTTGTCCGTGAAAAAGTTCAACAAAACTTGATTTCTACAGCTTATGTAAAAACTAGGGAACAACTAGGGGATATCTTCACAAAGGCTCTTAATGGAGCTAGAGTTATATTTGTAACAAGCTGAGCATGATAGATATCTATGCTCCAACTTGAGGGGGAGTGTTATAGAAATAATAGGTGTACATAGCTGTACTGCGCATATTAGTTAGCTTAATTATAGGAGATTAGTTTGCTTAATCCTAGGAGATTTGATTGTAGAGGTTATCCTTATCAAGATATATTCCTAGAATAGATAGGCTAGAATATATGTATAAATATTTAACACTTTTTCAATAGAAATATGAACTTCTTTTCTCCATTAGATAACAATTTTAATTAGGGAGTGAGAGAGTATTGTTAAAAGAATTTGACGTTCATACTTGATTGTGTGTAAACAATTTTTTTTTAACATAATTTTTTTTCACATGTTTAAAACATAGGTTTTGAAACAAAATTCATACAACCCTTGACTCCAACAAAAATTATTGACTTAGTTCCTTGCTTATTCTTCTAAATCTTTGCACACGCAACATCACATGGTGTAAATAAGAAACTTCCAAAGGTGCAAAATCAATTCTTGAATGCCAACTGGTTCGTCTCCTTCTAACATGACATTTACATATGTCCATTCCATGTGACTAATCCCAGCAGAGTGGCAACGTTAATGTTTATGCTAATTCCTGAAAATGCTGCAATCTTGTTTTGGTCAAACATTGGAATTGTCATAATCTTCTCTGTATGTTACCAAAACCAAGTTGAGAAGATCTTCATTCTTCCAAGCAAAGATCACCGAGGTTTTAGTTAGATAACATGATATAGTTACCCATATTGGTTGAATGGAAAAAATATTTCATATATTTATTTCTATTTCTATTTCTATTTTTAATGTAATAAATTAATTATATAAATTTTTATTTTTTTATCTTTTTATCTCATTTAATTATGTTTAACTACAATATTTTGTGTGATCGCGTGACTATATAGAATATTTATTGGATTGAATGCCCTTGTAGGTGACCCAAATCACACCTGAAGAAAGAAAATTACATTTATGGTCGTCATGCAAGACTTTACGTCACAAAGTGATCAATAACTAGCAAGATAGGTTTTTGTATGGGTAGGCACCCCTTCAAGCATTGAGGATGACAATCCATATACCATAGATGAAGCGGAGAATTCTTCTTTTGTTTCACTCTGGATGGGTTTTCTTGGGAGCATGTGCTTAGCAGAAGAACAAACGGGTTGTAGGTTGCGAGTTGGGGTGGGAATTCTGGGAGAACCTTTTTTTTTTTTTTTGGAATGATTTCAGGTTTGAAGTTTGTGTTTTGTGTGAACCCTTTTATTTTTTGCTTTTAATTTTGGTTAAAGTTTAGTTCTTAGCGAGTCAACTTTGGATGTTGGGGAGAAAAGGAAATTATTTTGCTGGAAAGGGACAGGAAACTATTTAGTAAAGTTGTTGGTTCAAGATCTCATTTTGGAATGTCTAGCCCATTTTGTTTAGTGCTTGTTTTAGGCAAAAATTTGTTCTTTAATGTTTGGGTAGCGAGGCTTGAGTTGGGTTTAGCTCATCAAATTAGTTTCTTGATATGAGGCTACTGGTGAATAAATGAAATATATAAATGTTACATCTAGTGGTCTATTTTAGGATCAGTTTTTTAGCTTTGGTAATGCAGTATAATGTGGAATTATTTAACAATTTGTATAACTGTAATCGAATTGTTATAATTAAGGCTAATGTTGATTTGAGTGAGAGAAGTGTTTTTTTAGTTTAGATGATCCTTTCGTATTCTTATTTGTTGGATATTGGGTTTAGGCCTTCTGCAAGGATGAAAAAACCATGCTTGCTAGGGAGGAATTGTTTAAAAATACTCTTAGGAAGGCAGCGTATGCATGGAAAAGGATCAACGAACTTCATCTTTCTGGTACTCACTTTCCATTTTTGGTTGAATATTATCAGAATCATCTTAATCTGGGTTCTCATTATTTATCTTGTTATCTTATTACTTTTCCAATCTTTCCAGATGAAGAGGCATCCAGACTAAGGTTTTTTTGTGGATGAACCTGCCTATGCTAATCTTCATTGGGTAATGTCCATTTGTTCATTGTAGCATAGTTGCATTATTCCATCTAAATTCTCTCATATCCTCTTGTCATTATAGCTGTCTTAAATGTTTTGAGATTTGCCCTTTATGAAGTGCTTTGGAATCTACATGTAATCTTGACTTTTGATTGCTTCCCCTGGGCACTTTTGCTTTATACAAGTGTCTCACTCTGGCCTGTTGCCATTTGTAGTGAATGTTTGTTCTTGCCATCAAAGGGCAGGGTACTGATGAACAACAAGATGCAAATACTTGGCTGCTATGCACAGACCGAACTTGGTCACGGCTCTAATGTTCAAGGTTTGGAAACCACTGCAACATTTGATCGACAAATAGATGAATTTGTGATTCATAGTCCTACATTGACTTCAAGCAAAGTGAGTAAAATTATTAACCAAATGTTGTTTTTAGGCTATAATTTTAATTTGTCACTTGTAAACTACATACGAAATGGTTTTTATGGTCACTTTGGGAAATTGTGTTGACTAGAACTCTTGGATACTTGGAGCGTAGTCCTAAGTTTACTATTTATTTATTATTATTATTATTGTTTTTTGTCTACACTTTTTGGATGTAACTTAGTTTTGTTTGTTGGAGTTGTATTCTTCAACCTATTACTTATAGTTTTGTTTGTTGGAACTGTATTCTTCAGCCTATTACTTATAGTTTTGTTTGTTGGAGCTGTATTCTTCAGCCTATTACTTGTTCTTTAGCTTCACAATTGTAAATAGTGGTGGCCTGGTGGATTGGGTAAATTATCTACTCATGGGGTTGTCTATGCTCGTCTTATAATTGATGGTCAAGAACATGGTATTCATGGTAAGTGTGATTATTCTTTTCTCCATACCAACTGGGGCACATATTTTTTCTTAACTATTTTAATGTTTATCTTTTGAGATCCTAGTAGGAGTTTTTCTTAATTATGTTTGATATTTAGGTTTTATTGTCCAACTGCAGAGCTTGGAGGACCATAAGCCTCTTCTAGGTATCACTCTTGGTGATATTGGAATGAAATTTGGTAGTGGAGCATATAACACCATGGATAATGGTGTACTAAGATTTGACCATGTGCGTATTCCAAGAGATCAAATGTTAATGAGGTGTGTTTGTATATTTCTAACTCTTTCTATATATTCTTTTTCTGCTTAAGATTGCTTAGTTTGGAGTGGGTTAGATTAACACTTAGATTACAGGCCCACATATTTGTGGGCTTTGTATAATACTTAATGAAGACAATGAACATATAAGTTATACTGTGGTGTAGCAATAAATGACTGATTAAGGTTGTCCTCCAGTAACTAATAATATCCCCAAGACATATAGTCAAAAGGGACCTTTTTAACTATATGTCTGGCTGATACAATGTTGTGCATGTGCCTATTTCACCAGTATAGTTATGACCATAGCGCAATTCTTCCATGTTCTAGAAATATTTATTGCTGAGTATGTTTTTTCTACTGATCCCAACATAACATGTGTTGCTTTGGCTCTCTATCTCTATCTTAGCCCTGCCTCAATGTGTAAAAATTGCAGACCTTTTAAGCGAACTTCATATCTTTCGTGAAAGTGATTTTATGCTACAATTTAAGAAACTGAGAAATAAGGGGAAAGCATTAAACTTGGCTACCTTTTGAGGGTGTGAAAGAATGATTGTGCTTTGTTCCAAAAATATTAAATAAGAAAATTCTAGATCATAGGGGATGATTGCATTGCTAGAATCTGAATGTAGTTTTATGTTTCTCTCCCATATATCCTTTAATCGCTTATTGCATTTGTATGATTTTATGGTGGAATTTTTATTGCCGCAGGGTTTCACAAGTTACAAGAGATGGGAAATTTGTGCAATCTGATGTTCCTTGGCAATTACTATATGGAACTATGGTATTTGTCCGGCAAACAATTGTACAAGATGCTTCTTGTGCCTTATCACATGATGTTTGTATTGCAACTAGGTATAGTGCTGTTCGTAGACAATTTGGGTCTAGCAATGGTGAACCAGAAACCCAGGTAATGTATGGCTCTGAAAATAAATATTTTGTAGTAATGTGTGTGGTTAAATACTTAGAAATTAACTAATTCTCAGTTAATTATCAGAAAAAAAAACATAGTTCTGTTGATTTAAAGAACAATTAATGGCATATTGACTTCATGTGGTGATCCTTAAGAATTTCCACCTTACTTCATATGGAAGGAGAAAATTGGTCGGAGGATAAATATAGCACACCTATGAATTTTTATAGGTTTGTGTCAGTGAACTTGCCTTTGCCTATACAGTGTCTGTGAAGAACACGTTGAATGCTGTCATAACATTTACTTTGCATGGTTTAGTTATCCTCTGTTTTTCTTGGAAATTTGTTTATGTGAGCAAATTCAGTAGTTAATAGCATTCCCTAATAAAGCCTCTTGCAGGTCTATTTATAAGAATTATCCTTGTGCTACCCTGGAAAATTGTATTTATGGTTCTATGTGCCTTGCTTATAGGTGATTGATTACAAAACCTAGCAAAGTGGGCTCTTTCCTTTGCTTGCTTCCGCATATGCATTTAGATTTGTTGGGGAGTGGCTAAAATGGTTATACACTGATGTGACCCAAAGACTGCAAGCAAATGACTTCTCAACTTTGCCTGAAGTTCATGTATGCACTGCAGGGTTGAAGTCTTTATCGCTTACATCCTTCTTGTAAGTAATTTTGTTTATAATTGATTGTGTATGGGTTTGTGAGTTTGTGTTTTTGTGCATGTTTTACTTTATCTGTTCCTTCTAATGGGATTGCTGATTTGCAAGAGTTTTGAATGTTCTTTATTTGTACGAGTCAGATCTCTGAAGTTTAGTAGTTGAAGGGCATTATCTGTTTGTGTGAAAATGATGATAAAATTAAATTAGACCAACAAAAGTTAAGGCAATTTCTAACATTTAGATTGGTCTAAATATGACATTCTGGCAACTTATTTTGTCAATGATAGATTGTATGCTTTGTCATCTATGTTGATAGTTCTTATTTTAATTTAGGTTGTTTTAACATCTACAGAAGCGTGTCAAGTGGGGATCAACCATGTTTCATGCATGTGAACTTTCTGTTTACTGAGAAGTTTAGTTTTTCATAAAGTTGATTTATGTTGGATTGCAGGATGGGATTAAAGAATGCCGAAAATTATGTGGAGGCCATGGCTATCTTGCTAGTAGTGGGCTTCCAGAACTATTTGCTGTTTATGACCCTGCTTGCACATATGAAGGAGACAACATTGTTCTAATGCTACAGGTATGAGAACTCAATCTAGGCAATTTATAGAAAACATCTTTCTATAATCAACATTTTTAATGTAAGTGGTTGACCTTGACTTGTATCTTTCTCGATTTAAAAGACAAAGTCCGTCCGCAGATTTTTGGAGTTAGAAACATTAGAATATTGCTTTGCAACTTAAAATTGTCTGCATTTTGTAGTCTAGACTTCCTTGATTTGAAGTTTTGTACCTTGTAGGTTGCAAAAATTCTCATGAAGACTGTTTCTCAATTGCGATCTGGGAAACCACCTGAGGGAACAATTTCCTATATGGGAAGAATTGAACATCTGATGCGGTGTTGTTGTACTGTTTTCTTACAAATGCAATATACTTTCCCCAAAATGATTCCATTAGTAGCACATATTGTGTTCTTGAACTTTGTCTTGTAATGAGGTCCTCAGATATCTGAATCCAATATTAGGAAACTAAGAACTATAGTAAGTTTCAGCTTGAAAACGTTTTATGCTTTCTCATCAGTTATACAGTTTTTGCAATTGCTGATCTAGCAGTACTAACAAAACCAAGAGAGGCACAACTACAAATAGTTTGCTCGACATATAAAAGTATATCATTAAATGCTTGAGGATTGCAATGACTGTCAATCTTATGAGCACTATTCATGAGCTTTTTAGCAGTTGCCATGATTAAGTCATCATCTTCTCACAGAACAAAAAACTTGAAGTTATTTGAATTTTTGATTAAACCACCCAAATAGGTTCTTGTCCAATTACTTATGGGAAGATTAGTCATCTCAAATATATGAATAGGGTGCGGACCATTGAGTTTCAGAGACTCTAACTTTTGCTTCAAGACTAGAAAGGTTGATTTTCAATGGTTCTTGAATTGCCCATCCAATAACCATAATTATGCACAAAGAAAAGTAGCCTTAATTTTTTGAAGAGCAAAATTTTTCCCAGCCTTTTAAATTTCAGGGACAAAAGGAAGAAACTCAATCTTCTTGATCAAGGACTATATCTGTCGATCTCTTAGAGCCTCATGAATATCAATGCGCGATTCAAAGCCCTTGTATGGGACAGTAAAAAGGCTTCCAAATGAAAGAATCATGGTTGAACCAATATCAGAACCAGGACTGAGGGCCTTGAATACATCTCTCCTTCTCCTAACAAAAGATATGTTCTTTTTCTTCTTAAGTTGGTCCTTAGGTTGAAAGAATCCAAAATCCCATATTCGTTGTCCTTTTAATATTTCCAGACTCTTTTGCTACAATCTTCATCCAAAGCATACACACAATCATCTATATTACCATTATACCCATATAACAACAACTCACATCTCCTAAGCTCTTCAGAAAGAGTATGTTTTAGTGTTGAAACCTTTCTACTATGCAGGTGAGTTTCAAATACCTTAGGACACATTGCTTCTATGTCCAAATTGCACCACTTTGACACAAAAACTCTAAAGTCAATGATTCTAACTGTTGCATCAGACACCACTAACGAAAGATCAATTATATCGGTTATTGAAACATATATGAAACCAACCAGGTGATTAAAAACATAAATAACCTTCGAGAACTTAAAAAACTGTCTTTACATCGAAGAAATCACAGCAAATATAGATAATTGTACTAGAAAATCCTTTTATTTTTACTGATTTCAGTTAATCACTTAAACTTTTTTGAAAGAACATTATATTGTACATTTATTACAAAAGTTTCCTCTTTTTTTTCCTCACAAAAAATAAAAATTTGAACTTGTCTATGATTCCGAAAGAGATCAAAAGAGTGATTCTAACAGAGTACCTCAGCTCGCTAGGGCTCAAAACCCTAAATTTAGGACAACTACCAAGGGCCACAGCAGATGATCCAAAATAGGGGGGGGGGGAGGGAGGGGGGACAATTAGGGTTTGGTTGAGAATGGCAGCCATTAAAAGGGCATTCTTGAACGCCGGCAACGAGTTACTAAACCCACTGTGAGGTGCATACCAGAGGAACTTCTGTTGTTTGATGGGGTCCCAATTTCCTCTGCATTGTGGAGGGGGGAGGATTTGCTGAGAATTTTTGAAAATTGTGAAGAGGGATTGAGGAAGAAGGCGTTTAGATAAGATGAACGGGAGAAGAAAACAGGAGAAAAAGAGGGCCAAAGTGAAAGTTTTGATTTTGGGGTTTGATTGGGAGAGTCTTTTCCTCCATTTGCTGCCTCTGATGGGATTCAAAGTCTCCATCTTTACTCATCAAAGGGCTCTAGAATTTGGATCAGACATTGCATGACTCCATGGGATTGTGCCTGTCTTTCTTCTTGATGTGATTTCCGTTCTTTCTCTCCCTCACACATAGTAAATTATTAGTATATTATATTGCAGGATGGTTGTAGTTCCAAATTCATATTTATTTTTCCTAACTTCCTATTCATGAACAAACAACGAATCAAATCAAAGAAAAATTGCACTCAATAAGCTTGTGCTAAATATGATTTCTAATGAAACTAATTTCATTAAGGTTTCACTTTTGTGAGTGAAAAATGAGCTTGCTGTAACTACATTTGACTAGTTTGAAGAATTGTTGCTTCATATTAAGCATGTTTGATGAAATTATAGGAACTACTTGTGAATGTTTTGTTCACACATTATCTAGATTTTCTTTCAATAATTAAGGGGAAAAAAAGATGTTTAGATTATCCAGAAATCTTTTTTTGTATAAAACTAGTTATCACCTGTAACAAGCTTTGTTCTACAACAATATCATCATATTTTGCAATCAGCTAGTACACTCCAAAAGGACAAGACCAATAAGGTAGACCAATAGTGATTTATACCGCAGTAATTTATTTAAAAAATTACATAGTAATTGAGTAATTAATACTCCAGTGCTTTATGTCAAAGGTTAGTTGTGACTTAGTTTTAGTGAATTAGTCATAGCAGTAGGATCATTTTGGCTAGTCCCCAACTCAACTAGATGAAGACAGCAAAAAATAGATTTGTAATGTTAGGCACGATATAGCAGTAGCAACAGCAAATTACGTGCACATAGGAAACAAAATGCAATGCCTTATATGATAATGTCTCGACCAAAAGTTACCAAAGAATGGAAAATGGAGAGATAAAGCACTAATTGAGGGTTCTCTCGATAAACAAGTTAAATCTCTATCTACTAACACACTTTAAATATAACAATACATCAATCATTGTAGGGAACAAAACTGCCAGACAAACAACTATCATCCCTGAGGAGCAAGCATCTGTAGCTTCTTTATCCTCTCATCGACTCATTTTGCTTCACCAGGCTAAATCAAAAACATCATTTTATTCAGTATGCCACATGAACCCGCAAACCAACATACTATAATGCAAATATTCAACGATAACTTCAAGTTCAGACGCAAAACCCAATTAAAATAAGCCAACTGGTTTTTGCACGATGTAAGCATACTCACAAACTATGCACTTAAGCTATTCACAATAAGTTTGAAAATAGTATGGAATATACATAACATGATACCTTCCAGCTCATCTTACGCAAAAATAATAACAGCTTGTGATTTGATTAATAACGATATCCGAGAAATACTACTGCTTGCTGTGTCAAGAATAAGTGGATGGCATGAGCCAAAAAATTACCCAACAGAGCATGTTATCAATACCTAAGAACTAACAGTAAGGTGACAAATCTATCCAGAAATCATATTTTTAGATTTTGATGGTAGATTTAGTTAAGCTAAGGCTAAAATGTCAAAAAATTTTGGGAAGCCTACGAATAGGTTTGGCATACTTCTCATGACTTATTTCAAAGAGATACATAAAAATAGGTGGGTATTTTCCGAGAAAAATTGCATATATTCCACTAAGTTATATACAATAATTGCCAAATTATTATACAACAACATTAAAATTCCATCCCACCCCATCCTTGAAACTTGTGGGAAGAATATAGAGGGATGTTGAAAGCAAAAACTTTCAAGGGGAGATAACTACTAGAGTACTTTTTTGGGCCTCCAACTGTATCTCACATTTGTATTGAAATATCTTCTGCTCTGAAAAGTGAGAAAATGTAGACAAAGTTTCTGTTGCAACGAAAACAAGTATATATATTGATTGGAGAATCTAAAATTCATTGCTTTTTCATCGTAGTGGGATGCAGGGAATACATTTATTTATCAATAAAACTGCTTAATGATGGCAGATTCAAATGCAGTAGTTTTTACGTGTGAATGTTTGTATAGTCTAAAGATAAAAATGATAGCTAAACAAATACATCATATCATTTGGAGTTCAAAATATCCACTACATAATCTAATATTAATAGTTGTAAGCTAAGTTCAATGCAACTTAACTAAAAGAATTACCATTCAAAATGCAATCACTCACCACAAATACATCAAGTTGTAAGCCAAGTTCAAAGAAACATGACTAAAAAACAATTACCATTCAAAATGTGATATAAATGTTCAAACACATCACTCACCATAAATGCATTAAATTCATCCATTGCTCGAAAAGGAGCTTCTGTCATCTCATGAAGATCCAATGCAAAACATAATGTTGAAAAAGAACTTCGCCACCTAATTGGCAAGACAACAAAACAAGAAAGTGAGAAAAAAGAATATAAACCAAAGAAACTTGTTTAATTGAAACATGCGAAAAGTACGAGGAGTTCCAATTAAATTGGCTATCTCATCTACCCAAAGAAAGCCATACTCTATCTTAAGACTGCAAACCATGCCTTAGTGAACTTAATACTTCATGATTTTACATCCCAAGTTACCCTAGAAAACCATCCAAATGACATATTTTCCCTCCATAACTCTTTTATTTCCCATCACTTCTAATTGAAAAGAGTAATAAAAAATAAACTATCAACAATTGTAAGAGAAGCTTTATATCCTAAAAGATTTAGCCACATCAAATTGTGACAATGGTTATGGGACAAAGGAAAATATAATTGAGAGTTCTAAGAAATCAAAAGTTGACCCATGGAAAATTGTGATGGTTAGTTTGAATTTTCCATTGTGAACCTAGGATGGATACTACATGCGGTTACTTCAATAATTTCCAACACAAAAGGTAAATGAAAATATGTATAAAAATGAAATAACAGAAGACCTATTTGCCAACAAAACCACAAGACAAGCTTAAGTTCCTAATTTGACCCATTGAAATTATAACTCCAATAAAGAACCCTTAAGTACTGGCTCAAACGATGGACTTTAATGTTTGGGGGACTTAGACCATCATTTGGTCACCATGATATTGAATTTTAACTACAACTACTACACAATGAAAAATAAAATTAAAAATTTGAAAGATTAGCATATAGGTGTGTTGAACATAGACTCAAATTAGATATTAGTAAAAATAAAAAAAATTAAAAAAAAGGAACCTAAGAGGCCTTTAGTGTCACACACACTCTTGTTTGATGCATCCTGGGGCATTGTTACCTGAGGAGGGAAGAATACCAAAAGTGGATTAGAAATAAATAGGAAGAGTCAAAGAAATGCAGCTATTTCAGGCAAAGATGCATATGCAAATCATTATCACTACATGTTCAATATGACAAACAAACATATCACCTAATAGATTATTGAAAAAAATTTCTTACCTCTACGGAGAGGGTCTTGTGTTCATAACTAACTACAACCTTACCACTAATCCCTTTCTTCCCCAAGTGATCATTAAATCTATTGCAAAAACCATCAATCAGGAACTTTGTCTAACACAACTCTAGGGCATGGGCATTTCTGCATGCCTGAAAGAATCAAGGAAAATTCAAGAAATCTAAAAATCAACCAAACCAAGAAGTGACCATATAATTTCAGAGCAAGGATTAGAAGAAAAATAAATTTATGGAAGATGTTCAAAAATTCAAGAAACGAATCCAATTACAAGAAATAGCAAAACAAACATCTATTTGAATGTGGCCCCGTGAATGTTAAAGAAAAACCTCACCAATGCAAAAAGACGCAAAAAATTAAAATATAACCCATCGCAAGAAATCAAAAAAAAATTAAAATATAACCCATTGCAAGAAATCAAAATCAGAAAATACAATGTCTACCGCGTCTTTTTGACTATACATACCTATGATTCTACTATACATAAATGATGACCAACTTGCGGTGTAAAACTTTCCCACATCCCAATAATAACCTTAACCTATTATTTATTCACTTGAAATTAAAAACCACCATAACTTCTCTCCTTTTTACTTTGAAAAACCTCAAAATATTATTTATTCACTTGGAATTAAAAACCACCCATAACTTCTCTCCTTTTTACTTTCAACCTTTTTTCAAAACCTTATTTTATCCAATAATTTGACTACTAATATTACATACAAGTGTGGTTTGCTTGACCTACTAATAATAAATTAAAAGTGGCCGCAGAATTTAGGGAACTTTGGACACACATGCTTGCCAAATACATTAACTTTAAGTTTCTTTTCTATGCCACAAAGGACAATGTTTTAGTAAGAAGTAATTGAACAGAACCACACAAACACAATTATCTCCAGCAAAGAATTTAGTAACAAAAAATGGAAACATTAAATTTGAACTCCTAGCTATTTTCCTACAAAAGGAAGGACATATAGATTTGCTATACAAATGGAAAAAGTTGTCATATCTCACATTCAGCTTATCTTGAAAGGCTTTGTAAGTTTGTTCCTTTCTGCGGATTTTACAGTGTTTTTTCTTATGTAACATTCTCAGTTGAAATCTACACGTGAAGAGTTTTTTAACATCAATAGTATCAGCAAAATTTTAAATAAAGAGTTGAAAACAGTTACCTCTGACTCTCACGCTAAAGTCTTTGCCTTAGCCTACTTAATCGAGCACTAAATTGCTCAGGGTTGCTCGATCGCACCCCAATGCTTCAATTTCACTCTTTGGACATATAATCGCTTTTTGCAGCTTTCCTGCAATATTCCAATGAAGTTTACAATAAACACCCCCAGTTGCCAGTATAAAATGGCTTTTGTTCCCAAATAGAATAAATTGATTTCTTGTATTTGCTAAAAGGAAAGCAATATTTAGGAAATAGTCTAAACACAATCATAACCCAACTTTTAGGTGTAAATAAAACAATAAAAACCATTTAAATGTGCACAATTTTAATCATGCCAACAGTGCATAGAGAGTGATATAGAAGTATAAAAGCTTTGGGTTTTGGGATAAAGTTACAAGACCCATATAAGGTTGAGCACACAAGAAGAATAATGTAGACTATTAACTCTAGTATTCGGGTGAATCAATGACTTCGAGGTGTTACATTATAACATACTTTTACAAATGAAGCGCAACACTGGATGAGAAGCGTGCTAACCGAATAAATACTTCCTAAAGAAAGAAAAGCCAAGTGAGTAGGACAAAGAAAAGCAGAGAAGAGAAGAGATTCCCAAGAATGATAATAGGAAATTTTAAAACAACATAAAATAGACAGAGAACCTAACAAACACAAAGAGACATAAGGGGAAATCAGACCAATCCCATGTACTGATAGAAGACTTTTAGTTTTCCAGCTCATCCAAATGGGTATCTACTTTTAGCCTTTTGTTTTCTAAACCAGCACAGTATTAGCAAGAGGCCCAAAGGGTTAAAGGGTCAGTCCCAGTTGTGGCTTTTTCAATCCCTCTAAAGGTAAAATTCTAGGATACAACAATTAGAGTAAATTTGAAGATGATCTTAGCTATGACACCCACAACCCATAAAAAGTCTGCAAATTACGCCTTTTGTTATGTCTCTTTTGAAGCATAATTCAAATATGATATCAGCATAAATATAAAGTTAGAAAATGCTTTAGGAAAAGGGTTTAGAGTGTACCTTATGGATTAGCTCAAGCTCACAATATTGAGCCGCTTCTAATTCAAAAAGGACTTTTTATGCATCAATTCCTCAAAGTGTTGCTTTTTCTAAAAATGAGTAAGACATGCAGAGTTTTAGGTAAGTCCCAACATAAAAACCTCAATATGCTAATGTAAAAGAGGAAATACCACTTCGGCTTCATTCAAGTCCTTTTCAATTATCATTAGCTCATGGCCAGCTTCCCCCAAAACATCATTATCCACTTTTGCAGATTCTAATTCATACGACCACCAAAGGCTTGAAGAAATTAGACGAGTCATAAAAAAGCTGCACAAATACACATCAAGATTATCATACCACAACTTCTCAAATGATACCTTCAAACTAGTAGCTTTTTCTTGAACTTCATTCATTCTTATCTAGACGTCTTCAAACTCAACTTTCTTCTCTTGTATCTCAGCTTGGATTTTCTGCATTTTGTCAAGAAAAAAATGTATACCACATTACAATATTTTGTTGGGTATTTAATACAAACTAAGTGTATGTTCTAATATGAGCCCAATAGGTAATGCACCTTTGTAGTGGATCTGTATGAGCAAAGCCCATTAACTGATTTTAACTCTAGTGTATTCCTATTTATATGTTAGTTGGAGGCAGCATGCTAGGTATTTCAAATTAGATATTAGGGTGTAATGCTTCAAGCAATCGCATATATTATTGCTTAACTTTAAACCCTAACAATCTTGAAGCATTAGGTATTGAAAATTTGGACAAATTGTTTTTTAGGTTTTTCGAAAAAAAAATCGTGAACAGTGCCAAATAGTAAAAATAGAGGCATTTTAGTCATATTAAAATTTGACTTTTTACTCCGGTGACGGATCGAGGAAAAGGAGGAGTCCATCCCGTGTATCTCGATGAAAGGCATCCATTGGTGGTGTCGGTTTTCTGATTTGGTGACCGAAAGATGACGAAATCGGCATTTAAAGTCACAGTAACCGAAATCTTTCTCTGTAGATCCTAAAAGATCCAGACGTTTTTAACTTGCAAGGTCACTTGGGTTGTGTTTTCCTTGTCAAGACGATCGTTTTGAGGGGTCGCGACCTTAATCGAAGCTCAGACGATGGAGAAACGAAGACTAAAATTCCGGTGAAAGTTGCGCAAGGCATTAGTTGACCGTTTGTACTGTTCATCGGTTGACCGTCAGTACTGTTCATCCATCGACCGTTGATACTATTGATCCGTTAACCGAGTGATACTGTTCATTCGTTGACCAATTGTACTGTTCATCCGTTGACCCAGTGATACTGTTCATTCGTTGACCAAAGTTGACTTTTTCAAAATTTTTATTGCTTCTGAAATCAGATGCACTCATACTTTTTCAAAAAACGCATGCCAATTGAGATGGTCAAACTTCATACTATTAGTAGGTCTGAATTTAAATCATGAAAGCGAAAGACTCAATTTGGTTTAAAATATAAAAATATTTTTTACACTGTTTTGAGTACCTTTGCTGACACTACTGAAGAAGTTGATGAGTCTCAATGGAACAAGGATGATGACTTCTGCAATGACTATTTATTAAACTGTCTTTCAGACCGTCTTGCAGAAGTTTTTAACAAGTTTAAAACTGCTAAAGAAATATGGGACAATTTAAATACTTAATTTAAAAAAGAGGAGGAATTGTCAAAAACATATCTTGTTGACAAATTCATGGATTTCAAATTCCAAGAAGATATGGAAATCACTCATCAAGTAACTGATCTAGAAAATTTGAGATCTAAATTGACCAATGAAAACATCATTGTTTGTGATCCTTTTTTGGTTGGTGCCATTATTTATAAATTATCATTTGCGTGGCATTCTTTCAAAACTAAGATGTGCAGGAAGAAAGTACAAGTGGGGCTAGATGATCTTAAACGATTCATTAGAATCGAGGATGAGAATCGAGTTAGGAATAACTTAGAAATGGTTAGACAGCAACAATCAGCTGCTAACGCGGTAACAAATCCCAAAAAATTTCCTAAGAAATCCAAGTCACCCAAGAGTGAGTCTCAACAATTGGAGGCCAAAAAGCCTATCTTTAAGAAAAAGAAGGGCAAGTGCCACAATTGTGGGAAGTGGGGCCACTTTGCAACAGATTGTAAGCAACCTAGAAAGAACAAATCTGACACACCAAAGAAAGAAGCAAATATGCTAGTACAGAAGACTGAGCCTAAACAATTTGTTGCTATGGTGGGCAATAATGGAAAGGTTAGTACTTCTTTAGAATGATGGTTAGATTCTGGGACAACGTGCCATGTTTGCAAAAATAAAAAGTTACTTGATGATGCTGCTGAGGCCAACGAAACTATTGTTACGGCTAGTGGGGCAACGGAGACGGTGACTCACACTGGTACTACAAATATGAGCCTTTCTTCAAGTAAACTTTTAACTTTAAAAGATGTTAAAGTAGTTCTTGCTATTCAAAAGAATTTAATTTCTATTAGTCGCTTAGACAATACTGGTATGAGCATATTTATTTCTGGTGGTAGAATAACTTTATCTGTTAACTCTCATTATTTTGATTGTGGATTCTTGACTGGTGGTATGTATAGATTGAGTTCTGTAATTGAAATGGTCAGCCAAGTTAGTTCAAATTTAATTGATCCTACAACATTGCATAATCGGTTAGGACATGTAAACTACAAGAAAATGGCTAAACTAGCTAAAACTCATAATATACCTCTAGATACTTCGATCACATTTAACAGATGTGAAGTGTGTGCTCAAACAAAGATTACTAAAAAACCATTTCGTACGGTCTCTAGGAGTACATAACTTTTTGAATTAATACATTCTGACCTCTTTGACTTTAAAGGTTTCACAACTAGAGGTGGTCGGAAGTATTTGGTCACTTTTATAGATGATTTTTCTAGATATTGTCATATTTATTTGTTAAAATCAAAAGATGAAGTATTTGATAAATTTAAAATTTTCAAGAGTCATGTTGAAAACCAATTGAACTTGAAAATTAAAAGGTTTAGGAGTGATAGAGGAGAATATACGTTGACAGAGTTCAAGGAATTTTGTGCTTCAGATGGCATAATACTTGAAACTACTATTCCTTACTCACCTCAATCCAATGGCATAGCTGAACGTAAGAATAAGACGTTAACAGAAATGTTAAACTCTATGTTATTGACAGCTGGCATGACTTCTTGTTATTGGAGAGAAGTAGTTTTGACTGCTAATCACATCTTGAATAGGTTGCCGCACTCTAAGTTGTCTTCAACTCCGTATGAGATATGGCATAAACATCCTTGTAGATATGATACTCTTAAGACTTGGGGCTGTATTGCTTATATGAGGATACCAGACCCTAGGAGACCCAAAGTGAGGCCTAGGACAAACACTTGTGTGTACTTAGGTAGTGCAGAGGATAGTGCAGCTGATCGGTTATTAGATTTATCAACCAATGTAGTTATAGAATCTAAATATGTAGTTTTCTTTGAAGATAAATTTTTTCGAGATCAAGGGTTGATAGTACCAGGCACTATATAAATAATTTTAGAATCACCTAAAGAAACTAAATCGAATTCCTCTAACACTCGGATAATTTCTGAATCTGTACCTTTAAGGGTATCTACAAGAGTACGAGTTCCCAAAACGTTTGGTGAGGATTTTGTCATTTACTATTTAGAAGATGATCCATCCACTTATAAAGAAACGATAAGATCTAGGGACTCCTTATTATGGGTAGAAGCTATTGGATGAAATGAGCTATCTGTTACAAAATCAAACTTGGCAACTAGTCGATTTGCCAAAATGGGCTCAGATTATAAGTTGTAGGTGGATTTTGAAGAAGAAACTTAATCCTGACGGATCTATAGCTCGGTATAAAGCACGTTTAGTAGCTAAGGGCTATACTCAAGTAAGTGGGGTAGATGATTTTGATGTTTACTCCCTGGTCTGTCACTTGACTATGATAAGAGTTCTTCTTGCTTTGGCATCTATTGAGCACTATGTTGTGCATCAAATGGATATAAAGACAGTTTTCTTAAATGGAGATCTGACTGAGAAGATCTACATGAATCAACCTGAAGGGTTTGTCATGAAAGGTTTTAAGAACAAAGTTTGTAAGTTAAACAAATCTTTGTACGGTCTAAAACAAGCATCTAAATTGTGGCATAAAAAATTTGACAAAGTTGTAATGAGTTTAGGATTTCGATCTAGTTACTCAAATAAATACCTTTACTACTGTTCTGTGTCGAATAAGGTTGCGATTATTTGCTTATATGTAGACAACATGTTGATACTTGGTTCTGATCATTTTGCAGTGAGTGACGTAAAAGCTGAGTTGACAAAAGCATTTAACATGTCCGATCTTGGTGTTGTAGACATCATTCTTGGTATGAAAGTAAATTTTACAGAACAAGAAATTACTCTTAGCCAAGCTCACTACATTAAAAAACTACTTTCTACATGAAGATACAGTGAATGCAAAGTGGCTGAGACACCGTATGATTCTAATAAATGGCTGAGCCCCAATGAGAGAGCTAGCGTGAATCAGTTAGATTATTCTAAATTGATTGGTAGTCTCATGTATGCAATGACATGACTAGGCCAGACATAGCCTTTTCTGTAGGCATGCTGAGTCGTTTCACTAGTAATCCCGCCCCTGAGCATTGGAATGCCCTCACGCAACTTATGCGATATTTAAAGGGTATCTCTAATTATGCTTTATGTTATAGTGGCCATCCTCCTATCTTGGAAGGATTTTCTGATGCATCGTGGTGCTCGGAATTAGGAGACAGTAAATCTACTAGTGTTATGTTTTCACACTGGGTGGAGCAGCTGTTGATTGGAAATCTAAGAGACAGACTTATATTGCTTTGTCGTCTATAGAATCGGAACTTTCTGCTCTAACTTCCACAGGAGGAGAAGCAGAGTGGATAAGAGAACTGATTTTGGATATTCCATTAACCCGTTTAAAGATTAATTCTTTAAATATGTTCTGTAATAATCAAGCTACAGTTTTGGTAGTGAAAAACTCATTTTTTAATGGTAAGAGAAGACATGTTAGGTTGAAACATGCCTTGCTGAATTATCTTATAGAACACGGTATTATCACTTTGGTCGATGTGAGAACGAAGGATAATATGGTTGATGCTCTCACAAAGGGACTAAACAAAGATCGAATATTCAAAATTGTGGGGGAAATGGGGTTAAAGATTATATAGACATGTCTTAACCTACATTTATGTTATTTGGAATTTTTCGAATCTCCCTTTGTTAGCTAAGATAAGCACTTGATAATGTTTCGACAATGTTTATGGTTGTCAATATATCATTCCACATTTAATGATATATCAAATTTGTGTGAGTCCATATGTGATGAGGTAATTTTACTCATTTTGGATGTTCTGTTTAGAGCGGTTGTATCATTGCATATCTGATGATGCTGCTTAATTGAATTTGGACTTGACAATTGTAACATTCCATATAGAAACATGAAATGGTTCTTTTGAAAAGAAACTGTTTAGGTCTTGTTCTTATAAAGAAACTGGACATTGATGCTTATTGGAATGTGATATTGATGCATATTGGCATTGATATATATTTATTTTCAGTCATTGTGGTATTGTCCTAAGTTCTTTTGGTAGAACTAGACACTTTAGTTTGTTACATGAATGATTGGATTTACATGAAATTCATATTTGGTAACTTACAGAAAATGACGAAAATGGAGGAGCTAAATCCAACTGGGATTCTGAAAGGGATGATCTATTTGATGGATAATTCCTCCAAAGCTCTAGATTGTGGAGGACTATTATTTTCTTTGAAATTGAATAAATAATTCACTTACATATGAAATTGCCCATTTAGTTTGAGTTTAGAGTATTTCTAAAACTCTTGTATTCGAAGTTTAGAGAATTTCTAAAACTTTGATTTGGTTAACTAATGAGTGAAACCTATTGATTGTGTTTGGTTGAGTTTAGATTGTTTCTAAAACTCATAATTGTGTTTAAAGAATTCATATTTTTGAGTAATGAATCTTTTTGTGCTATGAATGATTCAATATTCTGTTTTGAACATTACATTATTTATCTATTGGATTGTGCTCTATGTAGAACATAAGAGGAGATCGTTGGGTATTTAATATAATCCAAGTGTATGTTCTAATATGAGCCTAATAGATAATGCACCTTTGTAATGGGCCTGTATAGGCAAGAGCCGATTAACTGGTTTTAACCTTAATGTATCCCTATTTATATACTACCTGGAGGTAGCATACTAGTTATTCCAAATTAGATACCTATGGTGTAATGCTTCAAGCAATCGCATATACTATTGCTTGACTTTAAACCCTAACATATTTCAGAAGAATAGAGGACAAATCTTGGATCTTCCTACAAATGGTTTAAAAAAAATGAAGTAAGAAGACAAAATAAACATGGGTGTAGAGAACAAACAGAAATCTCTTGATGAAGCTCATTGATTGTGGATGTAGGAGCAAAACTATTACCCAAAGTAAATGAACTCTTCATATCTTGTAGTTCCATTTCCTTAGAGTTCAAGTGCTGCCCTGCTTCTATGCATCTCTTCTGGTAAATAGAATTGAGTAATAATGTTCATTACATACATTTAATAATCAGTACTTCAAACTGAATTTTATATTGAAAATAAAAATAAAACACACACACTTTTTTTATTTGATTATGTGAATGAATCCAAGCAAAATACCATTGGAATACCATCTACACCCCCCCCCCCCCCCCCCTTCCCCTTCTAGTTCTTCCCAAAATACAAAATATTATGGGAGGTAGTTGCAGAAATTTGAAGGACAAAGAGGAGAGAAGGCCCCGAGGGGCTGGATCACTTGGTAATGCTGGGGGTACTCCTCAGTGTTGGCAGGGGTTCGAACCTCACTAACGTCCTCGAGGGGGTTGGGGCTCTCTCTCGGGGTTTGGAGGACTAGTCTCGCACCTGGCTTCGGGGGTCACTTAGCCCGCACTTTAGTGGGAGTTTGGGACCCCTATGGCCAGTGAAAGTGGGGATACCTCCTAAGGAAAAAAAAAAAAAAAAGAGGAGAGAAGCACAACAGCTCAACACACAAAAATAGGTTAACAAAGTCACATCACAAAGGAGACTTGTACTTATGGAGAAAAAAAAATTCATGGTACCATAAATAACATAAACAATGACTCAAGAGAACAAAACAGATTATGAGATAACAAAAAATTATAAACGTTCTAGAAAGCTGGTGAAGAAATGAATTAAATCTAATGCTTTTTAAATTCCTGCATATAAATTTAATTTGAACTTATAATAGGTTGGAGATAACTTTATACCCGGCTGCAAAGAGATGCTTAATGTATGGTGCTTTACTGGATCCTTCTTATGAGTCAAGATGCAGATGACGCTAGGCTTACGTGTAAAACAGAAATGATTGCATGGTTTAGTCAATCAGTTTTGTATATATATGAGAAAGAAGCCAAGGGTCTAAACATGCATTTGAAAATGCCCCTAATCGTCAAAACGGTTGTTTTGATAATAGTTAATGAATGACCAAAATTACATACAAAATTATGTTATTTTAACAATTATTAATATTATTATATTTATATTTATATTTATATATTATATTATATTATATTTATATTATTATTTTAATATAAATAAATAATAAATAAATTTTAAACGAACAATAAATATAAATATTAAATAAACTTATTTATAAACACTAAACAAAATTATTTATAAACATAAATAAGCCAAACACTTGACTATTAACATTCAGTTAATTTATTAAATAAATAATAAAATTTATTTGTTTATTGTTCGTGTAACCTAACAAACCAATATAAACGGTTTACCGAACGGTTCGGTATTACTTCATTTACACCCTTCACCACCCCGGCTCGCAGTCAGTAGTGAAGAAAAGAGAAGTCGCCGCCTTCATCTTTCTCTGCCCGCTGCTACTGCCTGCTTCATCTTTCACAATCCCGTCTGCTCGACGGTACAATTTTGCAATTGTTTCGGTCTATTTTTGTGTCAATATTCTGTTTTAGGTCTGCACCACGGTATAAATTAAGCATGTTCCTTTACTGAATTGCTCTGGTCAAGATTCAATGAATGTGGGAATTTTGTTCAAAATTCTTCCCTTTTAGGAAATATTTCCTGGGCAGTGCTTATGGTTGATTGGTTCTCTGCGCTTTTTGTGAGTATAGACCGAATGCAGGCAATGTGATGTTCTGAATTGCTTTATGAAATCAATGCTTCGTAACTTGGTTCTTAGCTTTCAACTAGTTGAGCTTGCATGTTTTAGAATATCAAAGTTTGTTCATTATTGGGCATATCCCTTTTGCAATTTGCTGAAGTGCAGTTTCTAGTATTATATTTAAGTAGTGTAGTCAGCATAACTTGGTTCTTAGCTTAGGGGTAAGTTCAATGAGACAAATTAAACTCGAATAATTGGGATTGATCAAGGATGTTTTTGATTTTTTTTTTTTTTGAGATAGACAAACTGTTGTTTTTGAGATAGATAATTGGAATTGAAAATTTGATTATATCTGCTGTTATTAAGCCATAATCAGAAAATGTGGTAGAAATTAATACTTAGTGCCTGTAAAAATTAGTGTATGGACACGATGGGGTTGTAGGAGTTGAAAGTTGTGGATGATGCTTTGGAGTTCTTCTTTTGTAATTTGTAGTCCTTCCATCTTTGAATGTAAAGAATGATTGTCATTTTAGCTGACAGGAAGCATGTGCCTGAGTTCAATTCTTTAGTGAAGAAGTTGGGCTATTGTATAATGAATGCGCTTCGGTGGGAAAAAGAATAATGAAGTTTTACATGAGTGTCACCATGTGTGACCTGCTTGTGCCTCACTTCTGTATTGCTATTCTTCAACTAGTTGATTATGAGGGCTATTGACTCAGCTGTATATGAAAAAGTTTTTGATCAGTGGAATGACATAACTTCTAATGAAGATACTTGTGTTAGTGTTATACAAGCGTATGCTTATTTAGGGGGTTTACGAGAAGGGATGAAAGTTCCTGGGCAGTTGAAAAAAGGTCTCATTTTGGATAGCTTTATTGGGACAAGCCTAGCTGACTTTGTGGAAAATATGGCAGGTTGGATGGCATTGCTTCTATTCTACAAGATGCTCAGGACTAATTCTGCCCCTTGGAATGCAATTTTGTCTTATCATGGAACTCATGCAATTTTCAAGTTGATTTAAATAGTGACCTAGCCATTTTGTTTCTAATAATTATTATTTTCGATTTTATTTTTATGATACATTTATGGATGGGGTAAAATTGGAATTTTTGCTGATTCTGAAAGTTGGGTTGTAGTAAGCATCATGAGTTACATTAATACCTTTTCAAGATTTGACCCAATAATTAACTAAGAAACCTCAATCAAATGCATTTGTGATTCTGATTGAGGAATTTGAACCGAGCACCCCTTCAAATCACATCTTAAAATGCAATTTCGCGTTGATTTCAATACACAACTCAAGTCCCAGTCAACTTCACTCTATATTGTGAAACCTATGTTTTAATGGGTCGATGATACATTTTCCTTTCCTAATTAGCTATTGATTCCATTGGAGATGATAAAGATAAGATTCAGTAATTTGTTTATTGTATTGCTTGCCCAGTTGCAAAAATATTTATACAATGATTTAATTTTGGTAAGGATTTCAAAACCTATGCAGCAATGGATGTTGGATTTTCAATTAAAGAGTTTGTATTTCTTTAGCAAATTTAAGCTTTCATATTTGTTTTTCAATCCTCAGATTTTTGTTTTTCTTTTTTGTAGTATATGAATTATTGGGATATTGGTAGGTTCAATAGCAGAAATTAGGCTTGGATGTTGATTTTTTTCTGGCTTTTTGGTGTCAAAGTATGTGGTGATTTCAATTTCGAGAATGAATATTGGGGAAGGATGTATACTTGGTTTGCAATTTGCATACGTGAAATTTTTTGTTGAATTTGGAAAATAAGGTTCAATTCTTTTTATGCTTTTAAATTGTTTGATAAAATGTTTAAACAACTTTTCTAATCTTATTCTATTGTTTGATGTGGTTTGTGAGTGTATCTGGATATGATTAGTGAACAGATTTATCTTGCTGCTTGAGAAAATTGTAGGTTGGGACATAGCTTGGAAGATTTTGGGGGGGGGGGGGGTGGGGGGGTAAGGATTGAGTTGATGTGAGGTTGAAGATTGATATGTTGTAGGGTTGATTTGGACTTTGGGTTGGAGAGGAATGCGTTGCCGGCAGATAAAGAGAAGTAAAAAATGATGGCAAGAAGGGATAATTATAGGATTCCATTCACAGTTTTTAATGCCTTGATCAAGTTAATTTTAGTTGACTGATGGTAGGGGGCAGACATAAAGGTTTGGCCATTCAAAGGGGATTGTTTTCTGGTCAAATCTCAGGATTTGACTGACAATTTAGTTGAAATTCAAGGGAGGTAAATTAATTGACCTGTCTTCTATTTATTTTACCATGTTTTGTTTCCTTGATTTCTTCTGTAGTTGCTTCACTATTAGTGTATGGAATTGCCTTTGCCCTGAGTGTGGAATTTTCTGAAATGATTTGGTTTTCCTCGCATGGGGAACCTCATGTATTATTATCTTTGTGTTCCAAGGAAATCTTGTATTTGTGTTAAGATGGAAGCAAAGGAGTTGTGGCGTGCTCTTTGTTTTGTTTGCACTTCGGGATTCTGGAGGATGTCAATGTTCTGGACTTTTTCTCTCATCATGTCTTACTTGCAGCTATTTGCACAAAGATTTTTCCATGAGAAATTGACAAGCTATGCCCAATCTTCTCCTCCATTTCATCCTCGAGCAACAGTTTCAGTTCATTCTGACACAGATGCTTTGAGAATCCCTGTTTGTGTGATCACTGGTGTAAGTAGAGAAATAATTTTTTCTTCCAGATATTTAATTTGTAATCTGCATTTTTTTGGTCAATATGGTTTATCTATTTTGCTAGTACTTTTTAATTTCCTTTGATTGATTTTTATTGGTAGTTGTGTTTAGCCATTTAGGATTAAAATTTCCATAGTTTGATTAGATGAATTGATTTTCCCAGTTCAGAGATAATGTATGCACAGAAGCATATAACTAGCAATTGCTGAAATTTTTTAAAATTCCATAACAATATCCTTAATATGGTCTGCTTCATTTTCAATTCATAATCAATTTACTTGTTCCTTCGTTTTAATCAGTGACCTCCTAAAGACATATTAATGTTTTATTGATTTTGCACTGTTGTTATTTAATATCTTTCCATTTTTCTGAGGTTTGTTCTTTTTCTTGGTGCAAATTCTTAAGGCAACATCTGGTTTGGGTGCCGCAGCTGCAAATGCCTTGTCAATGCAAGGGTTTTACATTGTTCTAGGTAATTCAGTAGTTTGCTTTCCTATGGTGTTTTACAGAATATTTTACGTAATTGATGCTTCATTGATGAGAGTGGACGTCAATTCAAGGAAATAAAGGAACGCATTACATATCAATGTCACTTGAAAGTTTCACTTTTGTTCATATTCTCTTTTAAAGAACTGAAGAAAAATTCTATTTATTTAAATAGTAAGGTTGGTGGGGTGTCTTCTAACCACGCATCCTTGGGATACACTTGGATTGATTTTAGAATTTTGTTAATAGATGAGGCACGCACGCATGCACACACGCACGCACACACACACACACACAGATGTTGTGATGACTTATCAGAATACTTGGGCTTCCAACTTCTTATGGTCTGAAGCATTACTGGCCTGGGATCCATTATGCATCTTTGTCTGTTAGTATGTTGACATCAAGAGAATTCTTCATCTAGGATAAAATATTTGAAGGCATTGTCTGGACTTACAAAGTTGACTTGTCCAGTGATATTAATACTCTGGAATTTAGATAGTTTTTTGTCTCTATTATCAGTTCAAAGTATTGTTTTTCTTCTGGATTATGCTGAAACTTTTGCATCCTAGCGTAGATAATGTTTCGTTGAGCAGCATAACTGCCCTTTTCTTGCAACTCTTTCTCTCTTGGTTAGTGAAACCAGTATATGAATAAAGTCCTTTTCTAATTGCAGTTGGAAGATCATCTGAATTATTGGCAAAGGTATCATTCTGGTAACTTGGACTACTTCCTCATCTTTTGTAGATGTTTTCATCTCTCTCTCTTTAGTTTTATACATGCACATCATATTGCTCCGTGTTATCTGATGACAGACTATAGCTGATATCAAGAAGCAGAACATTCATGCCTTTGTGAAAGCCTTTCAGGTTGACATATCATCCTTCAAGTCAATCTTGAAGTTCAAAAGGTCCCTTCAGGAGTGGCTATTGGAGGCAAACATGCATTCTTCTATTCAACTCCTGATAAATAATGCTGGAATCCTTGCAACATCATGTAGACTAAGTCCTGAAGGCTATGATCAGTAATAATAGTAAACTATCTATCTCAAGTTTATTCTATACATACATTCTGCAGAAGTTTGTGCTTGTTAAACAACAAATTTCAATTGTTAAGTACATACTTTGGAAATATACAAGAAAGAAGAAAATGAAGCTAATTTTTTACCTTGTTGCCAATTTTGCCTAACAAGCCTATAACATGATTATTTGAAGTTTTACATTTTTATCATGCAACATATTCTGAAGATTTAATTTTAGATTGTTTTATATGTTGCCAAATACATGTTCAGCTACTTTGACCAGTGTAATATTGTCATAGTTTTTAAATTGGAGCACTTCTAATTTTTGACATCAACATGATAGAATGTTGGTGATTATGTGTGATATGCGAGCTTGACCATGTTGCTAGTGCTACCCTGTGGCTTAATTAATATATATTATGTCTAGGGTAATGTTTCTTGTAATTTACAAAAGAAAAAAAAAATGCTATTTTGATAATAATTTACCTCTTTCCAGGATGATGGCTACTAATTACATTGGTCCATTTTGCCTTACCAAAGTTCTTCTGCCACTTCTGGAAAATAGCCCTGTTCCTTCCCGTGTTATTAACGTCACATCCTTTACTCATAGGACTGGTAAGACAGTGCTTCTTTCCTCTCTAATTGCAAGTGATTGAAATTTGCCATTCCCTTTCTGCTCCAATTTGTTAAACCTTGTTTCTGTTATTTAAAGTATGGATATGGACTTGTTGGTCCCTAACAAGAACCTGATAGAACATGCTTGTACACAAGATCCATGTAGATTCCATGGTAATTTTACTGGAGCAATCAATGATTAAAAAAAAAAAAAATTCAGTATTCTGCTCTTATGTTATTGTCTTTGAAGAATTCTTGCTTGGTAGTATTTCTAATGGAGTTATACAAAATGACTTACTTTCAGCTTTTTATGCTTCCTCAATGTAGTATCTAGAGCACAGGTAGACATGGATACTGTTACTGGGAAGTGTTTTTCAAGATCAAAATGCTACCCCTTTGCTCATGTTTATGAGTATTCAAAATGTAAGTGGTTATTGATTTATAAAAATTGATATGATTATTCTCAACTTGATCGACTGAGAATTGGCTATTATCATTGACAGTTTGCATACTTCTCTTCTCATTTGAGCTTCATCAACAAATTGGATTAATGAAGAAATCTCATCAGGTCTCTGTCATGTATGTTTCTCTATCTTGTATGGATCAGAAGTTCAATCAAATGTTTCTTTTGGGGGTGTGAGTATTGTGTTTACTAATGTGCTAGAGTTTCATTACTATTCAGGTAGCAGAATTGTGTATGATTAAATTATTATGAAAAATAGAAATGAGATTTTGAAGTTGTCTTGCTAGAAATAGTATTTTTTTTCTTTCTTTGAATTGTTCTAGTATCTACTTTCTTTTTGTGAAACTTGACATAAACCATTTTATTGAGTGGACCTGGGATGGTATGAATTTTTGCACTTCTATGGGGCTAAGGAAGTGTGTATATTGTGAACTGTCAGAGTTAAATATAGAGAACAGCAGTTGATACACAAAGTCCAAAAGATATACCTGGTTGGTATCAATATGAGTTATTCAAAGATGGAAGCTATTTTGAGATGGTTTTGCCTGAAAATGCTTAGAAGTAATTTATTCCCCAACAGCTTATCTGGTTACACTTCCTAAATGAGTTTTGAGATACAAAGCATGAAAGAATTTATTAAGAAATTAACAGAGCTGTTGGTATTCTTACTGCAAAATATCTGGCATTTTATTATTGAAATTGTCAGTTGCTCATAACTAATCACTTTATTCTGCTCCTTCTGGTGATAAAGAGCTGTTGACCCTGGGGCTGTCAAAACTAATATTATGCGGGATATTCCCGCATGCATCAGTTGGACAGCTTGTCTTGTACTGAAACTTTTGGGCATGCTGCAGTTGCCTGAAACTGGAGTCTCTTCTATTATTGGTGCGGCACTTGCCCGACCTGTACGTATCTCTTTGATTAAATATTTCTTCTTAATGTAAAATGCTTTTTTGCTTAATTGACTGACTGATAACTCTATATTCATTGGATTGGCTATATCAGCTAATCATTTATGATGTAGTCTGGTCCTGAATGGAATTTCATGTCTATAGGATAATTGAATCTGCCCCATGCAGTGTAAGACTCTCTGTATTCTAGCTGAGTAGTATGACATAATGAAACAGATTTTTTATTTTTTATTTTTGGGTATAAATATGGCATTTACCTACTATAACAAGTACTTCAATTCTATTGGCAATAAGGAATTAAGTATAGACACGTCGGTTAATTTTGTTAAAAATGAGAAAACTAAAGTAAAATGCAAAATTACTGTTTTATTTAATCTGGTTTTCAAGAACAGTTTTTTCTGGGGAAAAAAGGAAAAAGAAAGGCTTAAAAGGGAGCATTGGCATAGACCAGCCTACTTGACATCAAGCACCAAAAATCATCTGTATATGTTTACATTTAACGCAGCAAAAAGCAACTAGCAATTCTAGGCTAACAAGCATCTACTAGGTATCCATGCAACAACTAATTCTTGATTGATTAAGGAATTAGGATATCTTTAGCAGGAAGCTGCTGTAACGTGAATAGCTAGGCGAACTACAAAACAAGTTTTTGAGCTGTAACTGGTTCATTCTAGAAAACAAAATTTTCTTCAGTCAGATTATATGAGTTTCATAGATAAAATTATCTTTTATTTGCTGGTTTAAGAAAAATAATAGTAGTCGTTATTGGCTTTAGCCTAGTTTCTTCCATGGTCCATGCCTTCCAAGATGCTGTTGCACCATGTTGATACTTAATGGCATGTAGTTAGTAATGTTTGTTCATTTGTTATTTGGCTTGCGATATGTGAAAACAGCAATGTATTTCAGGAAATAAGCGGAGTTTATTTTTTTGGAGGAAATGAGAGAACCAGCAAATCCTCTGCACTTTCATACAGTACGAAGCTTTCAAAGGAACTTTGGGCTACTTCATGTGATATTTTCCTACAATTGCAACTTGATTATAATAGTACTTGTGGTGAATGAGTAAGTATATGATTCTGGATAGCTTGGCTGGTTCATTAAACAAACTTTCTGGTTGATTTCATGTTACGTAATAGTGGTGCCATAGTTTTGACAGATCATCTATGCAGAGATGTAAATCGGTCCGCTGCATCTCGGGGACTTGTTGAGGACCAAGATATGCAGAAAAAGTGTCGAGGAGAAATCCAAATTCATGTGCAGTTTTAGAAACTTGTTATTTTTAAATTTTTTCGAATCATTTGTGATAAACAATTAGAACCTTGGGACACTTGGAAACAAATGTTTAGAGACTTCAACTGTGTACAGGACACCATTATACTACACATGTATGGAAAGAAAACCTTTTCTGGTAAGGCATTTTCAGCTGATTCCCACATTCACCAACTTGCGAGACAAATAATTATTTTCCTTCTCTATTGATCTCTTCAATCTCTTTGCTTGCTTTTCATCTCCTACTTTCAATTCCAATGCGTGGTGACTGTGTGTGTGATTCAAGGTTTTGCTTCTGAATATGCATAGTAAAATCTTGTCAGAAGATAATGTAGTGGAATGATTCTTTAACGTCTGTGAATTCACTTTCATGCCTTTGATTGGAAATCCCATTTGTATTTTTGGGAAATTTTTTGTGAAGGGCAGTGAATGCTGCCAAATTAATAAAGAGAGGATAATTTTTTCTTAATTTCTAAGAAGGTAAAGTTATTTTGCTAACCAAACAAAATTTTTTATTTTTAAAGAAAAAATTATTATACCTTTTAAAGTAACTAAATGTTTAATTTTAAAAGCAAATCTTTTTTATGAAATTAAATATTTACAGTCTTCCAGTATTAATGTAAAAAATCCAAAACTACTAAAGTTTAGAATTTGTATGCATATTTTTTTTAAAGAAAATTGAATAATAAATATTATTGAACATTAAAATAAAAAAATTAAAAATAAATATCAAAATATTGGGTTATTTATGGTAACCTTTTTAATTATATAATAGTTTTGATGATTTTTTTTGTATTACTCCTTTCGTTCTAAAAAAAGAATTAATTTTTTATTTAGTATAATTTTTTGTAAAATTACAAGTATAATATATTTAATGTACTATTAAATATATACTTTTATATTTATATTTTTACCTTTTAATTTAGATTATATATTATCATTATTAGTAATGAAAATATAAAAATTTTACACCAAATGTGATTTTTTTTTTAAGACAAACAAAATTTTTAAAACTTCACTTTTTTTGGGGGGATGGATGAAGTATTTAAACCTAAAAGTTTTGAATTAACTTTTTTGTAATTGTGTAATTAATTATTTAAAATTTCTTAGTATTTTAATATTTTAATATTGAGATTAAAAATTCATGACCATTTAATTTTATATTGGGTCTTTAAACTTATAAGTTTACGTGTAAAACAATTATTTCATTTGAAAATCAAAATTTTGTTTAGAAGGTAAAATTACTTTGTCATTTTTTAGAATTAAGAGAAATTTGTATCCTCTTTATTTATTGCACAACTTCCTCTACCCTTTAAATTTTTTTTTCAGGTTTTCCTTTTCTTTACATTCTTCAATCTATAAAATTTTATCATCGTGAACAATGATAATACCAAATATCCAAACCATTTGAGGGGCTTTAGTATAAGAAAGTTACAATGCTATATTAACATATTTTTTTACACAAAAAAATGTTACCAATTTTCTGGGATGTCTATTTCTATTTTTGAATCCACCTAAACTGAGTTATTTATTTGAATATTGTAGATTTTATAGGGAATTTAAAAAATATTAAACCTTTAATGTCTTTCCAAAATATTAAAACTGATTTTTTAAACATCGACTTTAAAGTCAATTTTTGAAATATTGATTTTAAAGACTAAATCTCAAAATTGATTTTATAGTTGATTTTTTAGACATCAATTTTAACTATATTCTTTTTTTTTTATTATTTCCTTTGTAGCTGTGGACTTTGTTTTTCCTCATTTCTTAACGTCTAGATTGCTGGGGAGAGGACTGCTATCGAGGGTAGAAAGTGTCACAAGGCGATAGCAAGGGCTATTAGGGCATGCACAACAACCTCTTTTAAGGCTAAAGGCTACATCACATCAGCTTAGCTTAGGGCACCCACAGCAGCCCCTTTTAGGGCTGTCTATGGGTGTTCGTGGCCACGCCTAGTAAGCAAAAACACTAATGTGGCGTGGCTACAGTACTCCAATGGCTGTGGTTCATGGCCTCTGCCACGGCCCCGGACCGCGAGCACGCTAAATTTTTTTTCGCCACATTTTGTGTCAAAACGATGCTTTGCATCGTTTTGGTCACTGACACACTAACGCACTTGTCAGTGTGTCAGTGCTTTTTTTTTTTTTACGAAAAAGTCCTTAGTAAAATGACGTCGTTTCATTTAAAAAAAAAAGCGCCTGTCAATTGGATGACGTGCGCGCCACATGTACTGCCCGTTGCAAACCATCCAACGGTTTGCAACGGGCATTTCAACCTTTTTTTAAAAAAATAAAAATTTATCAACAATAATAAAATATTTTTCTCTATAAATTGATATGTATTTTGCATATTTTGGATGCAAAATTTGATTTCCTTATCTCCCAAACTCTTTCAAAATCTCTCTTTTCTTCCCAAAAATGGATCCTTCAAGAAATGTTGGAAACAATCCATTCCATCCAAATAACCCTCCAAATTTGTATGATCATCCACCATTTGGAACCCAAATTCCTCAAGGTTTATATCAACCACCATATGGTATTGGTCAATTTGCTTCTAATTCTCAAAATTCTAACAAATTTCTCCAAAATCCGACTCAATTTCCAACTAATTTTCCAAGCAATCCTACAATGTTTCAAGCTCCAAGGTTTCAACACCACATGATGTCAAATTTTAATCCTCAACCAAACCGTAGAATTCTTACAAATGTTGATAATTTACATTATCAACATCAAGCTTATAATGAAGATGTCTCTAGAGACAATGGAGATTTTGCAGAATCAGATATCGACTCATTGATCCCACAAATGCAAAACAAGACGAAGTTTTGGTCAATTGATGAAGACGCGGCTCTGATTTCCACATATATTAACACCACAAGCAATCTGAAAATAGGTACATCGCAAAAGAGTTCTACGATGTGAAAAGATATACTATCACAATATAGCTCCACTAGGGAAGACAATGCCAACATCAATCCCAGAAACTTGGCTCAGGTTAGATCTTGGTGGAGGAGAATTTCTGCAGCTGTGTCAAAATGGGTTGAAATTTTTGTAGAGTCGCAAAGGGAAAAAAGAAGCGGAATAAACAATCAAAATGTGATCCAAAACATACTAACCATATGGGAGAATTCAAATAAGGCTTTAAAGTTTCAATTTATGGAGCATTAGAAGTTGTTGAGGTCTTATCCCAAGTGGGAATCCTGCATTGGAAGAAATGCTCCTACTTCGAATGAACCACGTGATGATTCATGGACTCCCGAAACACCAAACACCACAAGTAACGGAAATAGTTAGGGTGGTAAACGAACTGAACAATCCCGAACGGACATTGTTCAAGATCTGTTCGTTTTATTTTAAACGAACATGAACTGATCTTCAACACAAATATAAAAAACTTAAATGAACACGAGCCGATCTCGAACATATTTATTAATGTTCGTTAGTGTTTGCAAACATGTTTGCAAACACTTAATAAACATGTTCGCAAACATTTAAATGAACATGTTTGCAAGAACTTAAATAAACAAAAATTTTAAATAATATAATATTTAAATATTATAAATTTAATATAAAAAATTTTAAATGAGTAGTGCAAGCCAAGCAAAAGAGCTTCACCCACGAATGCAAGGAATCAAACCCACATACTCCAACTTGGCAATCTAAGACACTAAGCACCACATCACAATACGCATATTTACCTATAATGAACAAAATTTTTTATTATATATATTATATTTGTATTATTATTTTAATCTAAACGAACAATAAACGAGTTTTAAATGAACATTAAATGAGCTTGTTCATAAACACTATATGAGCTTGTTCACGAACATAAACGAACCGAACACATGTTTATTCGTGTTCGTATTTGTTTATTAAATGAACACTAAAATATGTTCATTTATTATTCATTTACCTTAATAAATGAACATAAACAAACGTAATCGATCTTATTCATGAACTGTTCACCAAAAGATCTATTCACTTACACCCCTAGAAGAGATTACGCATAGATGATGATTTGATCAACCTATCGTCTTCGATTGGCGAAGATGTTCAAATCAATTTAGAAGACACTGCTAATAGTCTTGTAAAACGCCCAATGGCTGTAAAAAGGGCTAAAAATAAGGAAAAACAGAAGGTCAACCAACAATTATTTTCTCAAAATCCTCAAATTGATAGAATGGGCATATCCTTCCAAGAGAGGATAGTGGTCAACAGGGAGAAGATTGCTTTGGAGAGGGAAAAAATGGAGGCCAATAGAATTTCTCATCAAGAAAAAACTTATCAGAAGCCAAAAAAAAAAAAAAGTTTCATAAGTTTAGCGAATTTTTAGGGATGTAGTAGTAATTTATTTATTATATTTTCATACCCTATGTTATAGTATTTAATTTAGAGTATTTATTTTCATGTTTTAAGTGTATTATGAAAATTTAATTTTAATGTAATATAAATTTATTTTCCATTAATTGTTTTAAGTATTTCATATTTAATTTATAGTATTTATTTTCACATTTTAAGTGTATTATTAAATTTTAATTTAAATGTAATGTAAATTTATTTTCCAAAAAATGTTTTTAATTATTTAATGTATGATAGTTAAAATTATAAGTTGTATTATTAATATAAAAAAATTGATAATGGCTGAGTGAATAGTGACAGCTAGGCCAACTAGAGTGGGTATTTTTTTATGATGGTTTCGTAAATAGTACTAGCTTGGCCATGAGTTGATGTGACGCTAATGTGGCATGGCTGTGGCCAGGTGCTAGTGTAGATGCCCTTAAGGCCTGGTTTTTACTATTCATACATCCATTGTCAAAAAATTATCCACGCAAATGGCCCGACATTAAAATTCACATCACTAATTTTTCTCTCATCTATCTTCTTTTTCACTATTTATTTAATATATTTAATACTTCTTATTTAAATTAATAATTATTTAAAATATTATCTATTTTTTATTTATCAAATTCAATATATATTAAGTTCACAACTTATAATTTGTTCTTATCATTTATTAAATAATTAAAAACAATTAATGGAAAAAAATTACATTGCATTAAAATTAAAATTTAATAATACACTTAAAACATGATTATTTCTTTAATTTTGTAATCTATTTTGCAACAAAATTATTTGCATTTTTTAACTATGAATAGATATAATTTTTAATCATCACATCTAAGTAATTTCATACAAAATTATATTTAAAAAAAATTCACCTGATTTTTTGTAATTATTAAATAAATATAAATAATTTTACATTATATTAAAATTAAAATTTAATATTATATTTAAGAATATCAGATTTTGCACCAAAAATAGGCAAAATACATGTCAATTTATAAAGAAAAATATTTTCTACCCGTTGGTGAATTTTTATTTTTTTAGAAAAAAAGGTAAAATGACCGTTGCAAACTAGTGTTTGGTTTGCAACGGTCGTTTGACGTGGTGCGCGCCAACGCCAATTGCCATAAATTTTTTTTTTAAAAAAGAATTTAAAACGACGTTATTTGGCGTTATTTTGACGCGCAAAAAAAAAAAAAAACAACGGCCATTCATCAGAGCGTTTTGCGAAGAGGCCGTGTCAAATGGCCTCTCCCTCTGCAAAGCCAAGCCACATTAGAATTGGTAGGCACAGCTAGCCCCAAAAGGGGCTAGTGTAGATGCCCTTATAGGTTTGCGGGCTACTGTTAAGAGAGATGGAGAGAGGCGTGGGGGTCTTTGTTATGGTGGGAAGAAAGTGCTTTTTTTTTTTGATTTTGTCATGTGAATTTTTTTTTTCTTAATCATAACCAAAGTCAATATTAGGTATATTGATTTTAAAATTAATATCGCTGATATCGATTTCATTATTTTATACAAAATTTTAAAAATAGCAATATTTATTTATTTTTTATTAAAAATTACAATATTTGTGTAAAATACTACACCTAAACTCATGGAATATATCCATAGTGGTTTGCACAAACATCATTAATTTGAATAAATTAATTTCTATCTGTATTTAATTGATTTATGCCTGGATTTCACCCTCGAAAACAATCCAATATCTTTAGGTAAAATCTTGGGAAATTTGCATATATAGCAGGGTTGACCGTTGACTTTGCAAATATAGCACCCTCCTTTTTTTCCTTGCAAACATAACACTTCAGGGCTGAACAAAGACCAACATACCCTCATCTTCTCTTCTAAAACATAAAGACACAGCACTTCATCAGTTCATCTTCATCTTCATCTTTATCGATTCAACAAAATTTGCTCTCACACCTCATTATTTGCACTTCTTATTATTCTCACACCCCATTGGATCATCATCTTCAAACAAGAAGACCGCGACCGTGGAGAAAAAATCGCAATGGGGAGATATTAGTTGAAATTTGCACAAGTTGAACTGGGTTTGTGAACTTCAACGAAACTGGTTGAGTTTTAGGTCGAGCAAAACGTTAGGTCGAATACAAGATCGAGTCTAAGGTCGAACAATAAGTGTGAGTAGTAATTGGTTGAATATTAGATCGAGCTCGACCTAAACTCGACCTACTACTAGGTCGAGTTAAATTTAAAAAAAAAAAGAAAAAATTTGAATTTTTTTTTTTAAAAAAAGTTTTAGGGTCAAGCTCGACCTAATGCTCGACCTAAATTTTAAAAAAAATTAAAAAAAATTATTATTATTTTTTAAAAATTTAGGTCGAGCAGTAGGTCGAGCATGAGGTCGAGCTTGACCCTAAAACAGATGTTGGGATCAAAATAAATAAATCCCAAAAGACTCCAAAACCCGTAGGCAAAACAATTCAAGAGACAATTGATTTTGGAAGTGGATTTCGTCCAGCAACACAAGCAAACAAAGGGACAAATTGGTTTGACCTTCGGGCCCACAAAGAAAACAATTTGGTTGAATTTGTTGAATGACTTTCGGCCAAGAAAACAAGCAAAGCCAAGAAACAAACAAGGAAATTGAGGCAATTAGTCAACCGAATAAAATTGGCAGCCAATGCCTGGAACAAAGCAAAGCAAAGCTTCGGATAAACAATAAAGCAAGAAGAATTTGATCAAAATTTAGGAAAGCTACCGTGAGGCTTTTGGCGGCTGTTTATTTTTTTAGGGTCAAACTCGACCTCATGCTCGACCTAAATTTTAAAAAAAAAAGTAAAAAAAAAATAATTTTTTTTTTTAAAAATTTAGGTCGAGCAGTAGGTTTAGCATGAGGTCGAGCTTGACCCTAAAACTTTTTTTAAAAAAAAAAATTTCAAATTTTTTCTTTTTTTTTTTTAAATTTAACTCGACCTAGTAGTAGGTCGAGTATTAGGTCGAGTTTAGGTCGAGCTCGATCTAATATTCAACCAATTACTACTCACACTTATTGTTCGACCTTAGACTCGATCTTGTATTCGACCTAACGTTTTGCTCGACCTAAAACTCAACCAGTTTCGTTGAAGTTCACAAACCCAGTTCAACTTGTGCAAATTTCAACTAATATCTCCCCATTGCGATTTTTTCTCCACGGTCGCGGTCTTCTTGTTTGAAGATGATGATCCAATGGGGTGTGAGAATAATAAGAAGTGCAAATAATGAGGTGTGAGAGCAAATTTTGTTGAATCGATAAAGATGAAGATGAAGATGAACTGATGAAGTGCTGTGTCTTTATGTTTTAGAAGAGAAGATGAGGGTATGTTGGTCTTTGTTCAACCCTAAAGTGTTATGTTTGCAAGGAAAAAAAGGAGGGTGCTATATTTGCAAAGTCAACGGTCAACCCTGCTATATATGCAAATTTCCCTAAAATCTTCACAAGCACTAAATTATTTGCAATGTATAATTTTGGTCACTCATTTTTTTTCTTATAAACTTTTAACCATTCATATAATTAAATATTTATTTATGCTTCATCCATCTAATTTCTCCATTATTCTTAATAGAATAAACTCTAACTATAGCTAACAATTATTTACTTATTTTACACTTAAATTCCTTTCAATTGTTTGGCCATTATTTGGAAATCTATAAAGCTTGACAAAAGGGATATAGAATTAGACTTGGGTATAATGGTCCACGATTTAGTAATAATAGCATAAAACTCCTTGCGAGATAAAAATATACTATTAAAGCATGAGTGGCTAATGAAAGACACCAACTTTTAAAGTCGCTAACCCCGGTTGCATAAACATATAAGTGTGTTTAAATTTTGACAAATGTGTAACGGAGCTTGACCAAAGTTTTGGGCTCCTAAGAATAAATGAAATAGATTGACTAGTTAAAAAGTAATTTCAAAATTAAGATCTTTTAATCTAATTTGTTTTTTTAGTCAAACGGTCATTGTGCAAATGGTGATTTTGGTTATCTTTTCATTAAATGAAATACAATTTACATAGAAGAAGGAGATATGAAACCTAACCTTTACTAAAATGTAGAGAAGAATAGAAGGTACTAATCATACCACTCTTTAAATCATGCTTAAAAAAAAGAAATACATACATGAGTAAGACTATCTACGAAAACAAAAATTACACGCATGAAAACTATCTGTATACAAAAGAGCACGTAAATGTCATTGAATTTCATGTAAAGCTAAATAAAATCTGAAACCCCTACTTGAATGTGCTTCTCTACCAAAGCATTTACCATGGTATTTGCCTCCTGAAAATAATGCTGATTGGATGTACTTGCCAAGTTATAGTCCTTCATCCGTCTCTAAACTATAACTCATACGAAAATGACAATAGTATACAAACACCTAATCATCAATGCCTCTTAACATGCCATAACTAGTACCAGAACTATTGTTCTCTAAAACACTGCTATCAATGTTAATAGGGGCGCACGCAAAAATATTATAGGGCGGGGTTACACTTATAAAAAAATTAAGTAATAAATTTGATAAATATAAAAAAGTATAAAAGTAATGTCATACATTGTAATTCAAAAAAAGTAAAATCATACATTACAAAATCATTTTTCGAGACTTTATCTCTTCAAATAATTTCATAATGGTATCATTATCAATTTTATCAAATACATAATTTTCTATGAAAGTCACCATGTAATCGTTCATCCAATCATCTCCCATATGGTTACGAAGTATAGTCTTTAAGATTTTCATTGCCGAAAAAGCTCTTTCAATTGTTGTGGTTGCATGCTACTGACAAAACCAATGCTAACTTTATCAACAAATTAACTAAAGGGTATGTCACATCTTTTTCCTTTTCAACCATTTTCTGAGTAAGCTAGCTAATACTTTGTAAGTCTAAAAAATTAGAGCTAGACCTCAAATCATAAATATAATTTTCAAGTTGTTCTTCAAGAGAAATAAGTTTATTGGCATCAAACTCCGAAGGATAAAATTTTGCAAATTCACATAATTTAAAATTATCATATGCTGAGAAAGGCGGATTTAGCTGTTTTTCTTTTTCTTTCTTTCTATTTTATTATTCCTAACCACTTTATGTACTCTTTGCTCTCATTTTCAAATAAAATGCATTGCCTTTTTGGCTTGTCAAAAAAAAGAAAAAAAAAAGAAAGAGTGACGCTGGTCAAGAAATGCTATGGATGAAAGCAACTTTACATTAATATCGTTGAAACGGTCTCCTAATTCTTGAAGTTAACCATCTATCAGCGCATAAAAAATTTCAACTTTAAAATAATGAATATGTGTCACACGCCCAATGTTTTTTTAAAATTTTTAGACAAGAAGGGCTTACAAGCTCATATGTATACTTTATAAAAACATTCCAAACGATTCCAGTAACTATATCATCCTATCCCCCTTTTCCATATCTAGATAGATAATAGGATTTTCACCTAAGGAAGCCAATCGCATGGAACTAGCATGGATAGCCTGGCCACTTGCAAAACATTTCTGTCCATAAAATTGTCCAAGTGAGTATCCAAGTAATTTTGTAAGTAGTCTCCTAGCAAACCATTACTAATCAAATTATCCCGACGCAGCAAGATTCCACCCCAATTAATATCTCGAGTAATTTTTTGTTCAAGCAGATCTCAAACCTCAATCATTAGCTTCGAAGCATGTGATGATGATAGACTAGCAACCACTCTATTCATGTCCTAGTTCTGCACATGTTTATGTCATAGGAAATTGGCCCATAAAATCTATGTGCTAGTAGAAATTCCACCATAATTTAGACCCAAGGACCTTATTAGCATATATTAATAAAGGCTCAACAAGTTCTTCCTCCTGATGACATCTGGACAAAAATCACCTCTCCTCGCGCAAGTTTTTTTGCCCACGTTGGCCGTCCAAGTTGGCCAAAAGAGAATACGTGGCATGTACGTGCCATCTCATCTTCTCAGTCGTTAATCGCGTAGAGCCGACTGTTTGGCCTTCTTTGCTGTGGTTTGGTAGAAATTGCCTCTGTTTTGCTTGCCCGTTTTCTTCTCGATCTGACTCCCCTTTTTTTCAATTCCTTCTTTGTTCTTTCTCGCCTCTTCTTCGGGACTGGAATGTGCACAATTTCTTCGCTTTTGCTTCCAGATCTAACGGCGGTTTTTTTTGCATTTTTCTGCTTCATGCTTTGTTTTATTTTAGTTTTGTCGGTCCAGTTTCTTTTTCTTTTGCCTATTAAAAATCTGAATCTAGGGTTTTTTATTTGTTTGTTTGTTTGTTTGTTTGTCCAATTTCGTTCTTCTTTGCCTATTCAAAATTTGAATCTAGAGCTTTTTATTTGCTGTCTTTTTTCGATTGCAAATCCGACTACCGTGTGTACTTTCTCAGCCCCTGGACTTCTCCGATTGTAATGTTCCGTGATTTTACTATTGTGCTAAATTGTTCTTCATTTCCATGATGGAGTGCAGCCGTTGCAGTTTTCCGATTGTTCTTGATTTCTACTATGGAGTGCAAAGATTGGAGTTTTCCGATTGTTTTTTTCCTTCTTTTCCCCTCTTATCTCACTGCATTTTATTTGTTTGTTTGTTTGTTTGTCCAATTTCGTTCCTCTTTTCCTATTCAAAATTTGAATCTATGGCTTTTTATTTGCTGTCTTTTTTCGATTGCAAATCCGACTACCGTGTGTACTTTCTCAGCCCCTGGACTTCTCCGATTGTAATGTTCTGTGATTTTACCATTGTGCTAAATTGTTCTTCATTTCCGTGATGGAGTGCATCGGTTGCAGTTTTCCGATTGTTCTTGATTTCTATTATGGAGTGCAAAGATTGGAGTTTTCGGATTGTTTTTTTCCTTCTTTTCCCCTCTTATCTCACTGCATTTTTATCATCAATTTTTTTAGATTTCGCCCGTTCAGGCTGTCAGTGTTCCGACCTCTAAGGCATTTATCTATTTTTTCAGATTTCGGCCGTTCAGACCGTTGGTGTTCCGACCTCTGAGGCATTTACCTCTGTTCACCAGCCGGAAGCGATGCCTTTTTGTTCCTCTTTGTTATGTCCAGTATGGTTGCTTTTACGCCTAATGTGGAATGTTATAACGATGCTTATAGATTTTTGCCGTGCATAAAATCCTATATTGTTTCCTTCGGCTATTCGACAATTTCTGTCGGTCAAGTTAACTTTGGATGCTTTGCTTGGGTCGGAGAATCGGTTGGCGCCAACATCCGAAAAGGAGAAAATTATTTGTTTTCCTTTATTTTCCTTCTATCTCTTATCTTGTGTTGTATACCTACCCAAATCTTTTGTGTTGTGTTATATGCCTATGCATACGTAGCTACATTATTAACATCTGGTTTGGGGGCTCTACCAGAGATTTTTTTTACTTTTGCATTTACTGAATCATGTCAAATCTTTGCTTTCACTCTTACCAATGTCTCTATGCTTATTGTCCATTGTTGTTAAGTCAAGACTGACTTTCATTTATTACCCTTCTTTCTGTCTAACAACTCTTATCTGTCAGTTTTGACAAGGAAAAGAATTCAAATTGTTCCTTTTTCAGTGCTTCTTAGTTATACCAGTGGGTCTCTTTTAGTCTAACATTGTGTTTGGGGTTTGCCTCACGTTTCGTTTCTCTGTTTAGGTGTGGCTTTCCTCCTCTTCGTTTATTCCTTGTGTGCATTGTTCTTAAGCTTTTGCTTATGTTTGTGTTTGGTGAAACAACTTCATTTCTTTATTCCATGCTGATATTAATGTTGAGGGTTGGTTCCTGCATGCAATAAATGATTTCTAACCCATGCCTTCAGTTATGTTTGACCTTTCCTTGCTTTTGATTGGTTAAATAAATGACTTTGTCTTCCTCCTCCCTTACTGTTATTAGTCGTCATGATTCTTTACCACATTAAATGATTTTCAGGTCACCTCTGAATTTGAATTTGACTGTGGATTTAGCATTTATACTATGTTTATTTAACCCATGCCTTCGTTACCCTTTTGCATGTTCATTGCAGTTATTGCTTTGATCTATGTAATACAATGTCTTTCTTTTTCAACTACATGAAGATGAAGAAAACAACAATACCTATGTCATTTTGGCTTTTCCCAAAATGGAATTACTTTCTCATTTTCTCTCTCTATTGCATTGTGTTCTTCTACTTTTTTTTACCTTTTCTCTGTTGTTCTGTCAACTGTGTTTGCATCATATTTTATTACTGCTCTGTCTTATTTTCCTTCGTTCTTAACTGCCTTTGAACCGCTTGCATTTTTCTTCTATTGGTTCGCTGCTTTATATAATGGATCCCATCTGCAAAAAATTTTTTTCCCTTTTTACAAACTTCTGCCTGTTCTTTTTATTTTTAGGTTTCCTCAGCAATTTCTTTATATATTTCTCCCAAGAGGGGAAAAAAATATTTTCACAGAATACATAACATGTGCATAACCAGTATTTGTTCCTTCTTTTCTCTGTTTAGGTGTGGTTTTCCTCCTCTTTGTTTCTTCCTTGTCTGCATTGTTCTTAAGCTTTTGCTTATGTTTGTGTTTAGTGAAACAACCTTCGTTTCCTTATTCCATGGTGATTTTAATGTTGAGGGCTGGTTCCTGCATGCAATAAATAATGATTTCTAACCCATGCCTTCAGTTATGTTTGACATTTCCTTGCTTTTGGTTGGTTAAATAAATGACTTTGTCTTCCTCCTCCCTTACTGTTATTAGTCGTCACGATTCTCTACCGCATTAAATGATTTTCAGGTCACCTCTGAATTTGAATTTAACCCCATGCCTTCGTTACCGTTTTGCATGTTCATTGCAGTTATTGCTTTGATTTACCTAATACAATGTCTTTCTTTTTCAACTGCATGAAAATGAAGAAAACAACAATGCCTATGTCATTTTGCCTTTTCCCAAAATGGAATTTCTTTCTCCTTTTCTCTCTCTATTGCATTGTGTTCTTCTACTTTTTTTTTACCTTTTCTCTGTTGTTCTGTCAACTGTGTTTGCATGATATTTTATTACTGCTCTACCTTATTTTGCCTTCGTTCTTAACTGCCTTTGTACCGCTTGCATTTTTCTTCTAATGGTTCGCTGCATTTTTCCTTTTTACAAACTGCTGCCTGCTCTTTATTTTTTAGGCTTCCTCAGCAATTTCTTTATATATTTCTCCCAAGAGGGAAAAAAATTCCACAGAATACATAACATGTGCATAACCAGTATTTTTTCCTTCTTCTCTCTACTAAAACAGGCTGTCTTTTTGCCTTGAAAAACACAAATACATTTGTTTATAGAAGAACAAAAACTATGTTTTTATGGATATTTTGCCTCTTTTAGTTTGGCTGTCTTTATATATAAATGGGAAATGAAAAAAGGAAGTCTCATTTTGGCCAACTGAACCAAAACGAAAACAACTTTCACCTTTTGTCAGTCTGCTTCTCATTCTGCTGTGCAGTTATCTCTCTTTAATATATTTGTCTTCTTCTCCTACACTGCATGCTAACTGTCTTTTTTCCTTTTCTCTGTATATGCATTCAATGAAAACTGAATGTCGATGGTCGGTGTGGAACTAATTGGCTTATACATTTTGACTTCCAAAGGTAAAGTCCCATTTTTTATTGCTCCTTTATGTCTATGCCCCTGCTGTATATGGTTTCTTGTTTGTGCTCCTTGTAATCTAAGCACAACAGTTTTTTTTATTAAGATTGATAGAAAGAAAATACATCCTGCGTGCGCTAAACAATTTTTCCCACGGCGATGGTTTAGCTTACGCTCGATCGCTTCATACGTTTAAATGACTAAGAAAACGAGTGTGTACTGGCGATGCAGTATTCAGTTTTGCGTGCCAATTGCTTTACATAGCTACTTCTTCCATATGCCTTTCAACTGTCTGTGTCCTGTGGAATCCAACTAATCTTTCTTTTTAACATGTCCATGCCAATGTGTGCTAAATTCTGTTTTTAATAACATGATGTTCATAAAGTCAATTAGTTCTTCCGTCCGGAATAAAACGGTATAAATTCATTATTTTCTAAGTTCACTTCTGATTTTCTTCTAGAATTATATTTGTTCAGCCTATTTATCTTTTTCTTCTACACCGTGTCATAACTGTTCTTCGTCCTTTCCTCCTTTGGATATGTGAACTGATTAGTACTCAATGTGAATGTTCGGTGTAGAATTGATTAACTGATACAGTTGGTCAAACAAAAATCAGTTCCATTTCCCGTTGCTCCTTTACGTCTAGAGTCCTACTATGTATAGTTTATTGCTCGCTGCATTTAAATGTGGAATGAATATGTCTTGCCTCTCCAGTATTAAGTCCTGTATTTCAGTTTCTTTAGATAGTGACTTCTGGCGTGCCTATGTCTTTGCATCTTTGTGGCCTCTAACTGATCTTCCTTTTTCAAATACCCATGACAATGCATGTAAAATGTGTCTTTAATGCCCTGTTGTTCACGGAGTCAGATCGTTTTTGGGCTCCAAGTCTACTGAATACCTTATTTTACTTCCTTTCTACTGCTGTACACATGTTTATTTGTTCTTCCTTTTTAAATGCTTGCGGTGGAACAACCACAGCCTACCATTGTTCCTAATGTCAATATGTTTTCAGATTCTGTAATGCACTCTTTGTACATGTTTCTCCATGTGTTGCTTCTAATTTGTTTCAGTTTTTTCCTCCTTCGAATGTGAATCGTTTGCGCTTTTCATTCTGGCAGAATCATTTATCCCTATCTGTTTCTTATCCTTCCTCTCAATCTTTGTAGTGTATTGTAGGACAAGGAAATTCGTTAGACTCGTTGCTGGACTCTGGACGTTTGAAAGCTACAGAGTACGCTTCCTTACTATTAATTATAACAACAATGGTGGTTTTATTCCCAAACAGTATTTACCCCAGTTGCTGCATATAGTCTGTGTTGGGTTCTACATTGTCCATGCTTTAAATGCTTTCCTCTGTTACATCTATAAGCTTTAAGTGATTTTATCTTAAACTCACGGTTGTTTGTTCTTTAAAGCGATTTCTTTGCAATTTCATGCACTGTTTATTACGCTCGATGTTGCGCTATAACATTTCATCAATCTTTTGGCAATATTTTACTTGGTTAAATTTTATGCCTGCTTATGGCTGTAATAAATTTATTGCTTTGTTTCTTTTGGTCATCTATGACTTTTATGCACCGATAGAAATCCATCTAAATCCTCCAAACTGAAATCTGTACGTCCAAATGCCCCCACGTGAAAAAGCCAAACTTCTGCCTTGTCGTCGGAAGTCCTTCATACATAAGAAAAAAAATGAAACTATTATTCCTAATTTTCCGTCTACAATTAATGACTGGACTAATAACTTCAATGTTTCAACTACATCTCTGAATGCTTTCCCATCTGAATTATTTAGTAATAATGCTGAGGCAAAACTTGCTAGGCAGAGAAGATATCAAATTTTGCGTAAATCTAGACTTTCTCGTCGTTTAGGTGGTGAGTGCCATCGAAATAACGAAGCCTATAAGCCATTTGACTTATCAGGAAACATCAGGATGCCTGCTAAAAAAAACAAAAGAAAAACTCCTCGACTTAGCCAAATTCCTGAACATTCTATGGTCCTTCCTGTTGTTCCTATGTGTTCTTACTGTGGAGCTAAGAGGTTCTATTTCGAACCTCCATCTTTTTGCTGTGCAGGAGGTGAGGTATCGATGGTGATACCAGCAATGCCATATGCACTTCGCCGTTTACTTACGGCCGAAGATCAGGAATCTGCTAATTTTAGAAAAAACATTAGAACTTATAATAATAATTTAGCATTCACATCCCTTGGTGCGAAGTATGATAGAGATTTGACTAAAAATCATAAAGGAATGTACACTTTTAGAGTTCAGGGTCAGGTTTATCATTTTCTTGATAGTCTCTTGCCAAATGACAAAGAAAAAATTGTTGGTATCCAGTTCTATTTCTATGACTCCGAAAAAGAACTATCCCAACGAGTTAAAGCTTCTGATAAATTGTGTGAAACGACTCTTCGCCTACTTATGCAGATTTTAGAGGGCAATCCGTATTGCAGATTCTTGAAAAACCTTAGGCATATTTCTAATTTGGATGATTGTAGGATTGTCCTTAATTCTTCCCCAAATTTAGATCAACGGCGATATAATCTTCCGACCTGTACCCAAGTAGGCGCTATTTTTTTTGAGGATGGTATAGAACCATCTTCAGATAGTAGAACAGCACATATTCAGATTTACAGTGCTTGTAATACAAGCCATAGAATTCGACACTACTTTGGATGTTATGATCCTCTTCAATACCCACTGTTATTCCCACATGGGGAATCTGGTTGGCATAATAATATACAAAGAATGTCTAAAACAAAGAACAACTGCGAAAAAAACCTACCTAATACGAATGCTTCCATTGTTGACCTTCCAACCATGCAAACCCCAGAAGATTTGATAGCATATGAAGCTTCAAGTAAGTTGTGATTTACTGTTCTGTTACTTGTCTTTTACTGTGTGCTATTTAATATGTTGTCTATAAATTTATTTCTGTCATGATTGTTTCCTTGTAGCCTTCGAAACTGGAAAGAAGAGAAAGAATCATGTGTCCACTAGGGAGTATTATTGTTATAGATTTCAAATGAGAAACGATGACCAATCAATGCTATTACATGCAATGCGATTATTCCAGCAATTTGTTGTTGATATGTACATAAAAATAGAAACGTCTAGGTTAGACTTCCATAGAGTCAAACAAAAAGAAGTTAGAACAGAAATATTGCAAGGTGTCCTTGATAGTATTTCAATGGGTCAGTCGAATGGTTCCAATGTTGGTCGTCGAGTTATTTTGCCAGCTTCATTTGTAGGTGGACCTAGAGATATGCGCCGTAGATATTTAGATGCAATGGCCTTGGTTGAAATATGGCAAGCTTTGATCTATTTATTACTATGACTTGTAATCCTAATTGGAAAGAAATACAAGAAAATCTAACTAACAAGGAGATGCATTTGATAGGCGGTTGTTAACTAGAGTGTTTAGAGCAAAATTTGAAGTACTTAAAGCAGACATTTTAAAAGAAAATCTTTGGAGATGTCGCGGACATGTGTTCATGTGATTGAGTTTCAAAAAGAGGAATGCCTCATGCTCATTTATTAGTAATTCTCAAACCGAATTTAAACCATTAAATCACGAAGCATATGATAATATTGTCTCTGCAGAAATTCTGATCCGGACACATATCCTCATTTGTACAACCTTGTCCTTAAACACATGATTCATGGTCCGTGTGGCGGATGAATAAGACTAATGTATGCATGCGAAATGGTAAGTGCAAAAATCACTATCCTAGGGAATTTTGTGAACAAGCGATACATGCAGAGGATAGTTATCCTTTCTATAAAAGAAGAAATGATGGTAAACATATTAAAGTTAGACAATGTACTTTGGATAATCGTTGGGTTATTCCGTATAATAAATACTTATTGGCTACTTTTGATTGCCATATAAATGTTGAGATTTGCTCTACCATTAAACTTATGAAATATGTTTACAAATACATTTATAAGGGTCATGATTTAGTAAGCTTTCAAATTTCTGAACATAATATGGAACAAGAAATTGATGAAATTAAACAATTTCAGGATGGCCGTTGGATAGGCCCTCCGGAAGCCCTTTGGAGAATTTATGCATTTAATCTTAGTGAAATGACACCAGCAGTTTATACTTTGCAAGTTCATCTTCATGGTCATCAAGTTGTTTCATTTAGTAACAAATCTGATCTTTCTACTTTGATACATGAAATTGATTTTTCAAAAACTATGCTTACTCATTTTTTTGAAATGAATTCTGTCAATGAAAAAGCTAAACACCTTAGATGTCTTTATAAAGACTTCCCTCAACATTTTGTATGGAATTCCACCTTAAGAATGTGGAATGAGAGAAAATCTAGAAATGTAATAGGTCGGATGGTTACTGTAAGTCCAGAAGAAGGAGAGCGATATTATCTTAGGCTATTACTTTCACATGTTAGAGGCCCTACATCTTTTACCAGTCTTTTAAGCTGTTTGGGAAAAAATGCGAAACTTTTAGAATCTTTGCTCTTAAATTAGGTTTGTTAGAATCGATACTTATGTACGAGGATACTTTAAAGAAGCATGTCTTTATCAAATGCCAAATGCTTTGAGATCCGTTTTTGCTATTATTTTAGTCTTTTGCTCTCCAAACGAACCACAGAAATTGTGGAAACAGTTCCAAATCGAATTGTCCAGTGACTTTCAAAGGTCATTAGGTTTTTCCGATATTGAAAACCACTTGTTATGAATAATGTCTTAAATGACATTAATCATTATCTAGAAGAGATGGGTAAAAACATAAATCAATACCATCTTGTTCCAAATAACATACCAATGCCTTTGTCCAGACATTTAACAAGAGAATTAGAAATCGAATCGAATATAGCTATTAGTCATGATGATATTTTCGCCAACTAGATTAAATATTGAACAACAATTTGCCTATGAATCTATCCTCCAAAAATTCATTCAGTCAAGGACAAGTATTTTTCATTGATGGTCTGGGAATGGTAAAACTTTTCTATATCGTGCCCTTTTGGCTACGGTTAGGTCCAAAAGATCTATTGCGATTGCTGTAGCAACATCAGGTGTTGCTGCGTCTATTCTTCCAGGTGGCCGTACAGCACATTCAAGATTTAAAATTCCAATTGACTTTTCTGTCAATAAAGCTTGTCAGTTAAGTAAACAAAGTAGTACTGCGAACCTGATTTTAAATGCTAAACTCATAATATGGGATGAAGCATCTATGGCCACTAAAGATGCTTTTGAAGCATTTGATCTTTTGTTGAGAGATATAACTGGAATAAATGAACCATTTGGTTCAAAAGTAAATCGTGTTTGGAGGTGACTTTCGCCAAACACTTCCAGTTATTCAAAAAGGATCACGGAACTCACAAGTTAATGCAAGCATAGTTAATTCTCCACTATGGCCAAAACTAACAAAAATTCATCTAAAACAGAATATGCGGGCTTGTTTAGACCCCCATTTTTCTGATTTCCTCCTAAGGATTGGAGAAAATTCAGAACCAACAGATGAATGTGGTAATATTACTTTACCAGAACAAATTGTCATTCCATATAATGACAAAAATGAATCTCTTCAAGGGTGAGTATTTTACATTTTACTAATGTGCCATGTTTTAAATTTTCCGCATTTTTCCAGTTTCTGTTTTCTAATATTTCTGTTCTGTTTCCTATTATTTTCTTTTTTCCTTAAGCAGATTGATTGATCATGTGTTTCCAAACCTGCTTTTGTATTCTACCAAACCAGAACAGATGATAAATAGATGCATTTTGTCATCGACAAATTCTTCGGTTAATAACATTAACAATATTTTGATAGACAATTTTCTTGGACCTTTAGTTACTTATACGATTCGGATCAAGCAATTGATCTAAAACACCAAGGAGATTATGAAGATCTTCTAAACTCCCTAAATCCATCAAGTCTTCCTCCACATAGACTATTATTGAAAAAAAATTGCCCAATTATTCTTCTACGAAATATTAATCCAAGTGAAGGTCTTTGTAATGGTACGCGTCTTATTTGTAAAGAATTAGCAGCCAATACAATTTGTGCCTGATTGCTTACAGTCGATCTGAAGGAAATTACATTTCATACCCAGAATTCCTTTACATAGTTCAAATAAGGAAAAAAATGGAGTGCCATTTAAGAGGACTCAATTTCCAGTGAAGTTATCATTTGCCATGACTATTAATAAAGCCCAAGGACAAACATTAGATTATGTTGGTATTTATTTGCAAGAACCAGTTTTCTCACATGGTCAACTTTATGTTGCGCTTTCAAGAGCACGAACGTCCAAATTAGTAAAAGTATTAATACTTCCTCCCACTTTTAATGACAGTAAGACAGATTGCAAAACTAGAAATGTTGTTTATAATGAAATTTTCGAATTGGCATACACTTGATCTGTATTTATGCTTCCTGTTTACAGGTTCGCATATTTTATAATGTTGTTTTCTTGTTCTTTTTCTTCCCAACTCATGTTGAATATTCTGATTTTACGTATTTATTCATTTTAGATGGAACACTTGTTGCATATTGAAGATATTCTTGAAGGCATGACAACATGGTCATGCGTTGTCATGTCGGGAAAAACTTGACCTACCACTGCAATTAATAGTCCATCACGTTATCTGCGCTTCGTTCTTGCAGACTCAAAGGTTTGTTTAGCAATGTCTTACTTTATCTTCTGCTTAGATAATAGTTCAGATTCTATGAAGTGTCAGTTATATAGTTTTCCCTTCTCCATCAATAGGGAGGAAGAGTCCAGGCATTGTTTTCAACCATGAGATCGGCGAATGGAAAAAAATGCAAGTGTTCAAAAAATACAAAATCAAGAATGCTGAAGTGAAAAAACTGAAAAAAGAATACTAGTATGAAGGGATTTCTATGCAGTGGATAATCAATTCAAGGACCATCCTTGAACCAATTGAAAGTGTTGATTCTCTTCAAGACATCGATTACAGTTCCACGGACTTTGAAAGGCTTACTAGATTCATTGGCGCAAAAAGGAATGCATTGGTAAGAACTTTTTTCAACAATTACCTATTATGTTTCCACACATTCTTATTTAACACATAGTATACCTATCGTTAATGATTTTGTACAATTATAGATTCGTAGTCTAAGTAATTAAATTCCCTTTCTATTCGTCCATTGTTTTCCATCCTCTAAACATGTCTTAACTTCAAATACTACTCCCATTTTTCAGATGTATTGGCCCTCGTGATTGATAGCCTTCCTCCCAAGACTATCAAAGGTGATATAAATGATTCGGTTGTGCAAAAACTGGTTCTTCTCAATCAAAGGTAAGAGGATCATTACTGCTATTCACACCTTCAAAATTAAAAATAGTCTTCTCTCAGTCTATCATCTACTGCTAATCTCCTGATTTTAAATCAATTTGATGTCATATATTTCATAGATAAATATGAAGTTACATTATTTCTGTCCAGGTAACTATTAGGTCAATAGGTTTGCAAACCATACTCTGTACCTATTTATTAGTTCGTCTACTAAATGCTGTAAATAATTGTAAGGAATTACGTACCACATTATACATGGAATCATTTCACAGTTTGCAAAAACTAACACAATTTTAAAATCCGTTGATAAAACTTTGTACTTTCTATACATTTTCACTCTTTTTATCATCAACTAACTTTCCTAAACTTTTTACAATTAGCAACACTACTGTGCAAAGCATCATTTCTCACTTAAAAGACTGCAAATTAAAAAATAAAACATATACTTATTTCTTACCTTTAAAACTCATAATTTTCGTTTGCAGTTTTAGGTCCTAACAGTAGACAAAAACTATTTTCTCCTCTTCACAAAAAATCATGAAATGAAGTCACCCATTCTACAACTTATTGTTCTTTACTGATTACTTTGACAGGTACTCAACTACTTGTTCTTTCTTTTTCTGTTGTTTACGATCTCATCTTGCTTTTCATCTTCTTATTACAATATTCAGTACCTCATTAGTTTCGTAGCTGATTTCATGCTTCTAAACCATTTACTGCATTCTACTATATGTGTTAGCAACATAGATAGGTCTATATATTTCAAATCCACAAAAGAATTATTGCTTACTTTTTTTTCCCTATAAACTCTTCCCTTTGGATCAGTTCAACGGCCAGATGTACGAATACAATTATTCTTGCCAGTTACAAAGACTGCAAACCCTGTTTCTTTTATTCTATGACCGATTCTTTCAAACTCGAACAAAATCTGTTATTCATTTGCTCTTATTTCCTGCTGCAATTGTCTACTTCTTTGCCCTAGCTTAACTTCATTGTTTTATTGTTATAGCATGAAGACAGTGATGCTATCCATATGGAATGAATTTGTTAAGAACGAAGGCGCAACTATTATTGAGAATTTGGATTGTTTCCCAGTAATCATTTGTCGGAGGGTTAAAGTTGTTTACTATAATGGTAATGTGAACCAAAAAAAATGTCGTTATGTTGATTTTGATTTCTTTACCTGCTCTATTAGTGAATTCTTCACGAGTTATTTTCCCCAGTATTATTTCATCCAACGCAAACAAATTTTCCTATAGGGACAGCATTGACAACAAAATATGACTCAGCTATTTTGGTCAACCCTCCAGTCGAAAGTGCACTCCGACTGAAAAACTGGTGATGCAACCATATATTGATTTATACATCACTTCATTTCGATTAATATTTTGCTGAATTGTTTCTTTTGCTATTGACCAGGGCTGAAAGAAACAAAGAGATGCTGTCAGATTTTGTCACCAGCAAGAACTACTTCAAGAGTACTCCAGAGATTTCCCTTGACTCGTACAACAAAACCTCCCTTGTTGCTAGCATAACTCCATTTCAAAAGGTAAATATTCATCTTTAGCCCATTAATGTGTGCAATTGTTAACATGTCTTTCCTTTTCTGTTTACTTACCACATTTCATTCCAATGTACATGCAGAATGTCCTTGTCAAAGCACAGCTTTCGTTCAAAAATATTTGCCAAAAGTATTGGTACATGGCCTGCCCCAAGTGTTTCCAATCAACATCTGCACATCAACATGAAGAATACACATGTAATCTTTGTGACTCAAGACAAATTCCAGAACCAAGGTCAATTTATCTCTCAGTTTTTTTTTACATTTCGGACCAACTTGGTTTTCCATCACCTGAATGATTCAGATTTTACTACCAGGTCTAGGTTTGAAGTGGATGTGATTGATGACAGCGGGATAATTACAGCTTCAATTTTTGGCCACCTTGCCGAAAAATTGCTGACATTCTCAGCAAACGAAGTCGTGGAATATGCAAACAAGGTTACTGCTGCTTTCTAATAATCATTTCCAACTGCCTAATTTTGTTTTATTCCTACGCATACATTTATAGACCAATTAATAATTTCTCTCTTCTTTGTCTAGAACACTGACCTGCCCTTACAAGAAGTTCACAAGAATTTGCAGTCCAAATTGTTCTTGGTACAAATCAGACCAATGAAACTCAAGTCTGCAGATAGTAGACAGCGCTACACCATCACTTCATTATCTTGAATTTCATGAAGGGCGATCTTGACATCAACTATGGAGCATGTCAGTACTGATGCAGCAAATCTATTGCCAACAAACACATCCGAATCCTCTTCAGTCTCCCAATCTGAAGGTACTAATCAATGCCATTCTTACTTCTAAATTTTATTCTCTATTTAACATTATATTTATCTTTGCGTCACTTTCTTTCCTCACAGGACCAGAGAACAACATATCATCACCAAAGGCCCGTCTGCGTCTTCTTGACAAACTTGTCGACGCTGATGCCGAAGATAAATTAGATGCCAAGGACCTCACCAATGCGACCAAGAAAAAACAGAAACTGGATTAGCATATATCTGCTTTCCCACTTTTGCATATAACTTTTTGGACACTGTCTATTCTGGCGCTGTATTTTAAACTTGTTATTTTTGCCATGGGTGTACTTTTGAAAACTGGATGATAAACACTCAGTTTTGAAAGTACACTTTCTGCTTCCATTATCAGCCTGCCTTTAAAATGCAGTGTTAACATTGTAGGCTGTATTATTCTGCTTTGCCAATCTAATATTGGCTTTTTGTAACAACTGTCTTAACTATGGATTTCTAATTTTTGCTCTTAATAATCTCTGCCCACTATATCAATTACTGTCTTGCTTTGAAAACATAGATCTACAAGGGGAAATTAGCTTTCCACCTTCGAACTAAATTTATGAATTCACATTACATTAATTATTGTACAGAACCTGCTAACTAGATTGTATGTACATTTTGTAGATGTTATTATTAACGAAGGAGGGTTCATATGAAGTTTCACTGTAACATCCAGCAAAATCCACAGATTCATGGTAACTATCCTTCCTTTTCCTTCCTTTTTCTTTCTTTTTCTCTTCATTTGCTGTTGCATTTTGTAGTTTTCTAGAATTCTAATGTTCTTCAATTTTACCATTGGCTGGAATTTTGTTCTTTGTTCTGCTTTTGTGTTCTTTAGTTTCATATATTTCTTTCGTATTACAAAATGTTAACTTCAGCTTTGTTTTTGCAAATACAACTTCACTACTATACTTATTTCAATCTATTTGCAATGAAGTTACACAATACATCGTTGTCCAGCTTTTCCTCGTCTAATTGCTTTGTTTTCCTCCATGGTACAATTTTAACATTCCTGAGAATTGCTTATAAAAAGCCAATTTGGTAAAACTTTGTGACATACTCATTATGCCTCATCATTATTTTTCTGACATAGAATGCAAATTTAAATTTCAGAAACAATCAAATAGCCTAATACTCCAAGACAATTTCTGCTGGATAGTGTAGCCTACACATCATCGAATTCAGACTGGCAGCATTGAAAGTATTGGAGCAGAATATGAAGTATATGTCATTTTCTTTTCTAATTTCTCTGACTATATATGATGGACACAAATATTTACCATTGTAAGTTGGCCTTTGTTGGTCTCTTACCATGATATAAGTCCAAGAAAAATAGTAGGAAGCCAAATATTTCTAATTTGAGCCAAATGAAGAACATCTTTCAGAGTTAAGACATGGTCAAAAGTGAATTTCAATTGCACCTCTCCAATACCAACCATTTTGTTGTGTGTGTCACCATGTAGGATCTTTTCATGACCTTTAATTGAAATTTATTTTTTGAACCAATCTTTGTCATAGCACACATGTTTGGAAACACCAGAATTTGCCTACCACCCTTCACAAGTTTCAAGTCACTACAACAATATTAGTCTTTTACGCTACTTTCTTTGTGGCACTGCCTTAATTTAGTGTTATTTTATGACATAATTGTCTTTGTGCTGCAAATTAGTAGCATAATTGTGTCATATAAGTAGGCTGCCACAAATTTGTGACAAATTTGTGTTATTTCCATTTTCTGCTACCAATTTACAACACTTTATTTGTGACATTTCAACTAAATGGCATAAATTTGTGACATAAATATTATTTGTCGCAATATTACAATGGAAATATGTCAGATTAGGAAAATGCCACAATTTTGTGCCAATTATGCTTTATTTGAATTTTTTGCTATAAATACGTGACATTATATTTATGGTATTATATTCAAATGCATCATAGTTTTCTGGGTGAATCAAACTGGTGTCACAATTACGTAAGTATTATAGTGAGCCACAAATTTGTGGCAAATTTGAGACATTAAAATTTGGTGTTGCAAAATATGGCATTTCTTTTTGTGCTGAAAAATTGGGGCACAATTGCGTGAGATTTATAATCTGCTACTAATTTGCAGCACAATTGTGTCATTTGAATTGGGTTTCATAAATTTGCGGCAAATTATTTATAACATTAGTACTAATCGCCGTAAGTTTATAACATAATCTTATTTAGCACAACATTATGACACAGTTGCAGACATAAATGTAGAAAAAGAAACCTAAAAACAAAAGATAATGAAATAGGTCTCTAAAACTCAAGAAAGAACAAAAAAGAAAATACTAGAATTCTTCCCAAAGCTTGAGTTTTCCATGCATGTTAATTACATAAAACTCAAATCAATGCTTTTCTTTCAATTCATGATATTGCGTGCCGAAAAAATATGAGACCTTTGCTATAAGTTCCTATCCATAGAATTCAGCACTCATATGTGTTTCTTTGGTTTGAGGAGTAAAGCTCCAGTGATTTTACATTTCAGACATTTAAGTTATAGGCCCATGATGCCTATGTCTTTATAGATTTTGCTAAATGGCAGAACGTCTTTTCGTGTACTGTTGGAGACGAAATAAAAGTTTTTGTTTCATTCTTTCAAGATTCAATAGAGAAGTTGCTTAGGCTAACTATATCTATGCTATTTGCTCGATGTAGCAAAAGTTGGAAACTCTAAGAGAGTATATTCAAGGATTTTTGTCATTTTTGAAAATCTTTTAACAACCTTACTGTTTAGTAGTTTTTCTTCCCCATTCAGATATTCTTCCTTGATTTTCCGGTTTCAATATCCCGTGCATGGATTGGATGGATATAATGTTTCATCTGCTGCTTGGCTATGCATTATTGTATGATTACCCCCTGTTTCCACTTTCTATATCACTGCACACAAAATCTAAGCTGTACTTGATCCTGGATTTCATTAATGGAGGACATCTTTGCTATCATCTCTATAGACAAGGGATCTTCAGGTACCAATTTCATTTATTTTTAAGCAAAAATACTAGAATTTGTTCATCTAAGTTGTGCACGTAGTTCTCTACAGCCAATTGGCACATAATGCTCCTGATTTTTTACTCCCACTACCTTGCCACAAGTGTTCGTTACAGGTCCATTACTTCCTATTAATACACCAATCTACATTTTTCTTAGTTTTAGTTTAATGAGCATAGGAAGTAATATCTCTGTTTACATATTCACTTCTAATGCTATTAGAGTAAAACATCAATTCAGTAACAACAAAACTGCATCCCTCATTTGAGCACATTTTCTCTGTTAAAAGCTGCTGGTCACAGTATCAGCCAACAAACAGAATCAAAATTATTTGTGCTTCTTTTCCCAATACAAATAGACAGCATTTCTTTGTTCAGATTTGGTCTTACACATACATGTGACTGAACAGTTTGACTGGACAACTCAAACACACCTGAAAAAGTAACAAATGCATCACATCAATGTCTCCCACATGCAAAAAACACTTTTGCAAACTACAGACTGCCATTCACTATTCTTATTAGAATAAATACTGGACTGAAGGTCAAGTCATTCATTTCTATCTTCTTTTCATTGAAAGTGTTCGGTAAATTTACTCTTTCCCATCCTCTCAACTTCACTCTCTGTTTTCTCTTCATCAACAACACTCTCACTTCAACAATAACAGTTAGGTTCACATTCTTCTACTGCTGCTTTTGTTAATTTGTAACTATCCAAGAAATACATGCAATTAACAACACCAACTAATCTATTCTGTTCCTTACTTTTGTTTATACATCTTCAAAACTACATGTTCAACATTATTACTACATGATATATTTCCTGTAAATGATTTCTACACCTGATTTCCTGCATATCTGTTTGTATAAAGAAGAAAAATATTATTCCCCTCATCTGTGTAGTTCATTGAATGTCATGCTAAATACAGGCCGTTACAACCTTCAATATTTTTTTTACTCCAAAGTTACTTATGCTCTATACTGCATAAACAACATCTTATTCTTTGCCTCCCTACAGGAACTCTAACAACAAAGCATATCTCTGCTGCCTTCTTGTCCATAGCTTCCCAATCTTTCATCAAGCCGAGACTCCAAGCTTCGCTCCACATCAAACCTCGATACAAACTTTCTCGAATTCATCATCCAGACCGACTACTTTTACGTAATAGGTTTTCCTTTTTTCACTTTAGTAGATAGGATCTTGTATTATTTTATAAATTTGCCTTTGCTTTGGTACTAATTATTCTCATTTCCATTTCTTAGAATTTCTCTAACACACTTCCTTGCTATACATAGAATTACTGGATCTTCCAAGCCTTAATTTATTTTTCCTCACTGTCTGAAATTTATGCTTTTCTACTGCTACTATAACAATTTTCTTTTTTAAGCCTCTCTGTTTCCCACCTTTTTGTATTCTGCTACGTTTCTATTTTATACTCGTATTATATTTAATTTGTATTATCACTGGGAATTATGCAACAATATCATGTGTATGTTTTTGTCTCGTATTTGCAGCTTTATATTGCACCATAATTGTTGTTTGTGTCGTTAAACGAAATTCTACTCGATCCGCATATTCTATTATCGATTCATAATATTTAACGAAAATTTCCAATGCAAATTACTTACTTGTTTAGTACTTGGACTTGAAGTTGGAGTCTCGATTGCTTATGGTGGAATATGTACTCGGAGACCGAATCTGCATTGGCTTTGATTGGAATTTTATGTTGGTTTGGGCATCTTTCCATTGTTTTACGCTCGGGCTTTTCGCGATGAATGATTTTTCATTTGTGCCTGTTTTTATGGATGAATACAGAGATTTAGTGGTTGAAAGCTTGAAACTCGTGGAAAATATTTTAAGCAATTGACTTAGTAGCAATTGCAGTAGCAATTTCAAATGGTGGTTTTTGTGTGGTATTGCTTTATTTTCCTATTTTTCTACTGTCTTTTCTAAGCTTCTAACAGGAAAAACTTGCTAACACTCTAAATACTAAATTATAGCTCTAAATACTAAATTATATCTCAATTCAATTGTGCCTCAATTTATTCTAACTTTATGTTCATTCTTCACTTCCCGTTTTCTTTTATATTTTATTAATTATATATGGATGGAATTTAACTACTTATAAATGCTAATTACTTGTTAAAGTAATCAGAACTTAACCTTTCCTATGCGAAAAAGTCAGCAAAAATTTAATCTCTTATCCAAAATACAGGATCGTGCTCCTCTGCTACCTCAACAAAATTTAATTCTTCCTTTTTGGCTATGCTATATTACATCTTCTAGACTTGAACACAAATAGAAAATAAACAGGATCTTTCATATTGCCTTTTTATTTCTCATTTTCTAAATGCTTTTAATTTTTTTGTACTCTAATTTATGATTTATTGTGTTTGTATTATTTTACTTATTAGTAAATACTTATTCTTCATTTCAATTATTTCTTTCCTGAATAAATATTTTTCATAACAATTTTTTGTAGGTCATGACAACACCACTTCATCCATTCACAAAATGGTTGGCCAAAGAACATGGTCAAAAGCAAAAGTTCTATTTTGTTACTCAATCTAATACACATGTGCATGCAGGCACATTAACATACTTGCAAAACAATCAAATCAACTATCAAATATGCTACAATTTTTTCCTCTCTTATCCAATGATATTTAAATACATTGGCTACCCTAACATACAATCAAAAAAATTAATTCAAGATTGGATGCAAAATGTGTTATTTGTTGCTCCAATAGCACTTCATCAACCAGGTAATTTTCCAACTTTCATTTATAGACTATTTTCATTTAATTATCTTTTAATAATAAATATTTCTTCACCAAAATTTTTCCTAACTTCTATAGCATAATTTCTAACAATGTTTCTTGTCTTCTAAGATATAATTGAAACGCCGTGCTGCTTTTTCTTCAAAACCCTTCAGAGAGAAAATCAGGTTCTATTTTAAATATTTCGATTCATTTTTATATTCCCTAACACAAATTATTCCATATTCAATTTACCTTACTTCTTAATTACTTTTTCCCTTTTTCAGAAAATACCAATAGGTCTTTATGCAATTGAAAATTTTGCCAGTTATGATCAAATCATACTCCGGGACAAATGCAATGGAACTTAACAATCAATCGGCATGTTTTCACATCTGGTGCACAGATTCTTTGATGATAACTTACTTAATCAAGATTCTTACATCTTACTAAGGTATCGCGAAACAATGCATTTGATAGCCTTACATTTGACAATATGAACAACCAAATAATCTTTGCCATGGGCGGTGCCACTACTGCATTACCAAAACAAGGTTTATCCATTTAATGACATATTTATTTCATTCACAATACATAATATACGTGTCTTTACAAACTTTGTGCATACATTTCAGCTTTCAAAACAACAAATACCCAACGAATGTCCTATCATCAGCACTACATCCATTCCAAAGATTTCATTTAACTTGGTATTGTTCTTTCTTCCAACAATTTTCAAGAACTGATACTTATAGACTGGTAAATACTACAACTTTTTACATATATCAACAAAATTATTCTACAACTATTGTTTAATTTCTCATTCATATCATTTATCATGTTTCCTTCTTTTTTTCACATAGAATATTCCAAAATATTCAAACCTTCACTTGCAAGAGGCGAAACAATGTGAGATTCAATTGAAGTCTGGAAACCGAGTATACGACATCACTGTCAGACGTTCTTCCCTCCGTAGAAATTGGCATCAGTTTGTACAAGATCATAACTTAGAAGAATCTGACTATTTAGTTTTCATTCCTCAAACAAACAATTTCTTCTTTATTATTGTTTTTAATTGTCATGGCATAGAAAAAATTTATCCATGGCAATTTAAATTTACAACAAATTAAGCTGTAATTTTTTCCGTTGCACTTCTACACTAATAAACTATTATTCTATACTTATTCATTCTCATTTTAAATTTTCCTTCATTCTTAATTCCATCCTAATTTTATCCCCTAAAATTTCAATATTATTTCTTTACATTTTTCATTCTTTATACTGATTAGTGGGCATTCAATAAACTGCGCATTGCGCAGTTATTGCCTGCTAGTTACATAATAAAGAGCAAATATCTACTCCTTCCTCATCAATTGGAAAATAAATGTCCTTCCAACTTCTCCAATGAAAGCTTCTCTCAAATTCAACAGCCCTAGAGGAATTTCGCTATCCAAATCCCAAGTAACCCCCTTAGGGGTTTAATCATAGCAAAAGATGTATTGGGATAAAAGATAACACATGTTTAATAATCACCAATCCCCTACCCACAGAAAGAAACTTTTTAGAAAAATACATAATTCTATTCTTCACATTTTCGAGCATTCACAAAAAGTCTCTTCGTCTTCCTTTCCGTGTATAAAGGGCAATCCAAATATGTGATTGAAAGACTTATAACACCAAAATGAGTCACATTCTTCACCATCAGTTTACTATGATTTGATGCCAGCCTCACAATAACAGAACAAGATTTTGTAATATTAACCATCCAGCTTAAGATAGATTCATAACCTAAGATAACATCCATAATTATTCTTAAAAAAAGTTCTGTCAATGGATGAAAAGAACATAATATCATCTGCACATGCCGAGTGCATTCCAATAGAACACTTCATTGAAATAGAATATACAACAAATTCTAATGTATGTAAGAACCAATTCAAAAATTGTGATAAAACCTCAGTTGCAATTGTAAATAATATAGATGATAATAGATCACTTTATCGTAAACCCATTGAGAAAGCAAAGAAACCCTTAGGTTTCCTATTAATAAGCACTGAAAAATTACATGAAAGCAACAATCATCAAATCATATTCAGATTTTGCCAAAGCCAAAATTCTGAAGAATGAACATAAGAAACTTCCATGAAATCTTATACTGTGGCCATATTCAAGTTCAAGATAACATTACCACCTTTTGTTTTCTTATTCAAGTAACCCATAAACTCCTAGGCTAAAAGAACATTATCGTAAATGATTATACCCTTAACAAAACTATTCTATTGGGGGTATATAATTTTTGGCAATATAGATTCAAGCCTATTGAGCAACAACTTAGATATTATTTTATATGAAACATTACATAAGCTAATAGGACAGAAATCAACAAAAGAACTTAAATTGCCAACCTTTGATACTAAAGAAATGAGTTTAGCCAAACAACCCTTTGGCATGCCCATAGAGGAGTACTTCATTGCCAATACTAAATCCTCCCTAGTAATCACCTAAGCCTTCTGATAAAAGAGAGCACCAAAACCATCCGAACCCACATACTTTCCATATCCAAGGAAAACACAAATCTATATAGTTTGTCCTTATTAGGCATAAACAATAACATGTTATTATCCATATTTATGAGTAGTAAAGAAATATTTTGAACCACCTTGGCATAATTTTCAGTATACCCAACATCTTAAGCTACAGAATCCTAAAGTAGATGTTGGTAGAACCAAATCCCTTAAATCAACTACACATTTGAATTATACCTGTTTGGTCTGCATTTTGAAACTTATTTTTGTGATAAACACACTTTTTAATATATCTTCTATCTCGAAAAATGTAAAAACATATTTTTAAACTGCAAAATGCATTTTAAAACACTATCCATACAGACCCTATGACCCTTCTTCATCTTTCATACAGTGTAATCTCATTCATGTTCTCTTGAATTATATTGAAGAATGGAAAATTTTGGAATTCACATCTCTCTCTTTTAACCACTTAATATGTGCTTTTTTCTCCAAAATTAAGCCTCCTTGTTGAGTTCCAATGCATGTGTTGCTTTAGCCTCATCTAACTTCAACCCCCTTCTTATTATCACGATTATAATCCATCTCTTCCTTCAAATGTCCGAACTCAATCTTCTACCTCTTTAACCCTTTCGAAAATGTCACCAAAGGATTTATAAGTTAATTTGTTTACTTCAGTTGTTGGGAATTCTTCTTTAAGGTTTATATTCAAATACCAATATTCAATTGTTCTTCGACTAGACAAGTAATTTAGATAGATTGTCCAATTACAAACTAAAGACTTTGTGAGCATATATTCACACTCCTTATTTACCATATTTGCATTGTGTGAAAATACAAAAATTTCTCCAGTAAATATCAAATGATTGTAATAAATAAGAAATGCAGTTTAATGTAGTATTTATGAAATTAATAAAATAGGATATCTACTTAAATAAAATGACAATTATCATATTATGAGAAAAGTGATGACGCATGAAAATTTTTAGTAAAATTCCAAGGTGATTGATGCAACATCTACGTGGTAGAAACTAATAAGTAATAGTCATTTAGTTCCCTCTAACGACATATATAAATAAAGTACAAACCCAAAACAAGGGTGGTTGGCTAGGCTTTATGCACCCATCTATCTCTATATACAAAACTGGGAGTTGAGTGAGTATAACTGGATGAACTAGCTACAAATCTTTCTAGAAGCATATAAATCTCTACACAATCATTATAACATCAAGATGTATACAAATAAATCTCACATTCTTAATTCTCACATTCTCTACCATAAACCCACTCGCCCTAATGCTCGAAAACTTTGATTCGTAGAGAGAGTTATCATTTTATTATTGGAAATATAGTAGATTTGAATGAATGGGTTAAGATGTTGCAGTGTAAATCACGATCAGATATGTTGCAGTGCTACAACATGGATAAGCTCAAAATGATGGTTATAAATTTAGCACTTGTTGAAACTATAAAAAGTACAACATTGACACACTCGTTAATGAGCCAATATCATTGTAAAAAAATAAATCCACAAAATAACCTATATACTTGCACCTAGTGGGTCAATCTATAGAAAAGAATGTTAATTATGCAATTCATAGGAGTGGGTTCAATTATGTCTTTGAATATGTTGATTATGTTTACTGAAATATCTGTACCAAGGTCTATAGTTAGAATTTTTAAGTAACATCCAATTTCCCAAATAAAATATATATCCATGGGTATATTTTCTGCTGTTGTATGTCATTTTCTATTTTTCGTTTCTTTCTATATTGATGCATCTAGTTCACTTTTTTATTATGTTCATATTTTTAAATAATTTATTATGTGTTTGGCCTCTTCATATTTATTATCACATCAACCAAATTTGCACGACAACCTTACAGGGAGTCCAATGTGTAGTGAATATAAAAAATATGATTCCAAAAAAAAAAAAGAGGTAATTCCACAATAAAATGAAATAATACACAATACAACTACACATAAATGATTCATAAATCAAATTATAAACAAATTATATTATTGCATATTGAGTGGGCAAGTATACTTATATATCATATACACAAAATACAACTAGACAACCAGTAATTCATACTATCATGAAATTTATTACCATTCAATTCGCAATGAGCAAATAACCATAAACTCGAAAAACCAACAAAAAATTATAAGTTATAAGCAAGTGCACAACAAACTATATAAGCAGCGAATACAAGATTAAACAACAAATGAATTGGCCTTATTCCACTACTAAATATGCTATAAACAGAATCCCGTACAAGTACAACCCATCAAGACAACCAATATTCTATTTTTTTTTTTGAAGTAAAAAATTATTCAATGTGAATAATTTCGCTTCTTAATGAGGGATTGGTAAGGGGAACAACAACTATAATTCTACATAAATTAATGCACATATGATCTTTATAACATGACTGTTGACATTCAAATACAGGTGGTTGGTGATATTTATTTAATTTTAGATTGCATGGCACCCACTGTATTAGTTACTGCTTTAGAGACTTAGAAGATCAATAAATCCATGTAAAAATTGTTTAGAACCAAATTCCCCAAAACCGATATAGAAAATTGCTATCTAAAAAGTATACATAAAGTAATGCTAAACTTTATGTGAAGGTAAAATTAGTGCTATTATATTTCTATCTTGTTTAAGTGCTAGCAAGTAAACACTCAAATTTGATAAATGAATATTACAGGTAGTTAGGATTGATACTTCAAGTTGCACATTCTCAAAATTGTTGATGTTCTAATTAACGAATTTCCGTAACTATAAGGAGACAGTAATGATTAGTAAGTTTTACTAACATGTCCCTAGTTGATTCTAATTCTCACATCCTTTATTATAAACTCTACTAGTACCAATGCATAGAAACTTTTGACTCTTAGGAAAAAAGTTGGCATCTAAGTACTAGACATGTGGTAGATATGGATGCAAGGTTTCAATAACATGTTCAGATGTTACAGTGTAAATAACACTCAAATACATTACAATGCTACAATGTAAGGAAATTCAAAATGATGTCTATAAATTTATCATTTGCTGAAACTATACGAATAATAACACCGATGCACCCATTGATAAATGAATGTCATAGAAAAAAATAGCTACCATATACCCATAAAATAGCATATAGATTTGTTTCTAGTTAGCCATCTGCATAAAATTATATTAATTATGCAATTTATATGACTGGGTTTAATCATACCCTAAATATATGGATTCACATTACTAAAATATCAGTATATCAAGATCGCACTTGAATAGATCCAAGGTCTGTATTCATAGTTCGTAAATAATAACCAATTTTCCAAACAAAATCTACACTATGGATACATTTCCAATTATTTTTTGTTTTCCTATATTGACGTACCTAGTTTATTTTTGAATTATAACTCACATTATGATTTAATTTATCATATGTTTGTCCTTTTCATATTTATGATCACTCTGACCAAACTCGCATGACTTCCTTATAAGGAGTCCAATATGTTGCTAATACAAAAATATATATTTTAAAAATGAAATATGGATAATTTGACAATAAAAAGAGGCAAAACTTGATACAACTCTCAACAAATAAATCATAAAGAAAATTATTAGTAAATCAAATTGCCACATGTTTGGTGAGTAATTCTACTTATACATTATATGCACTAAAACATAACTAGACAACCATCAATTTACACTATTACGAAATCTATTGCCGTTCACTCTAAAACAAAAAATAATAACCCTAAACCCGAAAGAATGACAAAATATTACAAGTTACCACTAGGGACATAACAAACAATATAAGCAGTGATGCATAATAAAACAACAAATAAATAGGCCATACTCAACTATCAATTATGGTATGGACCAAATCATACAACTTCTAATGTCTTATACTTCACTTCCTATCAATAAATTGTCAATATAGATATTCTTGATTTTCAGTGAGATATTAGCATGAGCAAGAACAACTACAATCCTACATAAATTAAGATAGCATGTAGAACTAATATATATAATATAGCTATTAGCATTCATGATCGAATAGATGATGACATTTGCGAGATTTGGATTCCTTGATACCCACACCTAATTAGTTAAATCATTTCAAAAACTTAGAGCTTATGTACCAATAGTTCTAAGACAAACTCATCAATGCCGAAAATAGTACACATATAGTTTTGTTGAATGGAATGTGAAAGTAAAAAAAATAATATTGCATTCCAACATGTGCAATGCCAGTAGTTAAGCATAAAATTCTAATAGACGTAAATAACAGTACTACATCAGCAGTCCAAATTATATGGTCTCAAAGTTTTTGATGTTCTAGTTAGTGAACCTATTAAACTACATTGAGAAGTTGTTGATTGTTATTAGTTTTATTAATTGCATCTTGATTGACATTAATTCTCAACTCTTACCATAAACCCCATCGGTACCAATGCCTAAGAACTTCAATTTTCAAAGAAAAGGTTACGATTTTAGCATTGGAAATGTAGTAGATGTGGATGAAGGAATTTATTATTGTGCTCAAGATGCTATAGTGTTTACGAAGTATTTACACTTTGGTGAGAAAGAAAGGTAGATAACCTTTTAATATAGTTACTTTATGAATTTTTGGAGTTTTTTTCCACTTTCTTGCGTTGTAATCTAAAGGATACCGTTGTTGAAATATTTTCAAAAGTTGTTTTTAAAACTAACTATCAGTGGTCAAATTAATGGTTTTGTATATTACTAAATAGATTTCTTTTTTTTATATGAACTTATTTTTTAACTAGAGAATAATGTGAAAATTGACAATTCAAAATAATTTCCAAATCCACTAAAATGTTTGTTTGTATTTGTTTTAAAAACTAAAAGAAAAAACTATTTGTCTTATAATATACCGTGTAAATATAGAATATATAATTAGTTACTATTTTATGCGTATTATTTTGTAGTTAAGTAATTTGGACTGAATTGTTTCTTCTATGAGTTGTTTACTATCGAAATGGATGCTGTTATAATATACTTCTTTTAAATATTAGTTGGATAGTGAAAATCATGATTTGTTTAGTTGAAATGGGTGAAGTATGTTATAATATACTTACTTTAAGTGCAAATTGAATGGTGAAAATCATAATTTGTATTGTGAACTCAATTGGGTTGGGAGTTATGGGTCTAGTCATTAGTATACTAAGAATTGGTCGGTGTATTGAAGTAACAATCATTCTTAAGTTTTTAGTGACACACTCTTTTGATAGAATTAAGAGTTTTTAGTTTCATACTATTTGAGCTATTTAAGCTATACTTTGGATGTTGCCATTTATATTATTAGTGTAACAAAATTGATTAAATTGTACACATAACATGCTACGAGTGATAAGGGTAGTACTTAAACTATGCTAATAATATATGTGTTTGTGAAATTTACTACCTTTGTTTATTGGAGTTTCCATTCGAATGTTGCAAATTTGTACTAAATCATCTATTTGTAAAATAACTTCCACAAACATGGTTACTCATTGGGCTATTTTAGCTCATTATATTTATTTTAAAAATATATAATTTTTTAGAGAATAGCATGAGGAGATTAAATAAGGGTGAAGTTGGATGGCAAGATGTTGGTCTGTACCTTTACAAGATTTAGCAATATTGGTTTCAAACATTGTAATAAATGAGTGATTATGCCATTTTGAAGCAATAATCTTTAGAATTATTTCCTTGCTAATTTCTTTAAAGATTAATTGGAGATATAATTTTGACAAGTATTATATTTATTTATTGAATTTTTGGATTTGGAACGTTAAAATGTGGATTATGTTTACTGAAACATCTATCTACCAAAATCGCCTCTATATTAGAACCGTAGTCACCATAAAAGCCTTTGTTTATTTAATGGTATTCATAGCATATATAATGAAGTATCATACTTTGATATCAAGTTAATATTGATTTTGGGCTTTAGTTCTTTGACGGCAATATTCAATAACAACTAGTTCATCTGCGAAGAGTTACAAATATACACATATTATAAGATTACATAATAAATATTTATTAAGAGAAACAAATATTAGCTTGATGTAATTGTTTTGTGCATAAATAAATTCTTAGATTAAGATTTATGTACAAAGTTAATTTAGAAATATAAGTGTGAGTTGATTCATTCTTTTTATTAATACAGCTTAAATTTTGCTATTGACAATAGTAACTATAAAAAAAAGGTTGAATCTAAGCCAAAATATTATATTTGCTATAGATAGATGATTATTATTGCTAAAATTACTATGGACCTATCTTATAGTAACAAAATTAAAATCTTTGTATATGTAAAAAGGAAGACTAAATCATATATTTAGGCCCTTATAAATTACCTTTTAACATTTTTAGTCTCACAAATTTAAAATTTATTTTTAGTCCTTTACTTTTGAGAAAGTGACTTTTTAGGTCCATCAATATCCATCATGTGCGTCCCTCATGGCCTTTTATGCAAAGAGTAAAAAAGTCTCATAATATTATTAGTCATTTATTAATACAACTCCCAATTCATTTTCCCCAAAAATTCAATCCTCTTCTTCATTTTTCTCCCAAACATTCAACATTCAACTATTGAAATTATGTCCTACTTTTTGAAAAATCTTATGATTAGTTTCCTGATATGCTTGTTTGCGTTTTCTAGGTGCAAGCAACTGTATAAGGATTGCAAGATTTTAACACCCAATTCTATATGTCGTTATCAAATTAGTAGTTTCAAAATTTTCCTCTCTGTTTTCTTTTGAATTGAAGAAAGATTTTTTATGGTTCCAACAAATTTTGTGGTATTAGTTACAAATATAGTAGCATAGCATTTTCATATGCAAATACTAGACAAATATATTCTTGGAAATGCAACAACCACATTAGTCCTAGAAATTCCGAATGGCTCTAGGAGAATCTCATAGATATTGTTATATACATTTTTGGATCATTTGTGCTTACTCAGAATTCATCTACATTTCTAAATTTTGCGCCTTTCTTTCTTTGCATTATTTCATATGTACCAAGTTTGTGGTTGAAATATGAGATCCAATCTTGTTAGAGTAAAGAAGTATTATAAGAAATGTCTAGAGCTCTTGACATTGGTAGAAGAGTTATATTGTGCATATTGGGCGCTAGCTAATAGATATGATCATACAATAAAAGATACGATCATACAATTAGGGCAACTCATCATGCCCATCATACTATGACGGAAGCTTTTCTAGATCAAGTTCCCCCCTATGCTTGATAATTCACCTACAAGTAAATTATGCTTCAAATACTAAAAATCAAACAGTAGACATGTCCTACCTGCACGGGCATTTTTTGAGCCTAATGAACTATGGCCATCAGGTTTGCATTCAGATGATATCAAGAGGAATGATGGACAATAATTTGAAATAAGTAGGACATAATTTTAATGGTTGAATGTTGAATGTTGAATGTTTTGGGGAAAGGGGGGAAGAGGAGGGACAAATGAAGAATAGGGGTGACTTTGAGGGAAAATGAACTGGGATCTATATAATGAACGACTAATATTATTTTGTGATTTTTTTACTTTTTGGATAAAAGGCCACACGGGACAAATGTGGTAGATATTGATGGATTTCATCACAAAATTTCACTCGAGGGACCAAAAAGGTTTTTTTTAAATTTGTAAAAATAAAAAATTATAAAATTATTTGTAAGAAACTAAATATATGATTTAGTCAAAAGAGTATTATCATTGTTTTTTGAATGAGTTTGAGACATAGTTAGTAATATATCACAATATGTATTTTATGTTAAATAAGATGGATAAAAGTTTTTTAACACATATTATTCTAGGTGAGAAAAAATTTGTACCACATTATTAATATATTATTCAATTTGATATGAATAATGCATATTCTTAAATCTTATGATACGTAACTGATAGTTTTAACTTTGAGTTTTACATCACAATCATCTTTTTCAGTTTGATTTTTTTACTTAAGATATCATGTATAAAAATATCATAAAAGTGACAAACTTTATAAACTAAATTCAAAATTTTCAAAATTTTTCTGAGAGATTTAAATTAATAATTTGTATGAGTGTTGTACTTTCAATGGTCAATAAAAAATTTTCATTCAAGGTACCATCTATTAATTATTGTATATTTATGACTTTCAATTGCAAATATTAACTGTTTTTCATATTCAAGTCTTACTGTGAATCCATTGACTTTGTAATTAAAAGATTATTATTGTGATTGCTTTAAAAACTATGATTTTTTGTTAAATAATTCTTCTATGCCTTTTGGAGGTTTTTTTAAATAAAATTAAATGAGTTAAATATGAATGGCTTTTTTATTTTTCTATCCATGTACCTATTTTATTATTTCCGTCCTATACAATATAAAGGAACATAAAATTGTTTTTGAGATGCCACCTAAAGTCCTATTTGGCATCATATTTAAAATGATCACTATTAATAAAATGCATATTAAATAATTGAAATTTCTACTTCCTCCTCTTCTTAATAAATGAATAGCTATCATTATTAACACCCAACTATGTCTTAAGCTGGAATAGACCGAATGAATTATTGTACAATAACGGTCAATAATAGTAATCCACGATCGCTTGAAGAACAAAAGGGCATTCAGAGATGGTAATTTGTCTGTATAGTATATAAAAGTGGCTTGAGGAGGTATGTTCGGTGAATTGCAAGCGTACAATATCAACAAGTAATAAAGTGATAAGTAGAGTATCGTTCCCACGAGGATTGTTTTCAATTTAACCAATTACTTACCAATATGATTAATTCAACAACAAGCTAGCCAATTAAAAAGCTTTCATGCAATTTAACTAAACTTAACAAAGAATGAAAATTTATAACAATAAAAAAATACTAAAAATTTACCAATTTAATAAAGATGTTAGAGATTTCGATTTCACTTAATCAATCCTAATTAACTCTCTTGACTTGTCATGCAATTAACTTAAATTCCAAATTATGATGGTAAAATTTCCCTAATGTAAATTAATAGCCGACATCGGTCTAATAACCCTATTTAGATTAAAATCAACTCACACTTGGTCTAGGTGAATTTAGATTTCTAAATGCATTAAGAACTATGGAAATTCCCGGATTCAATCTAAGTAGCCACGACTTAGTTCTACTACCGAAACCACATGAACAACCTAGATTATTACCGTTTAAATTGAATTCACGGTTTAATATCACACGAGCACATGCATGTCATCTCCACACGGTATCAAACAAGCATCAAAAATCAATTAAGTGGTGATCAATCACCTAAAAGTGTTAAGAACATGATATTAAACTCATAATTGAAATATAGGTAGCATGAACAAGTCTTAAGAATTAATTATTCATGATTAAGATCCATCTAATCTCTAACAAAAGAAATTAGAACATAATGAAAGTTAAACTAACAACAAAAATAAAAATAGACATAATTAAAATTAAAACAAATTCTGAAAATTAAAATAACTATTATTTAATAAATAAACACAAAACTATAAAATAGTTAATCCTTGAAAATAAAGGACAACTAGAAGTTCATAACAAAAGAAGAAATAAAAATACTAAAATTAAAACAAGATAAGAAAACTAAAATGTCTAAAATAACTAATTAAAGTAAGAGAAGAAAAGACAAATCAAAGACTTGAAGTCAACAAAATAAAATTCTGCTCCCTTGTTTCTTGAACCCGTAACTTCCAAAGCAAAACAAAAATTGCTACTAACTTTGCACCCAAGTCAAGCTTGACGGCTGAACTTTCTGGACTTACTAAACTACTAAAACAAACAATAAGAGAGACAAAGAATTGACGGGAAGACACAAGAGGAAGACACAAGGAATGCTGGAATTCTGCAACAACAAGAACCAAGAAGAGAAGACGAAGAAAACCTGAAAGAGTCTGGAATTTCGCACGAGTCTAAGAACAAGAAGAAGACTAAAACAGAAATTTAAGAAGTAAACGTGAGGTTAGAAGAAAAAACTGTCACTGCTAAATACTTTAAAGGAAGGAAAAGACGGTTGCCAAAATTCTGCAAAAGAAAATCAAGTAACGATCAATTTTGAAGAAAAAGCGAACAAAGCTTCAAATTTCTAAAAAAACCAACGGGTTCTTCTAGATTAATGAAAGAAAAGCAGAAAAAAGACAAAATTCTACTAAATCTAAACTAAAGCTAAGGACAACACTAGAAGAAAAAAAAAAGTGCTACTCCTAAACTAATTAATCAAAAGAAGAAAAACACTACAAAGGATCAAGAGTGGGTTACATCTTTCTTCCTCTCATTTGTGTGCTTTATATAGAGCAAAAGAGGGGCTGTTTCTTCCTAAATTCTGCAGACCCAAATCCTTCTTTGTTTTGTTGTTTGTCTTCAACTTGAAATCGGTCCTTTTTGTTTCCAAATCCCAGCCGACTTTTGTTTCCAAATTCCAGTAGCTTTCCTAGCTTTGTTGCTGCCCGATTTCTTCTTTGTTAAATTGTGCTGAGCTTTGTTTCCTTCTTCCAGCTGAAGAAGTCTTTACCTATTGTTGTTTGGTTTCTTCTTTGGTTGTTTCCAAATTTGTTTGCAGCTCAGCTCACGTCTTCTTTCTCTCTATGTGCGGTTAAGCTTTCTTTCCTTTTTTTCGGCTATTTGGCTTGGCTTTCTTGTGCTTTCTTCTTTGCCCGAAGTTGCTTCATTCCTTTTTTCCTTTGGCTTTTGGCAATAAAATAGTCCCAAGATAATTGGTTAGTCCTTTTATCCTCAAATTAGAAGAAAATTCAAGATTATGCTCAAAAGTTCTAAAAATATTTGAAAACTCGGAAATCATAAAATCAAAGGATAATTTGGCCAAAATATGTAAAAACAAATTAAAACACAAGCCAATTTCTAACCAAAATCAATAAGAAAAGCCTATATAAAATAGAGTAATCAAGGTACTGTTGCAATTTGGTTGTTATATCTCGTGCATTATACGTTACTTCTCTTTTTGGGGCTTGAGTGAGCAAAACAACATCATTTGCTCACTGTTCCCCCTTTCCCGCACTTACTTAATGGCATTGTTTTGTTCAGTAGCAGATTCATTAAGAGTCCAAGGGGGGCAAGTGACCTCCCCCCACCCCTACCCCTTGAGTTGCAGGCTACATGATAATGATGCAACTAGAGCCTACATGGAAAGTGACCCCTCCCTGAGCCCTTCACTCGAGTTCAAGTGTAGGGCATTATGACGCCATTATGAAATAATTTATCTTGTACAATGCAATTCTAAAGCTAATATCCCAAAAACAATCGAGGTTTTGAGGAAAGGGGTCTCTACATTTGCTGAAGATGGCATAATTAACGCTGCTCTAGAGGTCTTTTAACTTCTTCCTTCCCATTTTTTAGATTTATTTCCTCTTTTGTAACCCCACCCCTGTTTGTTATTTTCTTAATATTAAATCACCATTTGCTGGCTGTAATTTTTCTGTTTTTTTTTATAAGTTGCTTTTTTTCTCTTTTAAATTCTTTTCATATAATTTTAAAAAAATTTCCATCAAATACAAATTTTTCCTCCTTCCAAAAAAAAAATTTTTTACTAAAAAAATATTATTAAAAATTTCACACATTTCAATACAAATTTTTTCAAAAAACCTACAATCCAATCATAGAACTAATGTTGCTATAAATTATAATAATATAACATGTAAATACCAGATAAACATTCAAGTATTTGGTCAATCAAAGGAAGAGGAAAGTGATCATTCCTAGTTGATGCATTCAATTTCCTATAGTATATATAAACCCGCCACCCGTTTTGCACAAATCCCGAAAAATAATTTTGTAATGTATGATTTTTTTTGTTACAATGTATGACATTATTTTTATATTTCTTTATATTGATCAAATTCATTACTTAATTTTCTTATAAGTGTGACCCTGCTCTATAATATTTCTATATCCACCACTGGTTTTGTTGTTTTGTCATTTGGTTAGTTGAATATGTTCCTGCAATAAGCATAACGATGTTGTTTGCTCTCTTTTTTTTCACACTTACTTAAATGGCATTGTTTTATTGTCTTATCATCAGTTAGTTGAACAATGTTGTTTTGCTCTTTTTTCTTATTGCAGTTAGTTGAACGATGTCATTTTCTTCTATTGTCACTTGGTTATTACAACGACGTCGTTTTTATTTGGCCATCTATTGGGAACCATTTATTGGAACGATGTCAGTTGGTTTTTTTTTTCTTTTTTTCCTTTTACATTGATGCATTTGCATCATAGTTTGTAGAATCAGGATTCTACATAGAATCGATTTGAGGTAATAGAATCGGATCGTAGAATCGTAAGATTCTACAAAAATGACCAAATTAATTATAATTATTCATATTTTATCACCTACACTAATTTTTTCACAAAAATAATTTGTGTACTTGTTCTAAATTATAAAAAATAACATTATAAAATATATTATGTATATGTGTTCTAAATTTACAGAAAAATGGAGCAATCTACTTCAAGCCTCAAAAAAACCAAAAAAGCAAAACATGCTAGTTTCAGTCTAGAAAAAAATAAAATAAAAAAACACTAGAAAAATAGAACATGCTAGCTTCAGTCTAGAAAAAAATCATAAAAAAAAAATAAATAAACGGAGCAATCTACTTTAAGCCGCAAAAAAAACCAGAAAAACAGAACATGCTAGCTTCAATCTAGAAAAAATCAGAAAAAAAAAAAGAAAAAACAACAGAACATGCTAGCTTTAGTTTAGAAAAAACCAGAAAAAAATAGAAAAACAGAGCAATCTACTTTAAGCCTCGAAATAACCAGAAAAATAGAACATGCTAGCTTTAGTCTAGAAAAAACTAGAAAAAAAAAAAAGAAGAGAAAAACATATCAAATTCAAGCATAAAAAAATAAGAAAAATAGAACACGCTAACTTCAGTTCATAAAAATAGAACAATCCAAAATTGCAGCCACATTCCAGAAAAACAGAACATGTTTCCCAAATGCTCCAAGTCAATTCTTATAAAGAAGGCCACATTCACAAGTGTGGCTTATATATAACATGTTTCTGGTATTAGCCGCAGCACACATAGGTGCAGAAAAGAAGTCCCAGAACTCATTTACTCATTTACATGTTTCCAAAACTCATTCCAACACACATCTTCGCTCAAAACATGTTTCTGAGTATATCCTGATTCCCACACTCATTTACATCTCATCAAATGCCAGGAAAAGGCACCTAAATTATATTAGCAAATCAAATTTCAAATCTCCACAAAATCCCTTCAAATTTTCAGCCCAATAATTTCAATTTTAGCCAAAAAGACAAGAAATTTGAAAGGTGACTTTAAAAGGAAAATGCTAATCAATGAGAATTGGGCACAAACCTTCAAGAGACTCTCTGAGTGGTTGAATGAATTCTGGAAAATCGATTGTGATCCTACTCCAGGGCCTTCAAAACATCATTAGCATTGATTATTTGTCTATTTGACTCCTTGCACATGTCATTTTGCACTATAAAAGTTGATTCAACACACATGCATCCAAGCACAATTCATCAGGAATTTTTTTCAAAAACTTGAAATTAGAGCAATAAATGAATAAAGTGAAGAGGGAAAACACACAAAGCTTGGTGTTGTGGACTGTGGAGCGAAGCTTGGTTCTGACTGGAGAGTGGAGACTACTCGGCCGAGGATTAGGAATTCTACTGAGTTCTGCACTTGGCTTGAAATCTGAGTGAAGGCGAAGACCGCTGGAATGGCACTTGGCAACTGAGAGTCTGAGGGAAGGTGAAAACTAAAGAGGTCTAAAGGGTTATGCACTGCTGGGTTCGAATGTTCGATTGACAGACTGAGCGAAGGTGTGATTCTGCGAAGGTGAAGAGGACTAAAGAGCTGGGCTGTGAATGTTTGATTGGCACGGATTGTAGGCTATGCAGCACTTTGCCCTATATAAGAAACACAGAATGACGTCATTTTAACAAAAATGATGCAATTTTTTTTCTGGGATCAGACAGAATCACTTGGATTGTACGATTCTGTCCGATCCCAACCAATTCTAATGATCCTACATGCGATCCTACTTCCTGAATGATTCTGTGTGATCCAAGATCAATTTTGTGTATTTGGATCATAGAATCGTGCGATTTTACAATCCGGATCGCGATTTTAATAACTATGTTTTGCATCAAATAATACCATTTTATATTTCTTTTTTTTCAATTGTAGAGTTGTTGCTTCTAGCGGTTGTCAAAAAAGCTTTCTTTCTTTTATGACCGTTTTTGGTTCTGTCCGATCCCAACCAATTCTAATGATTCTACATGCGATCCTACTTCCTGAATGATTTTGTGTGATCCAGGATCAATTTTGTGTATTTGGATAATAGAATCATGCGATTTTACGATCCGGATCGTGATTTTAATAACTATGCTTTGCATCAAATAATACCATTTTATATTTCTTCTTTTTCAATTGTAGAGTCGTTGCTTCTAGCGGTTGTCAAAAAAGCTTTCTTTCTTTTATGACCGTTTTTCGTAACTTAATAGCTACTTTGCTTTGTTCATTGCCCTAGTCTGCAAGCCCCCTCCAATGGTATTCATCACTTTTCTATTACTTTTTCTGCCATTTAGTACTACAGTTTTTTTTTTCGGATGACTAAAGAATTTTATTTTTTGTTTTCATTAATAGTCAATAATCAATACTTGACTTCACAGAGTTTCGCAATATTTTTCTATGAAATTTGAATGTGCTTATGTGGATAATTTCAAATAATTGCATTAAGTGATAGCACTTGTGCAAATAATCAGTTCCATACCTTCCCAATTCTTCCATCAAGTGATAACACGTTTGTAAATAATCAATTCTATAGCTTCCCAATTTCTCTTGGACTTGTTTTTAACACAATCTTAATTGTTGAACCGATACTTTTGGCTGTTTTGAATCTCTGCACCTCAGTCCTTACTGCTCTACATGTTTCTTCCCTTTTTCTATTTTCTGTTTCTTGTCAAGCAACGCTTTCTTTGTTGCATAATCAATTTTAGTACCTAAGCAGCAGCATGCCTTTATCTTGTCCTAGTCTTTGAGTTTGCTCCAGTGCTATTCATTACTTTTCTGCTATTAAGTTATTATCTTCTCTTTATTGTCTATTGTCTCTTATTAGAACATCTTGATTAATTTCTTTATTTTGTATTAGATAATGCAATAATATCTTACCTTCTTGCTCCTTTTTTATTCCTTACATTGGTTGCTTACCTTTTAGTTTTGCCTCATTCGGTTTGCTTTCTTGTTCTAAATAGGTAGGAGATTATATTAATTCCTTTTTCTACAAATTTTTGAATGTAGATTTGAAATTTTTATTTCAAAATCCGTGTTTCTTATTCTCATAAACCTTATATTCTATTAAAGTGAAGAGAAAACGTTTATATCCAATTGCTTCAAAAGCAACCATTTTCTTTTTCTTCTTCTTCTGTTGTGGATTTTTTTTTTTTTTGTAGAATGCTTCTTGATTTTTTGATTAGCACTTGTAATGGGAATATTAGTGGCTTCTTAGTGCTTATTAGTAAAATATCGGTGGGTCTAACCTAACAATGGTTGTTTTTGTTGTAGGATAACGTTTTTTTTTTTTTTTGCAATTGTTTGGTTCACCGTACACTTTTTTGTTTGAAATTTTTTTTCTTCAGAATTCATGTTTTGTTGCTTATAAATTTATATTCTGTTAAAGTCAAGAAAAAAGGTTTATATTTTTTTGATTCACAAGCAAATGTTTTCTATTTCATCTTTTTCAGTTGTGGATTTTATTTTTATTTTTTTTGGTATAATGCTTCCTGATTTTTTCATCAGTGCTTATTATGGGAATATCAGTGTTTATCTAGTTCTTATTAGTAGAATGTCAGTGGTTATAATCTATCATTGGTTGTTGTTTGTTGTAGGATAAAGTTTTTTCGTATTTTTTGAGTATACCTTTTTTCCTTCAAGTTTTAGCTTCAGAATGCCTGTTATGTTCCTAATAAACCTTATGCTCTATTAAAGTGGGAAAAAAAAAGGTTTTTGTAGTTGTTGAATACACTTTTTTGCTAGAAATATTTTGCTTCACAACACCCATAAAGAATTTGGCAATAAAGAAAATATGGGATACTTTAGAAGAAATTCATATTTTTTGGGTTTTGTGATTAGACTTCCCAATATTTATCCTTCCCATAGATTTTAGAGGCTTTTATCATATAATATGTTTTTTCATGCATCAAGTGAGTTGTTTTTTTGAAAGCTTTTATAGTGTCAATTATAGACACTTTCTTGCTGTCAATTTTATTCTTGTGGTAGTTTGAAACTTTTACGAATGTTCTTATTAGGTTCTCGTAGTGATGCTATTAGTATGACCTTTTGCTGCTTTTCTTGTTTTACTTTATCAATATCTACACAGCATTGTATGTGTTTTAAAGGATGGAATTTTTTATTGAGTAGTTTGTGCACCTATAATTGGTTTGAACTTTAAGATATAAATATCCCAATTTTGTGATGGCAATCAATATGCAACCTTTTTTCTTCTCCTTACAAATTTGTGTTTAGAAGTGATCATGCTTATAATGAAAATTTTAGTGGTTGTTCAGTACTTATTAATGAAGTATCAGTGGTTCTAATGTATTAGCGGTTTTTGTTTGTTGTAGGATAAAGTGTTTTTGAATACACATTTTTTCTACAAATTTTTTGTTTCAGAATGCATGTTCTATTCCTTATAATCATTCTATTATGTTAAAGTGGAGAAAAAGGGTTTTTGTAGTTGTTAAATACTCTTTTTCCCTACAAATTTTTTGCATCACAACACCCATGAAGAATTTGACAATAAAAGAAAATATGGGATACTTTAGAAGAAATTCATATTTTTGTGTTATGTGATTAGACATCCCAATATTTATCCTTCCCACAGATTTTAGTGGCTTCTATCTCATATGGTGTGTTTTTTCATGCATCAAGTGAATTATTTTTCTGATAGCTTTTATAATGTCAATTATAGCCTCTATTTCTGTCAATTTTATTATTGTGGTTGTTTGAAACTTTTAAGGATGCTCTTATCATAAACACTTTTTGCCACTTTTCCTGTTTTACATTATTAATATATACACAACATTGTGTGTGTTTTAGGTAATGGAATCTTTAATTAAGTATTATATGCACTTGTAATTGGTTTGAACTTTAAGATATAAATATACCAATTTTGTGATGGCAATCAATATGCAACCTTTTTCTTGCTAGGTACAAATTTTGTGTATTCATAAGCAACATTTTCTATTTCTTCTTTCTCAATTGTAGATTTTTTTTTTTTTTGTATAGTGCTTCTTGATTCTTTAATTAGTGCTTATTATTGGAATATTGGTGGTTGATCAGTGCTTATCAATAGAATATCAATGGTTCTAATCTATTAGTGATTGTTGTTTGTTGTAGGATAAAGTTATTTTGTTAAACTGGAAAAAAAAAGTTTGCATTCTATTACTTCAAAGTATTGATTCTTCTTGCTATTGAGCTCTTAAATTAATGTGAATGTGGATTTTTTTTCTTTTTCTCTTTTTTATTTTTGGTGTGCTACTTCTTCATTTTTTGATCAATGCTTGTTATGCAAATATGGGTGATTGCTCAGTGTTGCCAAAACCTCAATGCTTATAAATCTTTTTGTGTTCTCTTTTTATAGTTCTTTTTGCTCTTCTCTTTAACATTATTGATGTGCATTTTAAAAAAAATTCAATACTTATAAACCTTTTTATGTTGTCATTTTACAATTCGCTTTGTTATTCATTTTAACATTGTTGATGTGCTTTTACCTAGGTATCTTGATTGCTTGTTGAATGGACATTGTGAAATGCCTTAAGATGAATGCAACTTGTCCCTTATGCAACTACAACATTTTAAAGGGGAATGAACAGGCTTAGAGAAGGACAAAAAATTAAAGAAAATAAACTAGGTTGGAATGGTGGTTCTATTTGTTGTTTTCTACACCATAAGATATGATTTTGTTAGTATCATTTAGGAATAGCTATGGATAGAACAATGTGTTATGAATAATTTATATTAAATTCTTATATATTGTGTGTTGCTTTTCGACCTGCATTCTGTAATTTGCTTGGCTACTTGTGTACCACAAAAAAAGAATGCAATTGTAATTAAAATAAAAGAAAATAAATTACGGTTCTTTGATTTGCCATTGAGTGAAAATTAGAGAGCATGGGGTGAATAATGTCTCTTATGTGTCTCTCATACTATTTTTTTTTTGGCAAAATGCAGATTAACTGCGTATAATGATAAATATTTTTTTTCTAAGATTTCTAAATTCTTAAAATTCTTGTTTATGTGGATATGCTATATAAATTTACACAACTGCAGTATTGGTTTAGCCTAAATAGACTAATTTTTGTATAGAACTTTAAATAGATGTTTTTGTGAACTCATTGCAAATCAATTGAATAAAACATGAGCACCACAATAATTGTGTACCACATATAAAATGAGTTTCTATTTTTTAGGCTTTTTTAATGCTTATGTTGGTAATGTTGGAGAAAGTTTTTGGTATAGAACCTTAAAGAGAGGCTTTTTTTCTTTGTTAATTTTTCCTGTTGTCTACTTATACTAAAATTTAGTTTTTCCATTAGTATTTATTTTTGAATGGTTTAGGATAACATTGTTGTGATTCCATGGTGTGATTTAAATGTTTTACTTGGTCAACTTTGTATTTCAATTTCTATTGCGACTTTATCTGATTTTCTATCTAAAAATGAGGGGAGTTTGAGTCGATATATAGAAGATTTGGCAAAAGTTACGATGGATTGACTGCAAAAACCTTTTCTCTTTAAGATTGTTGATATGCATTTAGCTATGTATCTTGACTTATTATTGAATGGACATTGTAAATGCAACCTATCCCTTATGCAAGTATAACATTCTCAGGGGGAGTAAATAGGCTTAGAGAAAGATGAAAAATTAAACAAAATAAGTTTGATTGTTATGATGATTTTGTCTGTTGTTTTCGGTATTTATATGTGTAGGGAGAGTTGAAATAGACTAAAGAAAACATCTTTCAAAACATTTAGCAGAACAAGATGTGTATTTGTTTATTGAGTTGTTTCTATTTTTGCTGTGGTGTCTAACAAATGTCTTTACATTTATTGAAATTTCTATTGGATGTAGAGAAGCATTAAGAAATCTGCAACTTATGAATGTTTGACCAAGGTGCTTTCTTGTTTAGTTATACTAAAGTTTAGTTTTTGCTTTAGTACTTATTCTTTAACAATTACATAACATTATTATGATTCCATGGTGTGACTTAAATGTTTTGCTTGCTGAACTTTGTATTTCAGTTTTCGTTGCTACTTTATCTAATTTTGTGTCTGAAAATGAGGGGAATATGAGTTGATGTACATAAAATTTGGCAAAACTTATGGTAGATTGAATGCAAAAACCATTTCTCTTTAAATTTGTTGATAAGCATTTAGCTACGTATATTGACTTCTTGTTGAATAGATATAATCAAATAGCAAGATGAATGCAATTTGTTCCTTATGGAAGTATAGCATTCCGAAGGGGAATGAATAGGCTTATAGAAAGACGAAAATTTAAAAAAAAAAAAAACTAGATCCATATGGTGGTTCTATCTATTGTTTTCTATATTTTATGTGTAAAGGAGAACTAAAATAGATTGTAAGAAACATCTTTCAATACATTTAGTGGAATAAGATGCGTATTCATTTATTTAGTTCCTTTTGTGTTTGTTTCGGCGTCTAAGAAATGTCTTTCGATTTATTGAAATTTCCATTGGATGTATAGATGCATTAAGAAATCTGCAACCTTGTAAACATTCAGTAAAATTGCTTTCCTACTATTTAGTTATACTAGAATTTAGTTTTTCATTACTACTTACTCTTGAATAGTTCAAGATAGCATTGTTGTGATTCCAATATGTGATTGAAGTGTTTTGACTGGTGAACTTTGTATTTCAATTTTCATTGCGACTTTACTTAATTTTGTGTCTGAAAATGAAGGGATTTCAAGTTTGTAATAAAAAGTTTGGCAAAAGTTACAATAGACTTGGTGATTGGTTGATATGCAACTAAAAGTAACTTTTATTCCTTATGTGTATTACTGTGCTCCTTGTGTTGTTTGCATTGTGTTCCTATTCTTATGTTTTTTTGTCTTAATTTGTTTTCATATGATACTGCTATTTGCCCATTGATTTCCGTCGATGGTATTTATTTTCCAAGTTCATCCTGCCTTATGTTTATGAATGGTAAGTAATTGTTCTTAGGTAATTCCTTGATGTATTACTTCTATTTATGTTTGTGGTCAGTTTTTGCATGGTATCTTTTTAATTTTTTTTTTGTTCTGTTTCTTGTATAGATCATTCTTTTGCTCACTAGTTCTGTTAAACAAATAAGGATTCCAAGTCACTTGCTATTTGCAAAGGGTTTATTTCTTCTATAATCTTATTTTCTATCTTTAATTTTCTGCATATCTTCTCTTGGTTTTTGAATATATGTTTACAATTTAACTTTTACTATCAAAGAGGGAAGTTGCCATGGTTATTGATGAAGTATTATTTTATTATCATTTTTTACTTTGGTGTTTGATTATCTTCTGATTCATAATATTATTTTGTTGCAATTATGATTTTTACTATATTTTTATCGTTCTTGTGTAGTAACTGTTATTATCTATATATCTTTTTATTTTTTTTTTCATTTCTATGATTTGGTTTTCAGATAGAAGAGACTGATGTTTCATTTGCTTCCTTACCCCAAAATGATGTTGCAAAAAGAAATGTTTGTTTAGAAAATATGGGCAATATTATGCAAAATAGCAAAAACTCATTTCCGCAGTGGAAAAAAAAGAAGAGCAATTAGCCCTTAGAAGACAAGCTAATGTTAAGAAACAAGAGAAGATTAGGAATAGTTTGCCTCCTTCTGATATCAATTCCTCGTTAGAAAATAGGAGATCAGGCTAGCATCATTATATAACTAAAATACCCTTTGGTCATATGGACACTAGTGTTTGGGTTCAAATTTTGAGATTACTTCTGGTAGTTCAATGTCTGCACTCTGCAATGAAGCAACATATTTTGTTCCTATTGCATCATCTGATACTACTGCTTTTATGCCCAGTCAAATTCTTATTCTATAGAGCTGTTATCTAGTCAGACATCTTTTTCTTCTAGAGGATTAGTTTTTTTCCCTCTTATATTATTAAATCAGTTTCTATTTACCAATTTTCAGTAATAAATTGTGTTTACCAACCGGTAGATATTAACTGCCTTAGATTCTGGTCTTTCTTGTGTTGACTTCAACTCTCCTACTTAGATGATTCAATGATATAGTTTATATGTTTTAAGTTAAGAAAACAATAGTATAATTATGCATTGAGAGTTTCTGGCCAATTTTTACAGGGAATTCTGAGGGCTACTTAGGTTCATCTTTCTATGTCCAAGATGAATTAGATAGAACTAGCCATGTCTCAAATCAAGAATTTACTAACATTAGAGGTATTTCGTGATAGTTAATTCCTATTTATTTCTTCACACTCCGTTGTAAATGTCTATATTATTTTTGGTCATTATTTCCTAATATTACACAATCATTCTGTCTTGTACTTTTAGGAAGAAAAGCCTTGAAACGACACAAAAAACAACAAAAAAAGATTGCTCCTCCTTTAGATTTAATTCCTGAACAATCTTTTGTTCTTCTCTCACTTCAATGTCAACATTGCAATGCCAAACGTTTTCACATAGAGTCTCCAAATTTTTACTATTCAAGCAGTCAAATTTCCCTTGTTAGTCATCCAATGCCATTTCTCTTCAATGTTTTTTTACTGTTAAAGATGAAGAATCAATTCAATTTAGGAAAAATGTCCACACTTATAATAACAATTTTGCTTTCACAACTTTAGGATCAAAATATGATAAACTTTTAACAAAAAAACACACATGGTATGTATACATTTCATGTACAGGGCCAGTTTATCATTTCTTGAATAGTTTTCTTCCAAATAGTGAAAGGCAATCCGGGATTCTATTCTACCTCTATGATACTAAAGAAGAACTTTCTCATAAGATTTGTTCATCCAATAAAACGAGTCCATCTACTCTAAACCTTTTGTCCCAAATTCTTGAAGACAATCTTTATACTAAGTTTTTCAAAGATTTTTGTCATGTTTCAAGTCTTCAAGATCATAGAATACTTCTCAGTTGTAATCCTTATTTAGATTAGTGATGGTACAATTTACAGTTTGTTTCACAAGTTGCTACAATTTTCTCTGAATCAAATGCTCTAGGTTAGAATATATATATCTCATATCCAATTTTATACTCATTTTAATACAAGTTACTCGATCAAACATTGCTATTGGCGCTATAATCCTTTACAATACCCTCTCATATTTCTTTAAAGAGAATCAGGGTGGCATAAGGGAATTAAAAAGATTTCTTCAAACAGAAAATAAAAATAAAAATGAAGCACTTGTCCAATGTAACTGATTCTATTGATGCCTCTACATTGAGTGAACCATCTAAACTAATAAATTTAGAGTAAGGTGAGTTCTAATCCATTTATCATCATAAACAACATTTACATACTTGATAGTGTCGCTAAATTACTTTCTTATATATAACAGAAATTTGGTACATTTTTTTCCCATTGTTTCTGTCTATTTTTTCTTTAACTATCTAAGAAGGGAATAGAGATGAATCGATGGTGTCTGTTAGAAAGTATTACTATTACAAACTCCAAATGAGAGATGTTGATAGGTCGATGTTATTGGATTCGTTAAGAGTTTTCCAACAATTTGTAGTTGACATGTACATTAAAATTGAAACTTGTAAGTTAGATTTTCATAGGCATAGGGAAAGAGAGATTAGGACTAAGATTTTGAAGGGGATTCTTGGTTGTCTTTTAGTTGGAGAAATAAAAGGAGGCAATGTTGGTCAGAAAACTATTTTGCCAGCTTCCTTTATTGGTAGACTTAGAGAGATATGCATAGAAGATATTTGGATACAATGGTTTTAGTGCAAAAGTATAGAAAACCAGACCTCTTTTTTACCATGACTTGTAATCTTAATTGGCCAAAAATTCAAGAAATTTTAAAATATCATGATACTCTGTTTGATAGGCCTAATTTGTTGTCGAGAGTCTTTAAAATCAAATTTGAAGTGTTGAAAGATGAATTATTCAAGAAAAATATTTTTGATGAGGTTGCTACCCGTGTTCATGTTATTGAGTTCCAAAAACGAGAAATACCTCATGCTCACTTTTTGCTTATCTTAAAACCAAGGTGTAAACCACTGAATCCTAAACCTTATGATGATATTGTGTCAACTGATATACCAAATTTGAAAAAACATCCACACCTATATAAACTTGTGGTTAGGCATATGCTTCATGGTTCTTGTCGAGTTATAAATCCAACAAATGCTTGCATAAGAGATTCAAGGTGTAAAAGTCATTATTCTAGGGAATGTTTTTACCAAACATCCTATGCAGATGATACGTATCCCCATTATAGGCATCGAAATGATGGTCGAACTATAAAAGTTCAAGAGCATTTTTTTTGAAAACTGGTGAGTGGTTCCTTATAATCCATACCTTTTGACTTTGTTTGACTACCATTTAAATGTAGAGGTATGCTCAACAGTCAAACTAGTTGAATACATGTATAAATATATATACAAGTGCCATGATCTCGTTAACTTCTATGTTGTTGCATTTGATGAAGAACAAGATATCAGCGAAATTCAAGATTTTCAAGATGGTTGATGGATTGAGCCATCAAAAGTTGTTTGGCGCATTTATAGCCCTTAGTCATATGAACCCCTCTTTTACAGTCTTCAAGTTCACCTTGATGGTGAACATTGTGTCCTTTGATAAGGAATCTGACTTTCAACAACTAGTCAATAGAGTTGATTTCTCCATAATCATGTTAAATGACTTTTTCAAAATGAATAGGGTCAATAGCAAGGCTCAAAAACTATCACTTTTGTATAAGAATTTTCGTCAACATTTTGTTTGGAGTAAAGAACATAAGAGGCTAATTGAGAGGAAAAAATGTGAAGTTGTTGGTAGAATGGTTACAGTAAATCCAAAAAAAAATAAAAATAAAGAAGTGCTACTATCTTAGGCTTCTTCTTTCACATATTAGAGCTCCTAAATCCTATGAAAACTTGTTAACTGATAATAGTACAAAATTGGCATCTCTTAGGGAAACTGCTTTACATTAGGCCTTTTTACATCTAGATGATTACATTAAAGAAACACTTGAAGAGACTATAGTTTTTCAGTTATCTCTTGCTCTTAGATATCTATTTGCTATTCTTCATGTCTTTTGTTTACCAAATAATCCTACTAGTCTTTGAGAGCAGCTTGAATTTGATTTACTACTAGCCTACTAAAAAATCAACACATTACTGCTTTTAAATTTCAACAAATAAAGGTTATGACCTTAAAAAAAATTAATAAATATTTATAACAAATGGGGAGAGATATTGCTGAATACTATTTAATTTCTGATAGCTTTGAATGCATAGTCCAAGAAAGGATGACTAGAGAGTTAAAAAGTCAGAATAATATTTAGATTACGAAGCAAGATTTATTACTTATTTTTAGACTATACACAGACTAGAAAGCAGCTTATGATATTATTCTAGACAAAGTGTTGACTAGCCGATGTCAGTTTTTTTTTTTGATGGCCTTAGGGGAACTAGGAAAACTTGTTTTGGCCAGTGTCTTTTTGCTACAATTAGATGAAAGGGTTTTATTGCTATTACTGTTACAACATCTAGAGTTGCTTTCTCTATCCTTCTAAGTGGTAGAACAGCCCAATTTAGGTTCAAGATTCCATTAGATGTTCAAATGAAAAAAGTTGTAACTTAAACAAGTAGAGTAGCACAACAAAATTGATTTTTGAGACTAAGTTAATCCTATGAGATGAAATTTCAATGACCAAGAAAAAAGCAATAAAAGGACTTAATAGTTGGTTACAGGACATTATGGGCAACAATGAACCTTTTGGTGATAAAATTGTTGTATTTCGTGGAGATTTTAGGTAAACTCTTCCTATGATTGAAAAAAATTCCAAAGATATTCTTATCAATTCCAATATCCTAAATTCACATTTGTGGCCTTCTATGAAAAAACTTGTTCTCAAAGAAAATATGCAGGCTCAATTAGATCTAACTTTTTGTGCTTTCTTACTTAGCATAGGTAAGGAATTAGAGCCTTATGATAAACACGGAAACATGACTTTGTCTTCTGAAATAGACTTCACCAATACTGAAAAGGAAAAATCTCTAAACAAGTAAGTTATGGTACAATTATTTAGTTTCTATTATTTATTTTATTTTATTCACTACTAATTTCATTTTATAAATAGGTTGGTGGATTGTGTTTTCACTGATTTGCAACCTTTTGTTGTTGACCCATACATGATGATTAATAGATATATACTTTCCACAAAAAATGGATCAATTGATGATATTAATGATATGTTGATCAACAAATTTCTTGGTAAATGTCGTGTCTTTAAAAGCATAAATAAAGCTCTTGATAAAAAACATCAAAGTGATTTTTAAGATTTTTAAAGTTCTCTTAATCCCAAAGGCTTTCCTAATCATGAATTGACCTTGAAAAAGAATTGTCCACTGATTCTTCTTAAGAATTTGGATCTTATTGAAGGATTATGTAATGGAACTGACTTATACATAGAGATGTAAGACCAAATAGTATTTATGTAGAAATACTAGCTAGTGAACATAGTGGGAAAACTTTTTTCTTTCTTAAAATCCCTATAACAACTCTGACAATGAAAAGCATGGTATTCCTTTTTCAAGGACACTATTTCCAGTCAAACTTTGCTTTGTTATGACGATTAACAAGGCTCAAGGACAAACACTTGACTATGTATCCTATATCTTTATGAACTTGTAGGGTCAATCATTTGTTGCCTTGTCAAGAGCAAAAACATCTACATAGGTTAAAGTACTTATTTTGCCCACAACATTTAATGAAAATAAATCAGATTACCAAACGAGAAATGTTGTATTTCACGAAATTTTCTACGTAGCAAATGCCTAATTTTCTATGAGTGCCTTCTGCAAGATTTGTTCTTTTAACAGCTACATTTGCTTAGTGTTTATGTGTTCAATTAGAAATCTAGTCAATTAATATTTCATTGTTTTGCTTATATCTTCATTTTTTTTTTTTAATTACAGAATGGCAGTTACTGCTCCAATTGACAGCATACCAACAAGTGTAACCAATTGGGAAGTTGTGATCATTGTTCAGGACAACTTGCAATCTACACAGTCAAAACCAAGTCCAGATAGATATCAAAAATATATTTTTGCTGATGTACAGGTACGATAGAGTTAAATTTTAGAGTTCATCTAACACTATTTACATTTACAAGTAATCTGCTTACTACATGACATGTAAAACTATTTGATGTTTTAAAATACATGGAAGCATTGCTTTTTTTGTGTATATTTACCTTAATCATTGGTATTTAAGGGCATAGAAAAAAGGGACATTGGAAGTATGCATTACCAGATCCTTGAAATATAATGACATTGATGGGAAATGATCTTAGAATATTTTTGAAGTATAGTTTACGAATATTTACAAACTACTATAGGATCAACCCTTATGCTTATAAAGTTGATTTACCGTTGCTAACTTTCTTTTAAGTAATCCACTGTACTTAATTTTAATTAAGAAAAAATTGAGTAGACATAAGAATTTCATTAAGTGTCAATCTATAATATTATGAATGCTACAGGGTTATCCAAACTTATGAACATGTTGCAATGTTGACTAATTAAACTAACTATTTAGTGAAATTTATTCTTCAAGTATAGATTAAAAATAATTACAAATTGTGTCAGTCCTTGCACTTATAAAGTTGACTTCAAGCTATTGACTTTCTTTCAAGCTTAAATAAGAAAACATTGAGTATACATGAGGATTTTATTAAGTACCTATCTAGAATATTAGGAATGCTATAAGGTTTATTCAAACTTAGTTCATGTAGTGAAGTTGATGACACTATCCAGATAGGCCACTAATAATTGTTGTCAAACCTTTCCTGTGTGAAAACATATCTCTTTGTAGTTACATAAGCTACTCTAAGTATAATTTTTTTTTTTTAAAAAGAACAAATTACATTTTGGAAACACATTGTCATCAAGAAAGCAACATATTCGAGATTAGTTTATAAATCAAAGAGGAAACACCCAAAATCGTCCTCCACATTTCAGCAAATAATCTTTTTCATCCTCCACTTTTAAAACGGGAACAAATAGTCCTTCAAATTTCATAAATCGAAACTTTTGGTACTATTTGTGAAATAAACGGGAACTTTTAGTCTTTCAAATTTCATAAACGGGAACGTTTAGTCCTAAAATTTCCCTTCAAATTTTGGTCCTTGAAATTTGAAGGACTATTTATTCTCGTTTTAAAAGTGGAGGATGAAAAAGATTATTCGGTGAAATGTAGAGGACGATTTTGGGTGTTTCCTCTAAATTAAATGTTTGGTAAATTTTGGTATTTCACTGATCACGAACTACCGGTTTTAGAGTTGAGCCGATATGTTTTAATTAGTAGGATTTTCAGCTTTTTTGCAAGTGATATGTAAGGACTTTTGCAACAATGTTACATTATTTATCCAAAATGATTTTATAGCAGCTCTGTAAAGTAATAGAATGGGAAAGTTTCATGGATGTGTCCTAATTACTGGCACTACTACTATTGCTTGTACTTATACAGAAGTTGATAGAAATGCTCGGGCATCAAGTGCAGGGCTATCTTAGGTGACTGGGGAAGGTAATTTACTGAGCAATTTCTAATAAAAAAAAATAAGAATAGACAACATGATTAAAAGCATGCAATCAAAATACTTGTATGCTTCAAGTACAAACATTGGTTGTCATTGCCATTCCCTGCTAATCTTCATTAATATCTTATTAATGAGATCTATATCCTACCATGTCACTATCTTATTATATTTGGAACTCATATCTTCTTTCACATGCATTATATCTTTAATATGATCAATTGGCATGTCAATGATTCTCATTATATAACATGGTGTTGCAGAAAAGGTACCAATATCATTACAATCTTTTATCTTTTGCACTTTTCCAATTGGCCAAAGAATCTTGTGTTTGACTTTTACTTTTATATCATCTATTATGAATTATTTCACCTATCCTTTATTTCTATTTGTTTTTCTTATATAACAACACCTATTCACCTATAAATTAAGCATCAAGCATAGAAGCTCCATCTAAATTATGAACTCCTTACTATTTGCAGTTGACAATTGATTTTAATTTTCTCTAAAAATCCAAAGTTGCAAACTTTTTTTTTTGAGTTCCATATTGCTCCTTGACATATTAACTAATGCCACAATTTTCTTTTCAATCTAAGTCTCTATTTCTCATTTCTTTTACTTTCTTCACTTCTTTTAATTTCTTAAATAGTTAATGTTTGTGCATTGGATCTGAACTTTTTTCTTTTTTACCAATTCTAAATTACTCATTCAAGTATGAATTCACCCCAAATTACTCCTTTAGTTTAACTGTATATTTTCCACTGTTCTACTATCTTAACTGCATTTACATTCAAAGGTAGCTAATGTGTATGCATTAAATCTGAACCTTTTTTTTTTCAATGTAGTATATTCTTGATGAGTTCTTCAGCTTAAGCCTCTGTTTCTCATTGCTCTACTATCTTGACTGCATTTACATTGAAATATAGCTAATGTTCGGAACATATTCCCTGATTACATTCTTAATTGGTTTTTGTTGACATAGTAACTGATTTGTCCTTTTAACTGGAGTATTCATCTTATTTTTTGGGAATAAAATTACATGCATGAAAAAAAACTCATGGAACGAATGCTCATTAGATAGACTTATTTTTTTGTGCACAAAAAATTCTCATATTAGTTTGTTAGAAAGGAAAACATCGACCACTTCTACCAACAATTGTTTCTTTTACAAGGTTTTTCTCATTTTAACATTTCAAAGCAATCCAATATCTTATGAACGTAGTATGTTGCCAATGTTATTTCTGTTTAATTATTTAAACAAGAAAAACTTTGTAGATATTCTATATCTATACTATGCACCTATGTCCACACTTTTCAATTGTGTAATTGTTAAAATCTGTATATGCTATTTGTTTATTGAAAGAATTCTCTTCTTTTTTATACAACATGAGTTTAATTAATATAACTTCTTACAAGTTCCATTATAATTTTATATATTTAATTTTCCTTCCTCTAATTCTTTTATTTATTATTGTTGTAGTTTTCAAGTAAATGGCTGAAGGAGGCAAAAATCTTTCCAAAAATGGACATCTCAAATAAAAATGACTAGACGAAATTCTACCTCAAAACATTTTCAAAAGAATTGGTACATGCTTGCACTATTAAAAAATATCCAAACAACAAGACAAAAACAACTATTTCCAAAAATTTTATTGAAACAGACCCCAATTTATTTGCCTATGTTAGTTTTCCAAGTCCAGATTATGCTCCTATTGCTCCTATTGCTCCTAATTGGCTGCAAAATATAATTACTACTTAGCCAAATGCCTTTCTTCCCAAAGGTAATTCTTCTAATAAAAGTTATTTTTTTTAATTTGTAATTAATACTTTGCATTATTATTGCAGAATTATTACCTTTTCCGACTTATAATTCCTCTAATGGAAAACCTTGGTGTTATCTTTTGAAATGTATGAATATTCAAACACAGGTTAGTAATTTCCATAATGATTAATTAACCAATTCATGTTAATACTTATTAATTCGAATTTGCTTGCAGAAAATCCCTTTCTTCTTTTATGCACTAAATGCATTCATAGATAATTAAGAAATTTGTGTTTATAATGGTAGCGATTCTTGGACGCTAAAAATATAATCTCAACATTTTACGGTTAAATAGAATGAATTTTGTTAAGAAAATCTTATTGAAGGAGATGGGATCATATTATTTTGCGCATGAGGCCGTAACATTTTTTATGCTATTCCTTTTGGAACTGATCAAGGACAATTTATGATGCAATGGACAATGTCTTTACCAATGCTAACAAAATATGAACAACTTAATCGTGGTATGTATTATTTACATAGTTTTACATATCATCTTATTTATGCACAAAATATTCTTTATGCTTTTGTTTTGTTTTATACGATCATCAAATGAAGTGCATAATCATCAAGGTTTTTCTTCATTCATATATCCATTCTTCCCTAATGATATTGAAGATCTTATATACTTCTATCAAAATTTCACCTCAGCTACAAAATATAAACTCGTGAGCATATTTCATTTTCTGAATTTTGCCATTAGTTAATATATATATATATATACACCTTCGTATTTTATTTATTAGACTTATATACAACTATTAATTTAATTATAACAATTTAACAATTGCTCCTAATTCTCGCCAATTGGTACTTATAAGAAGACGAGGCACCAACCATGGAACTCAGAAGTGGGAAAAAAAATATTGCGTAGGAATGACAAATCGCAATTTTCATTAGAATTGGAATCAATTTATCGAAGATGATGACCTACATGAACATTCCACACTTGTTTTCTTACCACAAAATTCTATGTCTTTTGCATTCTTGGTGTTTGATGAATTTGATGTTAAGAAATTATACTTTTGGCATTTTAAATTTATATGTAAAATATAGATAAATGATTTTTATTATAAGAATTACCTTTTCTCTTCTCCACATCTTCACTGATACTTCTCAATTCATGATTGATATAAATGTATTTGAACTAAATTATCTATTTTAATCTTTTGAATATCTTTACCTTAAATATCGTGCTTTCAATGATATTTACACCGTGGTGTTTCTTTTATTTGTTAATATTGGAAAACAAGTAATTCTTTAATTTATCACTTTGACAATATAATGTAGGCATTTAAAAAACAAATTCCTATATAAATTGATAATTTACAATTAATTAATTAATAATTCTACTTCATATTCTTTTGTAAGGGGCATTATGTTGTATGCACCATACATCGTGCAGTGTTTAACTCACTAGTTGTTTAAAAAAACCTACACTACACTTCATACTTTTTGCTAGAATATTAGTAGTTACTTGAAGAACCAATCTACAACGCCGCTTCTTCCATTGTCCTCTTTCAATTTGGTAATCGTTCCCTTTTTTTTTTTTACTATCTTTAATCTTCTTAGTTTTAATTAATTGCTTGATTTGGTTAAATTGTTAGTTAATAATTTTATGAAGAATGATGCATAGAAATTATGAGCGATTCTCAATTTGAAAATACAATGGTTAGATGTTTCCCTAGTGAAACAATGCTAGAAAGATTAATGTATACAAACTATGCAACTCCCCTAAAACTCCCTATAAATTTGGAGGGAAAAAAATTTAGAACACCCTTCCAATAAATTATTGTTATTATTTGAGCTATATACTTAATGTGCAGTGGTGAAATGCTTTACTTTGATGATTTATAGAATATTCATGAAATTGAATGATAAAATTTGTTCACCTTTTTGTTATTTTTTTAAAATTGCCCATATTCTTATTTATTTTTATTTTTTTGCTAAAAACGATAGATATATTGTATTGTAATTGCAAAATATACATAAATCTAAACCACAAAGGAAAAAGTGACCACTAAGGGATCTACAAAACACCTCCATGAGGGAGGAAGAAGCCTGAGTAAATTAGGAATTGGCCCTAATAAAGAGGGACCAAATACTAGCAAAAAAAGGACCACACTATACATTCTAGTTGATTGGCCACTACTAAAGAATCGTAACAAGTCATGCAAACAAAACATTACTGGACGAAAACTCAAATCACGAGCATCGTCCTTAATATCGGCTCCATGCATTTCATGACGCTACCATATTCTTATTAGATATGATTGATTCATGCGTAATGCGACCTCCATGTCTAATTTGGATTTGGCCATACAATTATAGTTACTCATTGAGTTTCATATGTGTGCCTATGTGATGAAAATGCAAGGGCCATTGATCCATTGAATCCATTAGAAGGGATTGGTGGTTCTATGATAAGGTCAAGAGCTAAGAAAATGCAAGTGGCCTTAACATCCTTCATAATCGAATGTCAAGCTAAGGAAGCAATAAAGGTTGGCAATTCTAGTCCATATGTCATTCTACGTAGTGTTATGGAAGGTGAGCCAAGTGTATACATCAAAGAGGAAGATTGCAGCTAGCCAAGGCCGAAGACATGAGGTTTAGGAAGCTCCAAAATCAGCTCAAATTCAATCCAATTCCATTCAGCACTTGGAGTTGTAATTTCATTCTACTTGGAGTTGTAATTTTAGGAATTCCAGTCTACAAAGGGACTTCTAAATTCGGCCAAAGCAATTAGAGAAGCTTCCAAATCCAAGTAAAGCTCCATTCAGCCAACACAAGACAAAGCAGTTTCCAAATTCTCTATTTGGCCAATACAAGCAAATACAATCTACACTTGGACTTCAGTTTAAGAAATACTTAGTCTATAGTTTAGGCAATGTTTTTATCTTTGTTTTAGAGTAGTAGTTTTTAGTAAATAGTTTCTTAAAGTAGTTTGCTAAAGAGCTAATCCTTCTAGGAGATGGCTTTCCTTAATTCTTGCACATTGTAAACTATAAATAGAGGCCATTCAGCCTTAAGAAAATACAGACTTTTGATCAATACAAACTTGAGAGCTTTTAGCTTTTCTTTGAGTTCTAGTTTAGAACTTGATTTGAGTCTTTAAGGATAGCCTCTTAGGTTCCTGTAAGCTATTTTATTGAGTTTCTTTCCCTCAATAATCTAAGTGTGCCGGTTGGTTCCAAAGATAGTTCAATTCTCAACTTTAAATTTAGATAATTCCTTCAAGTGTTAAGTGGACAAAAACAAGGTCCTTCTTCAATCTTGGAGTTGGTGTCTTGTTAAAAGAAGAGTTAGTTTAACCTATATGACGATACCAACACCTACACTCTGGTATATGTTTGAATTTTATCCTTTGGTTTAAGATTCGTATCACTATGCACCTCTAACATTAAGCATTCTGTGTTTACTTAATCATATATATATTTAATTAATCTTAGTATTTTGAACATTATGTTTTTTGTCAAATAAATTCTCAAGTGGCACTTGAAAGTGGAATTAGATATTTTGGCAAATTTCCATTTATTACGACCAAGGAGAATAAAATTTCTTCTATTTAACTTCATTGAATTTGATTCATACTAATTCCAGTTCTCTGTTGTTGTTTGTCTTGATTAATTGCATTAATGGGCATCTCATAAGAGGTCTTAAAATAATTCTTCATAATCTTTCCATTATAAAAAAAAAAGAGCTTTCTTTCAAAAAAAAATTATTTGTTTCAAGAAAAGAGTATAACTTTGGAATAAAATTATTATTCTTATTAATAGTAACTATATATGGATAGTAACTATATATGGTTTACTGTCAAAAATTAAAGATAATAATGAAAATTTTCACATTTAATGCTATATTAGATATATTGTACCATATAATTAAAAAAATTACACGTAATTAAAAGTTATTTCATTTTTTTAAAAGAACCAATGGAGTATAAAGATAGGTATCCTAATTCCAACACTCATAACTAATACCTTTTCTATCTTTTCATCTTTCCTACTTATGCCTAAGACCTAAAATCTGTCCAATCTTCTCTTACCCAGTCAATATTCCATTATTTTTAAATCAATACTATTTAACTTCAACATTATAAAAATGGAATAGGAAAAAGGTATTAAAAAAAAAGGAAAAAGAAGTACAACCCATATAGGTTTGACATATAAAATGCTTTTGGTAAGTTGATAAGAATAAAGGCTTCATTTGGATTGAGATTTCTTTGAAAAAAAATTGTATTGAAATATGTGAAAAGTTTGGTGGATAGTTTTTAATAGAAAAAGTATTTTGGAGAAAAAAATATGAAAGAAAATTTTTTAAAATTATGTGAGAGAAATTTGAGTGGGAAAATTTAAATTTTAAATTTTGAAATAAAAATGTGTTTGGATGTTTTATTTTTGTTTAAAAAAAGTTAACTTTTTGTAAATAAAAATTAACACCAAACGAAGGCTTTGTTTGTAAAACAAGAATTTTTTAAAGAAAGGAAACATATATTTACGTGTGTCCTTAGGAGAAGAATAAAAAAATAGATCTAGAATTAGAGATAATTTGGGGACAAGAACAAGGGGTTTCTTCTTTGTTATTCATTGTTTATCTGGAATTGAATGGGCTCATGGTGTCGTATAAGAAACCTTCAGCAACCGGTTTTGCTTTCGCCGATGATGTGTCGATAACATATGAAAAATTTTCGGCAATCGGAGCCATTGCTACTACTATTGCTGGCTAGTAATGGTGGCTCAACCGTAGGACAATTAGTTACTTGCAGTGAGATTTTGTTGCGAAAATGATTTGGATTTGAAATTTTGATTGATGGGGTGTGCAAGGTGGATAGACATGAATGAGGGTTGTCCAATTGCAGTGGTGAAGGTTGAGGCACTGAAGGGTCTTGGGGCTAAGTGGAGAAGCGGAAGAGAGTGGCAGGGGAAAATTGAGGAAATTTGCAAAATTAGTAGTTTTTGGAGGAACATTTGCAAAAATAGCAGTTCTCATAATTTTTTACCAAACTAGCAGGTCAAGGTAGTTTGACTTAGTGAAAAGACTCAAATGACCTTCTTCTTTTCTTCATCGTTTCACTTCACTCTACTGTTGCTGTTCGAATTTCCTTATTCTTTTTTATTCTTCATTTATTCAACATCTTATTTCAACTAATTTGTAATCATTTACATCAATAGCAAAGGGAAAAATCCAATTCTTGAGCACGTAGAGATGCAAAGGAGCAATATGAAATTGGGGTATGAAAAGGTAAATTAATTACCAAAAGACCTAATCTCATGATGAAGGAATTCATGGGCAATATTTTTACAGATGAATTAGTACTTCTCCAGATCAAGAACTTAAAGAAAAATTGGATTGGAAGAGAAGTGATGAGAAAATGATCAAGTGCATGTCGAACATCTAAATTATCCATGTTTTCGACGTATTTTCGACATATTTTTCGATGTGTACTCACATTTATTCAACATTAAAGTATATCACCATGGATATCGACGTCAACAAAAATTCGACAATCAAAGATTCGACATCTATATGGTTTTGTGAAATGGTATATTTCTCTCTCCCTCGGAAGCGAATAGCAAGCAGGTGCAGCAACGTAATGTCAGAGGCGGCTTGGGAAAATCATGTGACGGATCATTTGATGATTCTATGGTAACCTCCCTGCGGGCCCCACTTACCAGTGGGGCTCCTTGGCCTATGAAGTCATTATCGACTATGACAGCGCCACGATCGTCTTCGTCAAAGGGTTCAATCTACAATCTTTTTGTCACATTATAAATTGTGTGTCGAATTTTTGTGGACGTCAACATACATGTCAACATACTTTAATTATAAATAATGTCGAAGAATGTTGAATTTTTGTCAAATACATGTTAGTTCTTTTTGAATTTTTGTCGAATACATATCGAAAACCTATCTTTTTGTCGAATAAAAAATGCGAACAAATGTCGAATATATGTCAAAAATATGTTAAAAAATATGTCAAAAAATATCAAAAATACGTCAGAAACATGGATAATTTATGGAGAAAGCTCAGTCATATAATCCTCTAGAATGCATGTAATAGTCAATTAACTTTTTTCCTCTGGATTTGTTATTTTCTGCTCTAGGTAAAATATCTATGAAAGTAAGCCTACTTGATTGAACTATTGATTCATAATTATACTGTTTGAACTTTGGCTTTCACATATGGAAAACGTTTCAAAGGTGTAAGACATCAAAGCAGCATGTACATGTGTTGCAAACACTCTAATTTCATTTTGCAATTGACAATTTTAAAAGTTTGCTATACTTAATTATAGATGTCGAATCTTTGATTGTCGAATTTTTATCGACGTCGACATCCATGTCGACATATTTTAATGTTGAATAAATGTGAGTACACATTGAAAAATATGTCAAAAATATGTCAAAAATACATCGAACATACGTCGAAAACATAGATAATTTAGGTGTTTAACATGCCCTTCATCATTTTCTCGCCACGCACTTCATCATTTTCTCGGCACTTCTCTTCCAACCCAATTTTTCTTTACGTTTTTGATCTGGGAAAGTATCAATACATCTGCAAAAATATTGCCCATGAATTCTTTCATCATGAAATTAGGTTTTTTGGTGATTAATTTGGCTTTTCATACCCTAATTTCATACCGCTTCTCTGCACCTCTACGTGCTCAAGAATTAGATTTTTTCCTTTACTATTGATGCACATAATCACGGATTGTATGAAATAGGATGTTGAATCGATGAAGGATGAAGAAAAATAAGGAAATTCGAACAGTAACGGTAGAGTGAATTGAAACGATGAAGTGAAGAAGAAAGTTATTTGAGTCTTTTTACTATATCAAACTACTTTGACATGCTAGTTTGGCAAAAAAATTATGGGAGTTGCTATTTTCTCAAATGTTCCTCCAAAAGCTGCTATTTTTGCAAATTTTCTAGAAAATTGGGGTTTGGAAAAGAAAATAAGAAGAAGAAGAGAAAAAAAAAATAAAAGAAAAGATAGAGAGAAGAAGATAAAAAGGAAAAGAAGAGAAAAGGAAATAAAATAAATAATTTTTTTAATATGAAATGACTTTTTTGCATAACGAAAATGGGTATATGTCAACATTCAATGAAAGTAATAGACAAAGTGACTAATTTTAGAGCACTTTTGAAAGTTCAATGATCATTTGTGAGACAAAAAAAGTATAATGACCAGAGTTGAAACAAAAGAAAAGTATATTAACCAAAAATATAATTTACTCTAACTAATACCTTTTTTATCTTTTCATCTTTCCTACTTACACCTAATACCTAATATCTATCCAATATTCTCTTCCCAATCAATATGCCATTATTTTTAAATCAATACTATTTAACTTCAACTTTATAAAAATGGAATAGGAAAAGGGTATTAAAGGAAAAGAAAGAAAAGGTACAGCCCATATAAGTTTGACATATAAAATGGTTTTGAATAACTTTGTTTGTAAAACTAGAATTTTTTAAATAAAGGAAACATATATTTGCGTGTGTCCTCGGGAGAAGAATAATAATAATAAAAAAAAATCTAAAGACTTGAGAGTAAGGTGTCTTCAGAGGAAGTATTTTACTAAATTTTGGCGTGAATATTTTGAAATTTTCTTTGGTCCCCTTTACTTTTTAGATGTTAAATTCTGAAGTTTCTAGGTAAAAAAAAAATCTTTTGTGCATAAATGTTTTGAGATAAAAGTATTTTCTTAAACTTTTGCATGACCATTTTAATATTCTCTAATCCCATTTAATTGTAATATTTCACTCTTTAGGCTTATGTTTCTTAGGCAAAATTTATCCAATCGATATATCTCAAGCAATTTTAGCTAGTTAGGTAATTTAAACACTTGATATTAAAAGAACTGAAGTAAAATCATGAGAGGCTTGATACATTTCCAAATTTCAACTCCATAACCTATTCATTTCCTAACATGCCAATTATTCATTGAAACTTAACATAGATGTTACCGAACTGAAAAAGAAAAAGAAGAAAAGTAGAAAAAGGAAAGTTTTCACACAATCACCAACTTTCACTTATAGTAATATCTATAAACTACTTTCGCCTACCGTATCCTAAAGTAAAAAGAAAAAACCTTAATTGACTATTATCAGAGAGGTAAAAAAATTTTAACTAATTCCTTAGCCTTTCATCTTTGTTGTAAAGTCGGATTTGATTTCAAACCAACCATAATAGATTATTAAAGATGGTAATATCCAAACTATTCTTACCTCCTTAAAAATAACAAGCTTAATTGACTGTTAAAGAGCCAAAACAATTGTTAACTCCACACTTAAATTTTCACTTCCATTCTAGAATTGGATTGGATTTCTATACCAACCAAACATTTTTAACAGTGGTAATATCCAAATTATTCTTACTATGGAAAAAAGTTTCATTAAACTAGCATTAAATTATCACCTCAATTTTGGCCTTGTTCTAAAATTGAATTTGATTTTCAGACCCACCATAAATAATAAAATAAAAACGCAGAGGGTTTTTGGAAAGAGAAAAGGCGCAGTTAATATAATAATCAAATTTAGAAATTGCTAATTCTAATTTGCATAATTATTTTATTATTATATAATCTTTCTCGGTCTCCAGCGGCCGATTCTTTCACTCTCTCCTGACTCTTTTTTCGATCATTTTCAGCAGAGTGACAGAGACGACGGTGACGCAGTGAGAATAATAAAAAGCAAAAAAGCGGGGTTCCATCGGCGATAACTTTGCTTCAGATCTGAGAAAATATGGGGGGCGGCCGAGGAGGAAGCGGCAACAAGACAAACAATGGGGCTGGGGCTGGGGCTGGTGTAGGGTTACAGTCGATTCCAGCAGGGTCTCGAAAAGTAGTGCAGAGTTTAAAGGAAATTGTGAACTCCCCTGAGTCTGAGATCTATGCTATGCTCAAAGAATGCAATATGGACCCTAATGAAGCCGTTAATAGACTCCTCTCCCAAGGTTTTTGAAAGAAATTTTGTTCTGAAACCCTAGAAAGACGGTTCTTTTGTGAAACTAATTTGTTTAGTTTTTCTTTTTTGTCAAATTTTTCCTGTATAAGTGTGTGGTGAGCTTAAGGTTTGAGTAAAGTTTGGCTTTTAATTCTGTTTTTCATAAGATATTTTATGGGGTTTGCCCCCTTTTTCCCCAAAGAAAGATGATGATGATTAAAATTTATGTGATTTAAAGTTTTCTACTCTGACAGTGTAGTTTCTGGTTCAGGCTTAGAATCTGAGAATAGGAAAAAGGTGGGGTTTTGATTGGATATTTGTGAAAGAATAAGTGATGCAAGAGAAAAGTTAAATAGTGTTGCTTTATTTCCTGTCTTTGAAGTTATGGGATTTTTGTTAATTAAAATCTGGGGTTTAGGGTTTCTGTTTAGTTGGCTTTTATTAGTGGAACTTTGAGCCTTGAGGGTGGAAGAAAATAAATTTGGCATTGTATTTGTCCGTTATTTTGGTTACTTACTGAATTTCTTGGAATTATTTGTGGTTCAATTGATGAAAGGGTTGAAGGGTGTTAAAAGTAAAGGTTAGGTTTTTAGGGTTATGCAACTTTGGAAGATTGGACTGCAAGATGGAACTAATGTATTTTGGGTGAACTTTTGCCAGTGAGCTTTAATTTATTATGTGATTAATTTGACATATACATAGATCTATGTTAATGTACGGATGTAAATGAACATGGATGTTGTTGCCAATTGGTGGGCGTATATTGTTTAAGCACGCCAATTGGGGTTCCAGTGCATTTATGGATATCCACTCTAGTTACCTTAGGAGTGGCAATTTGCATTTTTGTTTTCTTTTTGTGGTAAATGACTGTTTTCTTTGTCAATTTGAAAATGAAGAACTATCATGTTCATGATTATATGATATTTTTGGCATTCTGCTTGTTTAAGTTGGATAGGTGTAGATAAGCATGTTGTATTTCTAGAGAGTTATGTTGCTGGCAGTACTAATGTTGTTACTGCTTTAAGTTTTTCTTTTATTTTATCATGTCTATGATATGTTGTTACTGCTTGCTTATTCTATAGTGTAATATTTAGGGAATGGTTTTTGGTCAGAAAATAACTGATTTTGATCTCTTTTCCTCTTTTTTTATAGATCCTTTCCGTGAGGTCAAGAGCAAAAGAGAAAAGAAAAAAGAGGTGTGTAATTGCAAAAAGTACCTTGGCTTCTGTTTCTTATCATAGGGTTGCTCCTTGCTGTCTTGATTTATTGTAAACTTCATCATTCCAGTTGTGAATGATGAAGACATTGGTCATTTTCCTTAAGATTTCAGGCCAAGGGAAGGGTTTACAATTTGACACCTCTTGAATATATAAATATACCTATTACTCTTGGCTGGCAGTGCACCAGGAAACCAGGAAAAATAAGTTATCACTAAAGAAAAATATTTTCTCCTTGCAAATGTAGAATAGGCAGTGCAATCCTTTCCATTTTTACAATTTGGTCTTATGGTAAATATTGAATAATCCTCTGCATATTTGTGAGCTTGCATGAAGTAACTTTTTGAAACTTCTGATCCATCTTCACGACAGAATAAGGAGACTCCAGAATCTAAGCCACGAGCTGGTAGTGGTAGTTCAAACCGTGGCAGGGGTGGTGCAGACCGATACACAACCCGTGGTGGTAGCACTCAACATGGTTCTTATGGTATGTTCATTTTGTCTGGAACCAGTTGTTTTATGCTTAGTAAACTACCATATGATATTAAACTTGTGTTAATGTGCCCACTTTTTGGGCAGAATCTGTTGTTTCGCATGGCAAACCTGTATACAAGAAGGAAAATGGGTCAGTTAATTATGCAAGTTCTCTACCTTCAGCATCTGTAGTGGCAGGAAATATCGCAAGTAGGCGGCCTCCACTCCACAGGTTGGTCATTTTAATGACTGCATTGCATTAGAGTGTCTCCATTATTGGGTGTCAGTGTTGGAAACTGCCTTTACTTGATTCATGTGAATTATATTATACGTATGTTTTAGTGTTGTAAACTGCCTTTAAATGATTGCATATGATTGTATTATACTTGTTTATCTCACTAAAATTTTTTCCCACTCCTTTAACAGCATAAACTGAACAAGCCTCAAACTAACCGTGAGTGATCACTATAAATTGTATTCTGGCCCTTTACTTTGTAGGAATTTTTCATTCTGCTTTAAATGATTCCATATGAATTATGTTATACTCATTTGTCTCACAAAAAAATTTTCCCACTCATTTACCAGCATAAACTGAACAAGCCTCAAACTAGCAGTGAGTGATCACTATGAATTATATTCTGGCCCTTTTTAGAATTGTTTTCATTCTGCTTTTAAATGATTCTATATGAATTATATTATACTCGTTTAGCTCATTAAAAAAATTTTCTGCTCATTTACAGCATAAACTGAACAAGCCTCAAATTAACAGTGAGTGATCACTAAGCATTGTATTCTACCCCTTTGTAGGAATTTTTAATTCCTATAGCAGTAAGAACTGAGCATTCTTTTGATCATGCAGAGACTTGTAATGTGTTCAGTTTGATTTTTGTAGCTAGTACTTTGGTTTGGCGTTTTTGTTTAAGCACTTGGTGGGTGAGACTTACATTTATGCATGTTCTTCTTGGAAAACATTGTGCCTTTTTTAATCAAATGAACTTCGTTTAGAGTTGTTGCCTGCCAGTTGTTCTCTAGTTAAATTCTAGCTTATCTTAGTCCCTATTGGATTCCTCATTTTACTCCAGAAAATCTAAAGATTGTTTATGCCAGAAATCTAGTAGTTTTTGGGATATCTGCAATTTCTTTAATCTATTTTCATTCTTGTACTTTGTAATTATATCAACAGGTTCTGGATAGTGTATGTTAGTTTTCATTGCATAGCTGAGGTTTCTTGCTGTATTGTTTACTGGTGGTTTTTTTTTTTTTTTGGTATGACAAACATTGCAGTGATACTGCTGCCAGTGAAGTTAAAGTGCCAGCTTCTGTCATACTTGATAATATGTCATCGGGCTCACAGCCATCTGGATATCAAGCTGCCTTGGGGGGAATACCTGGTCAAATATCAATGGCTGACATTGTGAAGATGGGTAAACCACAGAGCAAACCAAGCACATCTCACAATGCTAATCACCATCACATTCAGTGGCCATCATCTGCTGCGTATCAAAATTCACGGATTTCTGAAGATCATTCTTCTAAAGTTCCAGAGGAGCACGGTGAAACCAGGGCTTTTTCTGGCCAGCCTGGTTCGATGGATGACGAGTGGCCTTCAATTGAACAGCCATTAGCTACTAGCATGCCCTCTATCTCCAAACCATCTGTAGTGCCTGAGCTGCATCCAGAGTCATCTAGTGTTCCCTTTGATACAAATAACAGACACTCAGGGTTAGATGAGGTTGAGGCTACAGAAGACGAAACTATTGAAGATCATGAAGCAAACCATGCTGGAGCTGCTTCTGTCTCTGGTAGGAAGCTGCTGGAGGATAATTCTGAGGCTGAATCTCTGTTTGAGAATGACTTGTACCGGAGCAGAGGGCCGTACCAACCTCAAAGTCATGCTTTCGATCATCAGGGAGGTCAGTACTCTGTTCTCATAAAGGTCTGAGCTTCAGATACGTTTGTTCATCATTTTGAGAACTTTGTTGTAATCAAATCTGAAACTTAAAGATAGCACTAAAAGGTTATGTAAATACTAAATGATTATATCCACTCGCTGCTAGCTGCTAGTATTGCTTCTTTTCTTATCCAGCTTTTGCATGTGTATTTAGATACCTAATTATTGTCAGTTCACGACTGTGGGCGAATTATGAGTGTGAAACCAAATGTAAATTGGAAATTCAAATTTTGGTGTCACTTCATAAATTTCACCATAATGAATTGACTCTAACAACTTTCTATTTTTCCATTTTTGTCTGATCATGTATCAAGGATATAAATGATTGTGGGAAAAATGATAAGGACAAATGAAGATGTTAAAGATGTTACATCAACTGGTTCTTGCTTCTTCTAGAGTGATGCATCTTTCCTCCTTAAGTTGTGTGTGTAATTAGACTTTAAGATGTTCAGGAATCATTCATCTTCTGTATTTCCTAGTGAGAATGTGATTTGATACAACTTTTCTGAGTCTTTTTCAGTGGATTTAGTTATACTTTCACATAAAAGTGTGATAGCTCAAAATATTTGACAAAATACCTGGCTGGAATGTCATGGGCATGTCTAGTTAGAGTATTAAGGAAAGATGGTGAAAGTTTGTCTGGGATGAAGTCCTTATGTTAGCTTATAGCAATATAGAGCATATTGTTCTGCATGTTGAGCTTATATTGGAGATGGCTTGACTTCCTTCATAGGCTTGTAATATATTTAACAGTTAGTCACTAGGAAAACATGAGCTTATCTCTTTTGCTTCTGTTTTCGGGTATTGCTTCTCAAAGTTTGGTATTGTTTATGTGAGCGTCAGTTGTTGCCGTGTTATTGGATTGTATAGTTATGCCACTAGTCTCCTTATGACTGAATGATACCCTTGCAGTGGAAAATGCAAGTATCTCAGTGTCCTCTGTGACTACAAACTTTCAACAATTAAATTTGCAAAAGGAGGATGTTGCACTGCCACTTGAAAGGGATGGTCCTTCTGTGGTAATTCCTGATCACCTGCAAGTCCAGTCTGCCGACTGCTCGCATTTGAGCTTTGGTACATTTGGATCTTGTGTTAGTGCTCCTTTCTCTGGACCTTCGGCATCTATGCCTGTGAAAGCTAATTTGGAAGAGGCTCCTTTGGAGGCAGATGGTTCATCTGTTGGACACTCTGACACTAGGTATACTGTCCTGATATTGGTGCATTATTATTGTTTACAGTACTGCATTAATACTGATAAATCTTCTTCTTTTACAACTATCATTGTATATGTTCTTTGCAGAAATTCAGAGTATTATGGTGATGAACCTCTTAGAAGTGCCTCAGAAGGTAATTTATATCATAGAGCCGGTGCAACTACTGGGAGCTATGATTCATCTACTGTTTCACAGCCTGAGCCATTGAAAGTGGAAAACCTTGAGGTTGATCATGGAAACCAATATGCCTTCCCTTCATCTACAACTGGCTATGCATTTGAAAATTCTCAGCAGTTGAATATTGGATTTAGTGAATCTCAGACAAGCTCCCAGATGCAAAACCTTTCTCCCTTTTCAAATGTTATGGTATATATTGTCATTTTATATAGAATCTACAAAGTTGTTTGCCATTCATGTGAAGTTTCTGCCTGTAGTATTTTGCTTGAATAAAAAATTTTGGTGTTAGCACAGTGGACAGAAGAATCTTAGGTTGAGAAAGAAATGTACTTCTCTGTTAGGTTGAGGTTTTGAATCTTTAAGCAGGACTTGATCTTGATGGCTGTATTCGTGTGTTAGAATTAATTTTGTTCTTGAACAGTTTTTGAGGCTCAAGTTTTCTTGGAATTGGAAGGTAGCAAGTAAACTTCCTTCTCATTAGGGTGGAGGGATGGAGGTAAATCAATGCTACAGAGCAATAAACGATCTGTAACAGTAGGGTAGTACTACTTAAAAACAATCTGGAATGCTCAATAAATAGAATTTGTTGAACTGGATGGTTGGGAAAGTAAACTAATTTAATCTGAAGTATAAGACTGAAAATCTCACTTTCTCTTTTAGAGGGCTTGAATGGATTCTTTATTGTAATTTTGCCTCGCTGACATTATTTTGGGAAAGTAGAACCAAACATTGGAATATCTGAATTTCGTCGAGTTGGGCATTATAAAATATTTGAACCAAATATTGCTGCAATTGTGGGTGGCATACTGGTTGGATGTCTGTATCGGCAACAGGAACTGAAAATGTTTGCGAATGTATATGTAGCATCATCTGAAGTTGAGTTTTACTTGCTCGGATGATTGATCCTTGGATAAACTGACTTGCCTTTGTCTGAGTCAATCTTTCTGGAAGTAGCTGATATGGTTTGAAGGTTGCTATTATATCCTTGAGTTGGTCTGGTGATTTTATTGGAGATCAAGTCTATTTGATGCAAGGATTTCTTGTGCTTATGCGTGTATATGCAAGAAGTGAAATGGGGAAGAGAATTTTTACAGCTTAACTTAAGAGTGTAAACTAACCTGTGCCTGATATTGTATGTCTTGCATCCAGTTCTTGGTCAGAAAGTGCTGCTATTGTAGTTGCTGTTTTTCATTCTCTCAGACAATATAGAGATTTTGGGCCTTTATTTTTAGAAACTTTTCCATTATTTACATAATGAATTGATGTGCTTGTTATCAACTGATGTTTTACATGGAGACTTTTTTTACCTATCATAATAATCTGTAATGTATGGAGAGAATTAAAGATAATCTACATGTGTGAAATAAGCTTTGACCAGGGGTCTGTCATGGCACCAATAATCCTTGTTTTGCCAAGTTGGTGACGAAATGAATTTTCTTTCTTAGAATTCACACAATGGTCAGAAACACATTCTCTTGGTTCCGGAACTAGCATCCTGGTTTTATATCAATTATAATAGAAACTGCTGTCACATTTTATTATATCTCAATGGGTAGTTTTTCTTTTTGGTGCTGTGGAGTTAGTTTTGATGAAACCAAACTGCAAAGCTTTGCTCTGAGTTTCTTTGTCCTTCTTACAGCCAGCATATACAAATTCCTTGCCAAACTCACTGCTGGCGGCAAATGTTCCTCCCGGAAGAGAGTCTGATCTTCCATACTCACCATTTCCAGCAACACAATCAATGGCGGCAAAGTATGGGAGCATTGCGTCGTCCATTGGTGGTCCTTCAATTACTGTGGAAGAGGTAGTTCACCGGCAGCCTTGCTTGAAATTGTGTGACATTTTTTCTTTTTGTTTTAATTAATTTCTTGATGGTCATTTGCCTTGCTGATCTCCCTATACAGAATTAATGTCTTTTTGCCCTGTGTGTAACTCAAAAGTGGGAAAGTGTTCACTTTCTCATTTTATAGTTTTCCTGTAAGAGAAAGCAATCATGTCCTTGTGCATGAAAAAGTGGAAACTCTATGTTCCTGTGTTAGTGTGCCTTTTTTGGTAAACTTGTGATATATTAGTTGCTATTATAGATCCTTTTTGTTTCCGTCATTGGATTGACTTTAGAAAGGCAGTATGTACTTTTCATTTCAGATGGTAGTTTCTCCTCGTTAAACAAAAAAATTTAATTGTGGGACTTTAATTTCAGATTGTAGTTTCATAAGGAATCAGAGTACATGGAGCCATCTTCTTATTTTATTTTTCTATCAAAAAGAAAAAAATATTTTCATCAGTTAATAAAAGATCTGAATACAAAAAAATGCCTGTTGGGTCTTTGAAACAGTTTAGATCGTTTTGGTAATGAAAAGTTTGTTTGTTTTATTGAGAAGGTCTATGGTTCGAGTCTGTATAGCTCTATACACCTAAACTATTATTGTTCGTCTGATGTCTCATCTCTCTATGTAGTTTGACTATCAGTATTGTCTTTTAAATATACATACCTGACCATTCCTTTCATGGAAGATGCATTCTACTGAATTTTCTTTTGCAATGAAGACTTAGCAGTCAACTGTTGCTAGGATCTTTTGTACTCCTGTTCTTAGTTAATCCTTTTGGAAAAAGTTGTTGATTTACAGGACCATATGCTTTTCTTTTATTCAATAATTGGCACTATGCTATTGGTAGGTTATAAATCGTTTAATCAAGGCAATTTGATTATGTGAGAAAATAATGGACTGTGACATTGCATCAGAGTTTTAACCAGAGATAATATCTAGTTTTAAGCCTGTCATGTTATTATTTCAGTAATGTTTCTTTTGAATTACATATGAACCTTGCAAACAGGGCTACTTTCTACAAAGGTAGGGGACTCTGGTTGTTTCTTCTTCTTCTTCTTTTTTTTTTTCCTTTGAAATTTATTACAGGTCTGAGAATCTTTTATTATTTTCCCTATCCTCTTTTCTTCTTTTGATTGTAATTAATGTTGAAATTGGATTTAGGCTCTAAAAGCTGGTGGTTTTTCATCAACTCAGCCAACAGCACAAACTCTATCTGGAAATAGTGTTGCCACAGGGCCTGCTCTTCCTCAACATCTTGCTGCACATCCATATCCTCAACCCACTCTTCCTTTGGGACCTTTTGCGAACATGATTGGCTACCCATTCTTGCCACAGAGCTATGCATATATGCCTTCTGCATTCCAACAAGCATTTGCTGGTAACAACACATACCATCAATCTCTTGCAGCAATGCTTCCTCAATACAAGAACAGTGTATCTGTTAGCAGTTTGCCCCAGTCAGCAGCCATTGCTTCTGGATATGGTTCCTTTGGGAACTCAACTGCAATTCCTGGAAACTTCCAAATGAATCCAGCTGCTGCACCTTCTGGCACAAATCTAGGTTATGATGATGTTTTGAATGCTCAGTACAAGGATAGTAATCATTTGATTTCTCTGCAACAGGTTTGTTTAAAATAATTCTTGTTAATTAGTATAGTTGTCTTTTTCTCCCATCAACTTTCCAAATTCCGAAAAGCCATTTTTACTCTATTACCGTTGGATGATTGTTATGTAGAATTTGTTCTTGTTTTACTTATGTATACCCTCTGTCATTCTTCAGAGCGACAGTTCAGGTATGTGGCTTCATGGACCTGGTTCTAGAACAATGTCGGCTCTTCCAGCCAACACATATTACAGTTTTCAGGGGCAAAATCAGCAACCTAGTGGCTTTAGGCAAGGTCAGCAGCCATCACAGAATTATGGAGCTCTGGGATACCCGAATTTCTACCATTCTCAGACGGGGATTTCTGTCGATCATCAACAGCAAAACCCTAGAGATGGTTCGCTTGGTGGCTCTCAAGGCCAACCTAAGCAGTCCCAACAGTTATGGCAAAACAACTACTAATCTCCGCTCCTCTTGGTTTTTTGGGGGCTGGTAACGAATATTAAAGTGGCCTTCAAGTGGTCATACTGATGCATTTTAAATTATGATGTCCCCTGAAGAGAACTTGAGTGGCTGCTGCCCTGTGCCCTGAGGTTGTATTTTACATAATCTATCATCAATCAATGTAACGTAGGGAAACGTGTGGTGTTAGCAGACCTCTGTCACCCACGTCACCTTTGTGTTTTCCTCATTTCCTTTTTATTTTAATTTTGTCCTTTGTCATCAGTAGAATTGGTGTTCTGTTTGGGAGTGACTCTAATGTTAATGATACCTCAACTGTCTAACCGTTTTAACCCATGTATCAGTTAGTGATTGAAATCAATTTCTGGGCTTCAATTTCTTTCTAACTGTATTGTTGTATTGACCTTGAGATGTATCTTATAAATAGTGTGTTGTGCAGTTTCTTGACTGGTCCTTGGCCCTATTTAAACTTTCTAGTTATGTGGTAATACATAAAACATTTAGTCAAACTTGAAACAAATAATCAGTATCACGAGTTCCATGTACTGATCTGATCCTGATAGTTGAAGCTGGCATCGACAGCATTTTTTCACTATATCCGGTCTTTGCAAGTTAACCCATTTGATACCAGTAGCGAAAGATGGAACTGACACCGTTCTTTCTCAAGTACAAATGGTAAATGATGATGATGTCAGTGCAATGTTATTGATTGCCTCGACCTATAGCTGGTCCTCGTACGTGTTTAGGTTTGCTTCTTGTAGCTGAAATTTGAACCTTGAATGGCTCCTTGGGTGTTGTAGGTGGATCCTATGTAAGTATTCCGTCGTTGGCTTGTGAGAAGAGTATCGCTGTCGACGATCTGATTAACAATAATAGCATAAAGTACTTGTTTAGAAGGTCACGTTCACTCATTCTGCTGATACCCTTTCTCGGGACAGCATAAGCATTTAATGTCTTGCATAGAAACTTCGTCCTATTTATAAATCACCTTTCCTGCACGATCCGTAGCATCAAATGAATTAAACTATCATTCCTTAACGGCAACTTATGATGGAGCAAGAATTTGGCATGATTGTCAGCTCAGAGTACGCAATCCAAAAGGTTTAACCCCTTATTATCTAGGATAAAGTTCAGTGATAGAGGCTTCATTTCTGGATAAATCTGGCACTGACGATTTAGCCGACTCTGCCATAAGAGGTAGCTCTCTGGGGAGGCTCTGTGTTCCACTCCGACCAAAAAACGCAGGTGGATTCGGGGTCGATAGCGGTACAGAGTAACTATTCAGCATCAAAACTACTGAAGCCGTGAGAGGCCTTCGTTCAACTTCCTCCTGAACACACAGCAACCCAATATGAATACATTGAATTACTTCATTTCTGACGTAGGATTCTTCAATGCTTGGATCTACCAATGCTAACGGCGTTCCATCCCTCCATTGTCTCCAAGCCTACACAACATTAATAGTTTCAAGATCTTATTGTTAGTTAAAGTCTAAGAATTCCCAAATGAAAATCATCCCACATCTTCTGAGGTAGAAAACTCACATAACTTAGAAGGTTATCAGCACCATGAGATTGTAAGAAACTGCTGTTTTTCTTGCCACTTATAATCTCTAGAATTAGAACACCAAAGCTAAAGACATCTGACTTCACTGAGAACAGGCCATGCAATACGTACTCGGGAGCCATGTAACCGCTTCAAAAACAGTCATAACTATGATAATTAGCTGTGAGGACACATTATTCATAAACGAGCAATGCCGATATCATGTCTAAAGAATTTGATAGTTCAGAGAATGCAAAAAAGTTGTCGAAGGGCCGAAGTTAGTCGTAGTTTGAAGTGAAATTAAAGTATAAGCTTGATATTTTCCTGGTGCAAAACTTACAAGGTGCCAGCAATTTTACTTGTGTTTCCTTCAGATTGATCAACATCAAAAAGCCTTGCCATGCCAAAATCTGCAATCTTTGGGTTCATATTTCCATCTAGTAGCACATTGCTGGCTTTAAGATCACGATGTATAATTCTGAGGCGAGAATCTTCGTGAAGATAAAGAAGCCCTCTTGCTATTCCTCCTATGATCTTATAACGCGTTGACCAATCCAACAATGATTGCTTCTCTGGGTCTGCACAACATATGAAATCAGAATCATTGATCATCCCTTTAGTTAACCAAGGTGATCAGGCCAAAGGGAATCCATTTTTTGATCCTTAAATGTAGTGATCGAATTGAAGCCTACCAAAAAGGAAGTAGTCAAGGCTTTTATTTGGAACAAACTCATAGATGAGCATTTTTTCTTCCCCATCCAAGCAATATCCCAGTAGTCGAACCAGGTTTTTATGCTGAAGCTTGGCAACCAGTGCAATTTCATTTACAAATTCCTCTGCACCCTGTGATGAGGTTTTAGACAACCTTTTCACAGCGATATCTCGCCCATCTTTTAGTGTACCCTGACATTTTAATGTTATGCAATAGTATATATCAACGCTAAAAATTCTAACACGTGCTCGAAATCATTCAAACTTAAAATATATATACCTTATAGACAGCACCAAATCCACCAACACCAATCCTGTTACTGTCATTAAAGTTGTTTGTGCAAGCTTGAATTTCATTAAAATTAAACCGCAAGTATTCTGCAGAACTTGGGACATCGTTTGCACCTGCATGAAACGGAGGTGCCAATAACAGGGTCAATTTACTCTTTCTATCAAGCGAGAATGATTAATGTGACCCTTATATCAAGTCACCTGTTGTCTCGACTGTGGCATTGTATGTGTGTCTTGGCCTCCTTGCTATGTAGAATATCACCATTAGCATAACAATGACGACAAAAATTGGGGCAACAATGGCAACAATGGCTCGTGTTGAGATTCCTCCATCATCTGTAGAAATCCAAAATTGTTGTAGATTTTTTTTCTCCTTCATTTATGATAAAGTACATTAAAGATCAAAGAAGAAAATAGTTCAAGTCCTTGAAACATTCATGATCATCTTATTTCTTATACTCAAGAATTTGGAAAAAAAAATAAAAAATTAGGATTCGTCATGCTTATAGGGATTGAAGAACAAATATGGAGCAACATACAACGTAACATAGCCAAACCCAATTTAAGCAACTTCTTCAATTTATAGTTTACATTGTTCCTTCAATTTATAGGGCCTTGGGTATGGATCTCAACTGATTTTGGTATAATTGTATTAGAACCTTAGAATTTGAAGGGCTCTTTGTTCCGGTTGCTTTTAAAATTTGCCCTTTAATTGGAAAAATAGATGTAACACTCCCAACAAATTTTAATAAAGTCATATCAGTATTATCTCCATAAAAAAAGTCTATTTTTAAATTTTTTCTTTCTCTAAACGAAGTCTACTTTTAAGAGAAATGTTTATATTATTCTCACTAATAATAAGTATTATATATAGTCTAGATTTAAAAGTAAGGATTAAAATAAAAAATTGAGAATTTAATAGTATATTAAACGTATTGTATCTTATAACTAAAACACGTTATCTCTAATTTAAAGTGGATTTTTTTTTTAGACTGGGGGAGGATGTTATATATTATTTTATAGTTTCTAATTTTTATCCTATTAATTTATAATTTTTGTTTCATTAATTAGTTAAATACCACAACTAATTATATATTGTAAAAAAAAGTAATTTAATTTTTATCATCACTAATTTTTACTCAATCTATGTCAAAATATGTTTATTTTTGGTTGGTGTCACTTTTTTTTTAATTATAAGGTAAAATATACTAATGTATAATTAAATATATATATATATATATATATATATATATATATATATATATATATATTACTTTTATTCTTACTTTCTAATTGTAAGACATACATAATTATTATTAATAAATATAATATGGAAATTTCATTTCAGAGTAGGCTCATCTTCTAAGACAAGTTAAAATTTGAAAGTCAACACCTTTTGTTGAGTATAATGAGTAATAAGTTATTCCAATTGCAAATTTATTCTATATATTCTATGATGCTATAAAAATACTTACATTAAATAATCCCTTCATCTCAAAAAAGGAAAAAAAAATCCATTTTCAAGGATAAAATATCTTTACTTGTAATGATTATATAATTCTATAATTAAAAATTGAGGATAAAAATATAAAATTTTATATTTAGTAATATATTAAATCTGTTTTATGTATTAATTAAACTATTGTACACAACTCAAATTGGACTTTTCCATTGAAATGGAGAGAGTATTAGTATTTGTTATGCATACAATGTTATTATGTGCTACCTTTAAATTAAAAATCAAACAAAATTATCATCTCATTTGAAATATAAGTATTCATCCCAACTCTTCCACTTGATCTTAAGAATTAAACAAATAGGTAAATAGTTTATAGTAGTAAATGACAATAATTCATCCATATCAGCTATAATTTGCCATAGGCAACAACCACACCCACAGTGTGGTGTAAACTGATCTGGGCATACCTTTACTGTTTGCAGGAGTCCGTAGAGGAAGCGGAGGAGGAGGAAGATAAGGCGTGGGCTGAGGAGGAAGATAAGGCGTGGGCTGTGGCGGGGGAGGAGGAAGATAAGGCGTGGGCTGTGGCGGAGGGGTGGAGATCTGGTAAAATGGACTAGTCGAGTACTGAATATCACAGCTACGCGTAATAACTCTAGCTGCCGTACTATTAGCACAGCAGGTTGAAAGAAAAGAAATAGCAGTTCTAAGGCACGATCCACAGTCCAAACTCGAAAGATCAGGAGTGCACTCTCCAAGAGTGTATAACCTATCAAACGTCCAAATTTTGGCTTCTGCAACGGCAAATTTTTTGCCCGAAATATCATCATTTGCAGCGTTGATCGCTATCTGATCCGTTGTATAACCCAATGCCTGGTTGAACAAGTCAGGGACGATGACACTAGTTGCTTCATAGATAGACCACTTAATGCTTGGTTCCATCCTGGAGAAGATGGATTGATTTGAATAGCGCAACATACAGAGCTCATACCAAATATCAGCCCTTGCCAAATTCGGGCAGCTCCGTAAAATTTCAGTGCTGGCTGCGGCCACACATTTTCTACAATCATTAGTTCCGGCGACGTCACCCCGACAGAGAAATAGGCCATAGACGTCTGTGTCGTCTGATGGGTCGCCGCTGCCAACGGTGAAATTATAGAAGCCATTCGGACGAGAAGCATTTGAAGCAAGAGTGGAAAGAAGAAGATCCAGGTGTCTTGTGTAAATCCGGCCCCTAGCACTGCTAGGATTATAGCGTGTATCGTTTGAGCATTCATATAGCGGAGGATTTTGGGAGTTGCAGACACCGAAGTAAAGTAATAAGCATAGCAGCAAGCAATCAAAGAACAATATAACTCTGGAGCTCATGTCAATTCTCAGTGCAGATATCAAATTCACGTCTGAACTCTGACGGGCCACAAATCTTGAATTCAAGTTCAATTTTAGTTAAAGGTAAAGGTGGATGCTGACTAAATTATGGTAAAGACCCCTGACTCCACTCCCCAGTCGCCAACCACAAAAGGAATATGTAAAAGATCTTCACGCGTTAGGACAGGGAAAAGAACCAAGTCGCCATGGAAGACTTCTCTGGCAGAGCAAGTCATTGCATCCGAAACGTGATTTTGACAGGTGTGAATGATGAATTAGTCAATATTAAATTTCAAAAGGCAATTCCGTAGTCAAACTTGAATCCGCAATTCGAGAGTTCTACCTCAAAGTATTTATGATCTTCGACCTTCATTCCGCCACGGCTTGAGATTCCACCTTGAGTTTTCGCCATGGATGCTGTTATGGATGAAGTGCTGAAAGGTTGTTTGAAGTGGGTGTTGTCTTCTCTGACGAATTGAGGTAGCTTTTTGCAAGATGAACGCTCAGTGAGATGTAGCGTAGTGACGAGGTTTGAATCAACGAATTTGATGCGGTTATGAGCTGAAGAGTTGCGAAACAAGTTGCTTCGTTCAAGCATGTTTTTCAAATATAGGGGCATTGGGGTCTTTTCGCAAGGAAAATACATGTCGGCACTTTATGTCGACATACATGCCGACATATATGCCGACGTATGTGTCGACATATATGCCGACATAAATGTCGACATATTTGACGACATAAATGACGACATTTATGTCGACATATATGTCCACATATATTGTGGAATCGAGATTTAGTTTGTAGTGTCGACATTTTAATTTGGTGAGTCGACATTTTACAAGAGTGCGAATGTGTAGCTTCCAGGGTACTTCTATGTAGATGTAACTACTTTCGATTATTGCTCCACTCTTCCACTCTATCCGCTCAATTATTCTCACCTATCACGCAAGGTCTTGATAATTTGTCGTGCTTATATTTATATTGGCCAAACCTCTTCAATTCTGATATTGAAGAATCTTGCACCGTAATCAAAACTTTTCCAACACAGATTGAGGAAGAGTATTTTCCTTCCAGTTCGGGCATACCGCTTGTTATTTTTTGATATTTTTTGGTCTGTCCAGTCCATTCATAAATTGTTCGCGAGCATGGGTTTCACCCGTAGACAACAATGACTTCACTCTGAAGGGGTTGTTCATTCAAAGAAGGTGAAGGATTCAAAGAAGGAGGAAGGATACAGAGAAGGATGAAGGATACAGAGAAGGATGAACGATGAATTACTCCATATGAAAGGGCATTGGCGTTTTTTCGCTAGGAAAAGTGCTATATTTGCAAGGATTATGCTGCTTGTGCTATATATGCAAACTGGTTTTACAGAAATGCTATATGCAAATTTCCCTTTACAAAGTCGCAACATAATTTCGAAAAAGTATTTTTTTTTTTGGCTAAAATATTTTATAAATTTTAAATTTCTTTTGTTAATTGTCTGCTTAAATTTTGACAAATTATTGTATTCACCCTTAATTTAGTTTTAAAATGTTTATCTGTTGAATAGTTTTTTCTATTTATCATGCATTTAAATTGTATATATTTTTTTTAGTTAATGTATTAAGTGTGTTGTAGTTAATAACTAATAAAAAGTTGTATCTAAACTAAAATAGATTCTTTTTTTGTGACGGAGGAGTGTGTCATTAAAATTGTAATTATTATTTTTTTAAATATTTAATAGAATTGTAGAGTGCTATATAAGTACCGTTTATTCTTATTATATTATTATTTTTGACTAGATTAAAAGAATTTTAACAATTCTAATTTCAATAACGCAAGAGTTACATCACAACAGTTTTAAAATGTAACTATTCATATATTTTTTTAATTTTTATGTAATAAATACATTTACACTTAAGATCCTTTCCTTGAAAAACTATTACTCTTTCCTATTCCCCCAAAAAAAATCATTTTCAAAACTTTTTCCTTTTTTTTTTTTTGTCTCAAAAAAGTATCAACTCATGAAGAAAATTTATTGTTGACAAGCACTAGTTGTGAGATCACCTCGACACAGAAATAGGCCATGGACGGCTGTGTCGTTAGCGGGGTCGAGGCTGCCAACAGTGAAATTATAAAAGCCATTTGGAGGAGAAGCATTTGAAGCAAGCGTGGAAAGGAGAAAATCCAGGTTGCTTCTGTAAATCCGGCCACTGGTACTGTTAACATTATAGATTGTATTGTTTTTGCAGTCAACTGCCCGAAATTCAGCAAAGATACCGACACCGAAATAAAGTAATAAGCACAGCAGCAAGCACTCAAAGAACAATATACTTCTAAAGCTCATGTTAATTCAAAGTCCAGCTATCAAATTAATGTCTGCGCTCTGCAGTCATTCAAGTTCTCAATTGTGGTTAAAAGTAAAGGTACATGCTCGCCCCAGTAGACCCTCATGAAGAATATGTACAAGATCTTCACGCGTTAGGAGAAGAACAAAAAAACGAAAAGCCATCGCCATCCGGAAGACTTCTCTGACAGAGCAAGTCATCGCCATCCGGGCCATCCGGAAGACTTCTCCAAATGGCTTTTAAGTCATCGCCACGCTTGCGAAATCAGGAAAATGTTTGGCTAAAAAAATGTCCAGGATGTTGATTTTGACAGGAGTGAATGATGGATAGCAGTAATCCAGATGAGGAAAGGTGTTCTGCATATTCTACCTTAGATTTTAGCAGATAAGCCTATCATCATCAATGCTACGCCGGGAGATAACCAGGTCACTTTCATTGGCAAAAACTGAAAAAAGAGTAGAATGTAACAGCTGGGGCAATGAGTATTAATTTCCAAGTCAATTGAATAGTCAAAGTCTTTATGTGTTGGGCTCATTTGAAATTTTGAGTCTTCTTACTCGAAGAATTTTATGAAGTCACATGATAATTTGGAAAAGTATATTTTAGCTAAAATATTTTATAATTTTTAAATTTCCTTTTTAAATTGTTTCCTAAAATTTTAAAAAATTCTTTTTATATCTTGTACTAAGCCTTAATTTAGTCAGTTCATACTTTCTCAAATGACCTCTATGCTCTATATTTTGTAGAATTCTCTTATTCCTTTTATTCCCTATTATGTATTTAAAATTGTAATTATTTATTTATTTTTTTAAAAATTAAATACAAATATATAGTTTTATATAAATATCTTTTATTCTTATTATATTATTATTTTTGACTTGATTACAAGAAATTTGACAATTCTAATTTCAATATCACAAGAGTTACTTTATAACAATTTTAAAATGTAACTATTCAAATATTGTAATGCTTAATATGTTTTGTTACACTCTCCCTCTAAAAAAAAAAAAAAATTCATTTCAAAGAATCAACCCATAAAGAAAAATTATTATATTACGATTAATAATAGTGATTTTGCATAGTCATAACAAAAAACTAAGAGTAAAAATAAAAACTATACATTTAATAATACAATAATTGTATTTTATATTTTATAATATAAAGAAAGGTTGTATTAAACAGAAATTGTGCTTCTTTCTCGAGCCGGAGTGAGTATTTATTTATTTGCATGGTAGCTTCACCCTATTCAAAGCCTCACCTTTGGTGCATCATTCGCAGCATCCAAATGAGTTAAATTATCGTTCTTTAACTGAAACCTATGATGGTGCAAGAATTTGACATGATTCTCAGCTTAGAGTTCGCAATCCAAACAGTTTACAAATGAAACCAAGCTTATTTAGTAAATTATATTTTGATTAGGGTTTAATAATTTTTAGTTGAACTAGATTTAAATTGTTATTAGAAAAATAGATTTTGAATAGGATTTGATTATTAAATTCTAATTGTTGTTAATTAAGTATGGTCCTATATAAAGGACCCATGTTTATTAGTCTTTGTGAGGTTCAGAAAAATAAAAGAGAGATTCCAAAAAAAAATAGAGTTGTAAGGGGTAGGAGTGTTTTCCTACAATTTGTGGTGTAGGGTTTTTTTCCCGTACTTTATTGTTAACCTCCAAAAAAATTATTTTTATTGTCTTTCTGCTAGGTGATTTTTGTACGTAAGATTTTTATATCCTACATGTGGTATCAGAGCTAGCAATATTAATTTGTTAGTTTTTTTATCTTGATGATTTTTTAGCTAGGGAGGTTAAAAGTTGTTTGTTGGCCATGGATGACTGGAACATAATATGTATTATTCCAAAACTCATGAGAAAGCAAACTTATAAATTTTGGAGGATTAAGATAGAAACACATTTTCAAGCATATGATTTACTACAGTTCATTCAAAAGGAGTTACCAGATAATGCCAATGCCAAAACCAAAGGGAAGGTATATTTGACCTTATCTCAAATTCATTAGGCAATTGATATGTCAAATTTTCATATAATTTGTACTGCTAAAACTGCCAAACAAACGTGGGATATTTTAGAAAGAGCTTATATTGGCATAGATCAAGTTAGAAAAAATAACATGTTATTATTGAAGAGAAAATTTGAGTTGTGTGTTATGGAGAAATTTGAAATGATTGAGAATTATTTTTCCCATTTGTTAGAGATCAAGAATGAGATGGAATTTAATGGGTGTATTCTTGATGATAAATTTTTTTGTGGAAAAAGTTCTTTATTCGCCATCTTTGAAGTTTGATTATGTTGTTGCACTTATATTGGAGACTAAAGATTTATCAACTTTGAGCATTGAAGAATTACAAAATTCATTAATTCTTCATGAACAAATAATTGATGGGAAACTTGTATTAAAAAACATGCCAGTGGAACAAATATCAAAACCTCAAGATACTACAATAATTGAGGAAGAAGATGGTCTCAATTTGGAGTATAATGTTCAAAGTCCAAATTTTGAAGAGATAGATTGTGAAAATTACCAAGTTGATTTTGTAAAAGATGAAAAAAAGATAATTGGTTTGGTAGAGCAACAAAAGAATTTTTTTATGTTTTGGTTGATGAAAAAATCGTTAATTTAGAAGAAAAATAAAAAGCCATTGACATGGTTGAAGAAGATGCGAGAAAATTTGAATCTCCTTAGCTAGAAGAGAAATTGGGTGTCGTAGAATATTTTGAATTGCATAGCAATGGTAATGATTATTGTTTTGAAAAGAGAATCAATGTGGATGAGTTTTTTGATCAAGAAGAAGAGTCAAATAGAAGTATTTTTCAAAGTTCAAATTTTCATCCACAACAAGATTGAAGGTGATAATAAAGATGAAAATCGACGACAAGTTGGTGCTGACATGGTTTGTACGGCAAAGGAAATTTCAAAAGATACCAACACAGAAATAAAGTAATAAGCATAGCAGCTAGCTAAAATCAAAAAATAATATATTTCTGAAGCTCATATTAATTCAAATTGTAGGTATCAAATTAATGTCTGCACTCTACGCTGCCACACGTCCCCAACTGTAGTTAAAAGTAAATTATGGTAAAAGCCCCTAAGTCATGAGGAATATATACAAGATCTTTACGCGTCGGGACAACAAAAAAAAATAAAAAAAATCTGCCCTAGGAAACTTCTCCTGCAGAGCAAGTCATCCTCATCCAGGGTATCCTAAGATGTGAAACTAGGACAATGGTTTATTAGGTGCAGAGCAAGTCATCCTCATCCAGGGTATCCTAAGATGTGAAACTAGGACAATGGTTTATTAGGGTCAATCGATACTTTAATAGCTTGTAGTTGAAATAACCAACAAAATAGTCTCTCACAATTTCTCCAATAATCTTTTTTATCCCTCACATTTAAAACTTGAGCGTTGAAACCAAGAAAATGTTTTATTAAAACTGTCCAGGTCGTTGATTTTGATAGGAGTGAATGATGAATAGGAGTAATCCAAGAGGAGTAAACGTATTCTGCTTTTCTTCCTCAGATTTTAGCAAATAAACCTATCATCATCAACCACGTACAACTAACTTCATTTTCCCTTCAAATGCTGAGCGGGAGATATACCAGAATCAATCGATATTTTAATAGCTTGTAGTTGAAATAACCTACAAAATAGTCTCTTACAATTTCTCAAATAATCTTTTTTATCACTCACATTTAAAACTTGAGCGTTGAAACTAGGAAAATGGTTTATTAAAAAACCTGTCCAGGTCATTGATTTTGACAAGAGTGAATGATGAATAGGAGTAATCTAGGAGGAGAAAACATATTATGCTTTTCTTCCTTAGATTTTAGTAGATAAACTTATTAGCATCAACCACGTACAACTAACTTCATTTTCCCTGCAAATGTTGAGCGGGAGATATTCCAGGGTCAATCAATATTTTAATAGCTTATAGTTGAAGTAACTGACAAAATGGTCACTCACAATTCCTCCAATAATTGTTTTTATCTCTCATATTTAAAACGATAAAAAAAGGTCTCAAACATTTTATTAGTGTACTTTTTTAGTCATCCATCACAATTTCATCCAATTTTCTATCAAAATGACAGTGTTACTATGACCAAAATTTGATGGAATTGTGATGGAGGACTAAAAGGTATAATAATAAAATATTAGGGACCTTTTTTCATCATTTTAAATTTGAGATAAAAAAGATTATTTGCCAAATTTGGACCATTTTGTTAGTTACTTCCTTGTAGTTTGTTCCTGGTCCATGCTTTGATAGAAAAAAACTAGAGTGGAACACATGAGCCAATGATCGATCTTAATTTCCAAGTCAATTGCGTAGTCAAAGTCGAATAATTTGAGGAGTTGCTTGGTTAAGGGGTTTGAGGGGGAGTAATGAGAATGAAATGAAATAGAGGTGTTTGGTTAAGGGAAATGATTTCCTGAATAGTAAATTCATATACCCACTTAAGGGTATCCTTCATACTCCCAAAATTGGAAGGTATGAAAGTGATTGACCTCAAATTTATTATTATTATTATTATTACAAATAAATTAAGATTAATAATTAATTAACTTAATATTGTAATGTAATATTATAATTAATAATTAATTAAACTAATTAATTAATATTAATTATTAAAATTAAAATTAATTAATTAAGAATAATTTAATCAATAATGATTTTAATTAATAATTAATTAGTTTAATATGATGATGAATAATTAATTAATACTAACTAATTAATTAATACTAATTAATCAATAATGATTATTTAATAAAATAATTTTAATTAATTAATTAATTTAACCAATAATATTTTAATTAATAATTAATTAATTTAATATGATAATGAATAATTAACTAATACTAACTAATTAATTAATAATAATTATTATAATTAATATAAATTATTTTATAATTAACTTATTATTATAAATTTATAATAAATGAATAAATTATGATTAATTTAATTAATCATTAATTCACTTAATATTGTAATTTAATATTATAATTAATAATTAATTAAACTACTTCATTAATATCAATTATTATAATTAATGTGTAATTAGTATTAATTAATTTATAAATCATTAATTGATAATATTAATTAATTTAAAATTAATTAATTACTTAAGATTAATTTAATTAATAATATTTTTATTAATAATTAATTAATTTAATATGATAATGAATAATTAACTAATACTAACTAATTAATTAATGCTAATTATTAAAATTAATTTATAATTAACTTATTATTATTATTATTAAATATCATAATTAGTAATTATTAACTAAATTTCTAATTCTATAGATTTAAAAAACCAACCACCATTATTGTAATTATAATCAATCCCTAACACAAATCAACTACCATCATTGCTAATTATAATTATTTCCCAGCACAATTATAATGAAAAAACCCATTATCATTCCCCATTATTATAATTTTCATTATCTTTCCCATTCCTTTAAACGAATCAAGCATCCCTGAGTCTTCTTCGTCAAAGGGTTATACCAAGTCACAGGATAATCTAGAATAGCACTCCCTTTCCCCAAAAAAAGAGTCAACTTTAAAAAAAAATTCTTATCTCAAAAGAATAGAGCTTTCTTAAACTAAATTTATGAAATATTCTCACTAATAATAATTATGTATATTCAAAATTAAAAAAATAAGGATACGAATTTAAATTATACATTTAGTAGTGCATTAAATGAGTTGTATCTAATAAATAATAAAAAATTGTATATTAATTAAAGTGGACTCTTTTTGGTGGGACGGAGAGAGTATAGTTTAGATAAAATATTTTATACCAATTTTTAAATTTCTTTTTTTAATTGTCCCCTTAAAGTTTGAAAAATTCTTTTTATATCTTGTATTTACCCTTAATTTAGTCTAAAAAAGTTTATACTCTAATTTTTTTTTTCTATTTATCATTCCCATTCAATTCTAAAATCTCTTTTCCATTTCAAATGACCCTTGCATTTTGTAGAATTCTCTTTTCCCTTTTATTCCCTATTATGTCTTAAATTTTTTCATTATTTATTTATTTATTCAAAAATTCAATAAAAGGGCATGCATAGAGTTGTATAAAGATTTTTTTTATTTTTATATTATTATTATTATTTTCAACTAGATTAAAAGAATTCTAACTATTCTAACTTCAATATCACAAAAATTGCTTCACAATAGTTTTAAAATGTAACTACTCATAAAAAGTTCTTACTTTTATGTAAATCTTAATATGCTTTTGTTAAAAAAAAAAACTATTACCCTCTCCCTCACAAATATATATATATATATATATATATATATATATATATATATATTAATACTTTCTAAACCCTTTTTTCTTTGTCTCAAAAAAGAATAAGTTCTTAGAGAAAAATTATTATACTATCACTACTAAAAGTGATTATGTGCAATTAGAACTAAAAAATAAAGATAAAAATAAAAATAAAAAATTATATATTTAATAATACAATAAGTTGATTTTATTTTATAATTTAAAAAAAGTTACATTAAACGAAAATTGTACTCCTTTTTCAGGACAAAGTGAGTATCTGTTATTTTGCATGGCAGCTTCACCTTGTTTATAGTATCACCTTTCATGCATCATTCGCGGCATCAAATGAGTTAAATTATCGTTCTTTAACAGTAACTTATGATATAGCAAGAATCTGCCATGATTGTCAGCTCAGAGTTCGCAATCTACACAATTTACAAATGAAACAAACACAATGTAGGAATTGAGGCCTTTTCTTTAAACCCTCTTTATGTGGATAAAACCTTGCTTTTCTGTGGAAAAATTCACATAAGTTAGAAGGTCATTAGTACCATTCGATTTTAAGAAGCTACGCTTCTTCTTTCCACTTATAATCTTTAGAACTAAGTTAAGAACTCGTGAGCATTTTGAGAATCGACCTCTGGGCTTAAATAAAACTTATGTCAACCTTCACTAAGTTAAGCATCCTGTGAATATTTACTGGCTCTCCAGCCTATTCCTTCAATAGAATATTTTTGGTTATACTTAGTTAAATTTTTTTTTCTCTGATTCCATCTTATTCACAATGTCTATTTTATATTTCTTCCGTCTCAAAAAAATGAGTTTACTTTTGATCTGATATTTTTTTTATATTATAAAATACAACACACCTAATATAAAATTAAAAACATACTTTTATTTTTTTATCCCTATTTTCTTAATTTAGCTTATGCATTGTCATTATTAGTAAGGCTAATAAAAAAATTGCACACTAAAAATGCACTCGTTTTTTAAAACAGAAAAATTTTCAAATGGTACACATTTTTTGAGATAGATGGTGTAATATTTTCAAATTATTAAAATCTTCTATAAAATTCACAATAAAATTTATATAAAATATATTTAATTTTAAACCAAATCTGATTCTAATAAGAAAACCAAACAAACTCTTAGAGAAATATTTCTAATAAAAATTGTTTGTTAACTTAAGGGGCATGGTTGGGTGATACGCTAATTTGACTACTATTAGTAGGTAAAATTATTTCGTTCACTTCTGAATCCTAAACAATTTGATTTGTGTTAGTAGACAAAGATTTAGGGTCATTTCTTCAAATTGTTCTCCATTTCTAGGTAGCTGGCCTTCACGGTACCTTCATCGATATTACCTACCAAATAAAAGGCTTGTTCGGGAAGATCATCTGACTCTCCGGAAAGAATCAATTGAAATCCTCTAATTGTTTCCACTAGACCAAAGTATTTCCCTGGAGAGCCGGTAAATACTACTACTACGAAAAAGGTTGTGATAAGAAATGTTCAATTTTTCACGCCTGTGCTACAATTAAACGATCCTCTTAGAACTATTGTTTTTTTTTTCGTAAGGGGTTGGTTATTGAACTATTCCCTCTATGTGGTAGTAGTTTTAGGACTATTCAACGTGTGCGGTAGTAGTTTAAGGCCTATTCAACGTGTGCGGTAGTAGTTTCTAGGCTATTCAACGTGTACGGTCATAGTTTGATAACTAACTCTGGTGTGCTCCCTATTTATTTGGGGTGTTGTACTCCCATTGGGAGGTTATGGTCTGATTGTGGTCCGCGTATTGATGGTGGGGTATTCGAAGCAACAAGTTAAGGAAGGACGGCGGATGCAGTCGATTCTTTATCAGGCAGCTCTACATGTCGGTTGCGGTGCTCCCATGGAGGTCAACATGTTCGGGTTTCATCACTTGGCTAGTTTAGTTAAGTGGTACTTGTATGTTGAGCGTACTTTCATGTTAGTTTTTTGTCCTCTCATGGTGTAAACTAACGCTTTTGCTTGCTAGTGGGCAAGTGTGTATTTTTGTGCATATTAATATTATTATCGTTTCGGGAAAAAGAAAAAAACGACCCACTTAGAATAATTTGTCTAACCCAAGGATAGCTATAATATCCTGAATTTCTTTGTAGCATTATAAAGTTTTCTTCATGTTTTGTGCGGTTTCATAATGTTCCTCACCAGCGATTCAAGGTTGAAGCATGGTTGATGTTGAATCTAAGGGATCAACTACTGGATAGATACATTTGGTAGCTAATCCTCTTAATAGTACGGTAGTAGCATCTAAACGTGCAAATGTCATAGTAGGTGTAGGGTCAGTTAAATCGTCTGCAGGCACATAAACTGTTTGAATAGAAGTTATGGACCCCTCCTTGGTAGAAGTAATTCTTTCTTGTAAAGAACCCATTTCAATACTCATGGTGGGTTGGTAGTCCACAGTAGAAGGCATTCGACCCAATAAGGTCAAGACTTTGGATCCTACTTGGACGAAATGGAATATTTTGTCAATGAATAGAAGTACGTCTTGTTCATTAACATCTCAAAAATATTCTATCTTAGTTAGGACAGTCAAACCAACTCTCATACGAGCTCCTGATGGTTCATTCATTTGACTGTAAACTAGAGCCACTTTTGATTTTGCAATATTTTCTTCGTTATTCACTCCAGATTCTTTCATTTCCATGTAAAGATCATTTCCTTCACGAGTATGTTAAATCACTATGCCCCATGTGCTTTGGCAATATTGTAATCAATTCCATAATGAGTACTATTTTACACTTTAGCTCCCTTAAAAATTCCTTTTTTTCCTCCACAGCAATAAGGGGCTAAAAGATCTACTCCTTTAATTCCCGTTTAAAAAATTGGTAGTTTATATTTAATTGTATAAAGGCGGGCGTGAATCTATGAATAGGAGATGTTGTATCACCATGAAGCAACCAAATCAAAGTCTATATCTTGAGAAAGTACAAAAGTGCTTCTTACAGTCATTTTGACAAGTAGTTAAACTGCTAGATTCAGCGTACGAAAACTAACAAACCAAAGCATCAAGACTAGAGGAACAGTCAACTCACCAGACTTAGGATCATCCACCTGAGCCATAAGGAAGGTCTGCTTGGTGGAAAAGTAGTGAAGCATGAAAGAGTATGATATGGGTCGATGCGGATTGAATAGGTTACAATATTTGTTTTCGCTTTTAGCCAAGATAGCAGGAAAAATGTGGGATGAGGAACCAATTCTCAACAATTTCTTCCTCAAGCAAAATGCCATTTTTAATTAGCGAAAGCTTTGCACTGTAAATGGAGATTGAAGCAGTTATTTGATGTTCAGTTTTAGTTAAATAGCCTTCCAACTCAACTAATTATAATGTCCAGGTTCAAACCTTAAATCCTTAAATAAAAAAAATTCAAATAATAATAATAATAATTTATTTTTAAAATTTTTATGCAACCTTAAAAAAATAATTCAAAATTTCTAAAGTTAACCTTATTAATGATAATTATGTACAAAGATATAAGTTACTTATTAATCGTAAAATACTTGTACAAATAGCTTTTTGAACTTGTTTTTTTATTATTGGGAATGAAATAATAAAAGAAAAAGCTACATCAAATAGGATTTAAGTGAAATTATTTTATCATAAGTGACCAAATCATGGGGGAAGAAGGTTGGGATAGTCTTAAAATCTCCTTAGACGATTTTAAGGTAACTATGGGCAATTTACACATATAGTGTGTGTTTGCTGCCTTTGTTGAAGTCTCTTGCTTAAGAGGTAAGGTTTCTTGCCTGTCGGGCAGAGGAGTAAATCAGCTTGTTTCATAGATATTTGTTTGGGCTAGGGTGATGGCTTCGGGCAGCTCTTTGAGCTAGGATCAGGAGATGGATGATTTGATGAAACAGCTTCAACTCTCCTCCATGGAAAAGGGTGGTGTTCAGCTGGCGGTGGTTGACCTCAGGGATAGTGAGGAGGAGGGAGAAAGGAGTCTGTTGGGTAAAGTTTTTAGCGAGAAGGGAGTTAATTTTGTTGGGTTGAAGCACACATTCTAGGCTCTGTGGCCAATTCATAAGCCATTTTTGGTTCATGAATTGGGAGTCAATTATTTCTAGGTTGTTTTTCACACAACGGAGAATCGAAGCAAGGTCTTCGTTGGCCGAGGTTGGACATTTGAAAATCAGTACTTGGTGCTACGTGAGTGGGGAGAAAATGTGCAAAGCCAGGATATGGACTTCTGCTGGCAAGACATATGGGTTTAGTTTTGGAATTTGCCCACGCATTGGATTACTACTACTAAGGCCTTTCAGATTGGCAGCGTCTTCCCAGCTGTCGGTGAGGTGATGCTTTCTGAAGGGGACAGCAGCCATGGTTGTTATATGCGAGCCTTGGTCATGATAGACTTGGAACTCCCGTTGTTACGTTGTACTATGGTTCACCTACAAAACCAGTCCATGTGGGTTATGTTTCAGTATGAGTTTCTGCCACTGTTTTGTATGTATTGTGGGCGAATTGGGCATTGGGAGAAATGGTGTGGGTGGAGGAATGAGGATAAGCAACGATATCAACTTTGGGAGGGACAATTTGGGACTTGGCTTCGGGTGGGGTCTCGATTTTCTGGAAAGAACCGACTTGGCAAATTGGAGGTTAAAAATAGGGGCTCTGAGATTACGTCACTTTAGATGAAATCAACTTTACATGTTGATCCCCTTGTTCCAGTGGCTATTCTGTTTTCAGACTAGCAGCTAGGGAGAGTTGAAGCTAGTGGTTCTGCTTCTGGGGTGACATGCATGCCGCAATCCAGTGAGCTAACTGCGGGAGCCCTACGGGATTCTGATTTGCCCCCGATGCAGTCCATCAAACTTAGCTGCATGCTTCTCTCCATCGACTTGAGTTCCATGATGAGTCCTACTATGTCTGAGTTACATGACACACGGGAGATACTAGATGCAAGTAAGGAGATGTTGGTGCAGGTGCAGTCCAACTTCGACACTAGTGCTGATGTACTTCCGTTGTTGAAGCTGCGTACGGGTGAGAAGAAGGGAATGAACAGGGGGAAATGGACAAGAGCAAGGACTCATTTGGTGTTTGTCCAAGGTAGTTCAAAGATGATGCTTCCATTGGGTGCTTCGCTTGGGGAGAAACGAGCATGCTCATTGATAGATACAGACGTTGGTGTTAGGGTGGGGCAGTCGGAAAAAGGCAACACATGGTGCCAAGACTATCAAAGGAGGTAAAAGGGACCAACCTTCTATTGGTCACTATTTTGACACTGTTCTGACACTATTCAGTCACTATTTCGACAGAAAAACAAATGGAATAGTGACGGATGACCAAAAGGGTACATTCATGAAATGTGAGGGATTATTTGTTCCCGTTTTAAAAGTGAGGAATTAAAGAGATTATTGACCAATATGTGAGGGACCATTTTGGGGTTATCTCATCTAATTATGTATTAAATGTGTTGTATCTTTTAGTTTAAAAAAAAGTTAGACTAAATCAAAAGTAGACCCTTTTTTCAAAAAGGAAAGAGTAATATATTACTCAAAATAAAAAGTAAAAATATAAATATAAAATTAAAAGAGTTGTAACAATGCAAATTTCAATATCACAAAGAGTTATTTCACAACAGTGTTCAAATGTAAGTATTCATCAAAAAAAATTATTTTTATGTAATAAATACGGTAATACTTAATATCATTTTGTTTAAAAAACTGTTATTTTCAACCTTTTGTTTTTGTCTCAAAAAAACAGATGGACTATTAAACAAAATTTATTATATTACTATTACTATTACTATTACTAATAGTGATTATGTATAGTTAGAACTAAAAAGTAAGATAAAAATAAAAATTATACATTAAATGGTATAATATGTATATTTTGTATTTTATAATTCAAAAAAAAAGTTAGATTAAAGAAAAACTGTCGTCCTTACAAGACGGAGTGAGTATTTAATATTTTGCATGGCAGCTTCACCCTGTCTATAGTATCACCTTTCATGCATCGTCAGCAGCATCCAAATGAGTTAAATGATTGTTCTTTAACTGCAACTTATGATGAAGCAAGAATTTGCCATGATTCTCAGCATCCAAACAATTTGTAAATGAAACAGCAACCAATACAATGCAGGAATTCAGGCCTTTTTTTTTCCAAAAAAAAAGAAGAAGAAAAAACCGTCTTTATCTGGGATATAATGCAACTGTACTGAGAAACTTTCCAACCACATCTATTGGGTTTCATTTTTTTTTTTTTTTTGCATTGAGGGCCTACACTATTACAAGGGGAGAAAGGGGAAGGGGATAGACCTAAACTATTACAAAGTGGAGACCCTACACTATTACAAATAATATTATGACAATTAGTCACTGGTGGGATTCGACTCGCCCTGTGTCAGACGCACTGCGTAGGCGCGCCACGCTGGCTCTTTCCCCCATTGGGTTTCATTGATATCACATTTGTAAACTTTGTTTCCTTTGAACGGGTCAGTGACTATTTTCTTATTAATTTTCTGAGCCTTTTTTTCATTGTTGTGAATGTTTTTAATTTATTCAGTTAGGGATGCAATTTCTTTTCCTTTCTTTTCTTTATTGTTTTTGTGTCTGTACTTTTCATGGGAGAGACAGAAACAAATCAATATCCTTTCATCTTGCGCCATTTTTTTTCCTTTTTTTTCCTTATAATATAAATGGTGTGGTCCTCTTTGCATCTTGCATCCAATTTGCACTTTTTCTAATTTCTCGGCAAATTTTGGCTTGATTCATGTTTAGAGTCTACTACATTTTAAAGGATGGTATCTATACTTTGCATATGGTGCACTACTTAAGATTATATAATTAGTGACAAGTACCAGGACAACTTATAATTTAAAGTAACAGTGCAATCAGTGACAATTAGAGGGTACAATATATAGTTTAGAAGGACAACCTATTTAGATAATAAGCAGTAAAAAAATTATATGATTAATTTGTACCATTAAAAATAAGGATACAATGAATGTATAAAATATTTTTTTTAGCTAATAATAATAAACTTTAATTGGGAATCTATAAGGAATCTCTTATAGAACTAAATATATCGGGTGCATTTCTTTTTTGTACATATTGTTCATACAACAAAGTAATCAAAATACAGAACTAAATCTTGTCGCTGACGTTGTTTATGTTCCACATATACCATATAACGCTAGTATCCATCCAGGAGAAGATGGATTGATCTGAATAGCGCAACATACAGTCGTCATACCAAGTCACTGCAATTTTTCGATCCGGGCAGCGCTGAAAAATTTCAGTGCTGGCTGTGGCCACACATTGTTGACAAGCACTGGTTGTGAGATCACCTCGACAGAGAAATAGGCCATAGACGGCTGTGTAGTTAGCGTGGTCAACGCTGCCAACAGTGAAATTGTAGAAGCCATTTGGACGAGAAGCATTTGAAGCAAGAGTGGAAAGGAGAAAATCCAGGTTGCTTCTGTAAATCTGGTCACTTGCACTGTTAGCATTATAGGTTGTATTGACGTCGCAGATAATTGGCAAAAGATCAGCGAAGACATCGACACCGAAATAAAGTAAGAAGCATAACAGCAAGCTGCAATCAAAGAACAATATACTTCTAGCTCATATTAATTCAAAGTGCAGGTATCAAATTAATGTCTGCACTCAGCAGTGCTACAAGTTATCAATTGTAGTTAAAAATAAAGGTGGATGCTAATTAAATTCTGGTAAAGACTAAAAGATAATTGACTTGGAATTAATACGATTCACTCGATGGGGTAGGAGGAAAAGAAAATTGACTTGCGAAGAATTCTGTCGCGGAGCAAGGCATCCTCATCCCCCGAAACATGAGTTATACTTCAATGGTGAAACCACAAAGATGGTCACCACAAAAATGTCCTCGTCATTGATTTTGACTGGAGTGAATGCTGAATATATAGTAGAGAAGAAGGAGTATACGCATTAATCATTTGGGACCCTATGATCCATCATCATAAATAAAGTTTGTACCAGTTAACGTTGATTTCTCTGCCAAGCCGGGAGAATAGTCTGTACCAGGTCCCATGTATTGGAGAAAAGACTGGATATAAAGGAATACATGGGCCAATCGATCTTAATTTTTCCAAGTCAATTCCCGTTGCATGCTATGGGAGTCAATGCTGTGCTTCTTAGAATCTTCACAGGTTGTGCAGTTGCTACGCTTGAATAAACAACTCCTGTATGAAAAACATTTCAATATGCGTTATCCTATTTTTCAAGATAATAATTGTATTGAAAATCAAACAAATATATTAAAATTTGTAAAAATGAGTTTTGAAAAACTAATCATGTTTTAAGAAACTTGAGACCAAGTTGAACGGCAACGGCAAGGTATGGGACAGGATGCTACCTACTAGGCTACTAATCACACTACATGTACATATCTCTCTCTCTATATATATAAAATACATTATAAAGAATTGCCAAGATAAAAGGTATTGATAAAGGAAGGAGGGACACTATATATGAATCGTTATGTATTTTTTGGAATTATTGGAAAGGTTCCCTCAAAAGTTGGATATTTAATAATTATTGCCAATCTCATCTATTTTTGAGGGAAGGGAAATTTGGAACGTAAACTATTCTTGAATTGTTTTTTTTTTCGGGGTGGGGGGTAGGGAAGCATTTAGATTGTAATTTTTTCTTTTGCTTTTTTTTTTTTTAAATATATGGAAGTGGAGATGCAAATTCAATGAGCAAAATTAAACTAATATTTTATGGACATATTTGGTCAAAAAGTGATATTCTATGCTTGTAAAATCAAGAGAATTTCATGACAATTTCTTTGTCCTTTTTTACTCTCTACTTACCCACCGACAATGGGTCAAAAAGATTGATTAACATGGCTAATAATTCTAAGTTTCCAAACATGCATAGAGAGGATTTTTGCTTTTTGACTTTTACTTGCAAAGAACTTAAAAAAAAAAGAACTTTGCTCATGAACATTGACGAAAATGAAAATTTTGAAACTTGAAAAGTGTTAAGAAATCATGTAAAACATAAACAAATTTATAGGCAGTAGAATTAAAACATGATTTTCACCAGGATTAATTTCAATATACGTATAAAACAAAAAACCTATTTTGATGACTGAAGATTGTGTTGATGAAGGAAGATCTGTCAACCATAGCCGCACAGACGTCCGGCCTTCAAGGTATCCACACAAACTAGTTCTTAAAATCCTCCTAGGATTGATTGACACCAAGCCAATATGCTAGTTCTTAGCATGAGCGTATAATACTGCAAAATTCAAGAGAACTCTAACAAAACAAAAGAAGAACTTTTTCTCTTGTCTTGTAGTAAATTTTGGTATGTCAAAAATTCTGTATGTACGCTCACTTTTTAACTTGACGTCAGTCTCCTATTTTATAAGTTATTCTCCTATTTTATAAGTTATTCTTTGTCTGTTAGACAATCTAACAGACTTATCAGATAGAGTATCTGATAAAATTCTAATCATTTTAACCTAAGAACAAGTTCTTTATGTGTGTGACCCTTTAGGTTCTTAATCACTTGGCAATGAAAATGGTTGACTAAAAACAAGGAAAATGGTTGACTAAAAAAATGTCCAACTCTACGCGCAATAATAATGAATAGCAATAATCCAGAAGGAGGAAAGGTGTTCTGCATATTCTACCTTAGATTTTAGCAGATAAGCCTATCATCATAAACCACGTACATCTGACTTTAATTTCCCTGCCAATGCTAAGCCGGGAGATATCCAGGTAACTTTCATTGGCAAAAACTGAAAAACAGAGTAGAATGGAACACCTGGGCCAATGAGTATTAATTTCCAAGTCAAATGCGTAGTCGAAGTCTTTATGTATTAGGCTCATTTGAAATTTTGAGTCTTTTTTTTTTTTTTTTTTCCTCTTAAACGATAGATATTTATTGATTACCAATGGTAAAGATTTACAAGATTTAGCCCAAAAAGGCTAAATAATCTTCATGAATTTACAGTGGATAGCTGAACCATGAAGGAAAGTGCACAACTAAACGAGACAAATAAAAGAAGATTGCGCAAAAGATTGATATGAGTAGTGCAAATTACATCAATAGCAATCTTAGACGTCTATACAAACTAGTTGATTGCCCTCTATTAGAGAATCACAAAAATACACAAAAGCTACACACCACTGAACGAAAACCCAGTTACGAGCCTCGTCCCTGACGCTTGCACCATGCCGATCATGACTCTACCGCATACCGATCATGGCTCTACCGCATACGTTGCATAGCCCGACAACCAAACTACTACCGTATATGTTGAATAGCCCTGTAATCAAACTAGTAACAAAAAGTCCTCAAAATAGAAGAAAAATGCCCTAATAAATAAGGAATTTAAAAAAAAAAACAGCGGAGGATATAAATTTTTTTTTATTTTTATATCTTGTATTGAGCCTTAATTAGTCAGTTCATACTTTTTCAAATTACCTCTATCTTTTGTAGAATTCTCCTATGCCTTTTATTCCCTATTATGTCTTTAATTATTGTTATTAATTAATTAATTTTTAAAAAATTAAATAAAAATATATAGTTTTATATTAAGATCTTCTATTCTTATTATATTATTATTTTTGACTTGATTAAAAGAATTTTGACAATTCTAATTTCAATATCGTAATAGTTACTTTACAACAGTTTTAAAATGTAACAATTTAAATACTGTGACGCTTAATATGTTTTCTCAAAAAAACTATTACACTCTCCCTCTAAAAAACAAAAAAAGTTCATTTCAAAGAATCAACTCTTAAAAAAAAATTATTATATTACCATTACTAATAGTGATTATGCATATCAAAACTAAAAAATAATTGTAAAAATAAAAATTATACATTTAATAATACAATAGTTGTATTTATAATTTTGCATGGCAGCTTCGCCCTGTTCATGGTATCACCTTTGGTGCATCATCTGCGGCATCCAAATGAGTTAAATTACCGTTCTTTAACTACAACTTAAGATTGAGCAAGAATTTGACATGATTCTCAACTCAGAGTCCGCAATCCTAACAGTTTACGAATGAAACAGCAACCGATACAATGCAGGAATTCGGGCATTTTTTTTCCAAAAAAAAAGAAAGAAAAAAAACCGTCTTTATCTAGGATAAAGTTTAGTGATAGAGGCTTCAGTTCTGGATAAATCTGGCACTGATGATTGGGTGGTAGATGATTTATCTAATTCTGTAACAGCTAGCTCTTCAGGGAAGCTTTGTGTTTTGGTGTCGGCAGTGTAACAGAGTAACTATTCAGCATCAGAACTGCTGAAGCATGGTTGGCCTTTGGCTTGGAAGTGCACGAGATGGGATTGGAAGTGCTTTCATAACAAACTTGGTTTAAGGGATGCATTGTTGGTGTCTTAAACGAAACTTATTTAGCAAATTATATGTTGATTAGGATTTAGTAATTCTTAGTTGAATTAGATTTGAATTATTGTAGGAAAGTAGATTTTGAATAGGATTTGATTTTCAAATCCTAATTGTTTTTTATTAAGTATTTGATCACCCATAGTTATTAGTTTTTGTGACGTTCAAAAAAATAAAAAGGGACTCCAAAAAAATAAAGTGGTAAAGGCTAGAAGTTTCTTTCTACATGGTTATTAGTTTCTTCCTACATGGTTTTTAAGATTTTTATATCCTACCGTGCTATTAGGATTATAGAGTGCATTGTTTGAACGGTCTGTCGTGTGATCAACGGAGTTGACGACCCCGAGCCAAAGTAATAAGCATAGCCTCTGGAGCTCATGTTAATTCACAGTGCAGGTATCAAATTCACGACCATTAATCAAAGAACCATGTATCAGGTCAATGGTTTTTGTCCAATATCATAGACTAATGACAAATATTTTCTAGTTAAAATGGCGTTTTGGAAAAATGGTAGTAATTCCACAGGTCGTTATCGAGAAGTCTTCAATAAAAGTTCAACTTTAGTTAAAAGTGAAGCTGGATGCTAATTAGATTATGGTAAAGACCACTAGGTCCACCCCCCGGTCGCCCCGCATGAAGAATATGTAAATGAGAGGGAAAAAACCAAGTCGACTTTGGAAGACTTCTCTGGCGGAGCAAGTGATTCCATCGGGACCATTCACCGAAAAGTGAGTTATGAAAGCAGGAAAATGGTTCACTGAAAAATGTCCAGGTCGTTGATTTTGACAGAAGTGAATGGTGAATGGTAATGAAAAAAATTTCGTCATCTCAAATTACCTCTATGTGTTCGTAGGATTCTCTTATCCCGTTTATTCCCATTTTTGTCTTTCAAATTGACATTATTTATTCATTCTTTTCAAAAAATAATAGTGTTATATATTGCTTATTCTTATTATACTATTATTTTTCACTAGATTAAAAAATTCTAACTTCAATATTACAAGAGTTACATCACAACAGTTTTAAAATATAACTATTCATAATTTTTTTTATTTCTATGTAATAAATACAGGAACACTTAATCTCCTTTTGCTGAAAAAACTATTATACTCTCCCCTCCAAAAGAAAAAAAAATCATTTTCAAACTTTTTTTTTGGTTCTCAAAAAAGTATCAACTCATGAATAAAAAATATTATATAAACATTAATTATGTATAGTCAGAACTAAACAATAAAGATAAAAAAAATTATACATTTAATTATACTATAACGATATTTTATATTTTATAATTTGAAAAAATTATTACTCAACCAAAACTATAGCCTTGACAGAATAAGCATTCAATGTCTTGTATAGAAACTTCGTCCTGTTTATAAATCACCTTTCCTGCACCATCCGTGGCATCAAATGAATTAAACTATCATTACTTAACGGCAACTAATGATGGAGCAAGAATATGGCATGATTGTCCGCTCAGAGTACGCGATCCAAAAGGTTTACACATGAAACAGTAACGATACAAATGCAGGAATTCGGGCCTGTTTTTAACCCCTTATTATCAAGGATAAAGTTCAATGATAGAGTCTTCATTTCCGGATAAATCTGGCCCTGATGATTTATCCGAATCCGCCGTAAGACGTAGCTCTCTAGGGAAGCTCTGTGTTCCACTCCGACCGAAAAATGCAGGTGGATTCGGGGTCGGTAGCGGGACAGAGTTCAGCATCAAAACTACTGAAGCCTTGATAGGCCTTCGTTCAACTTCCTCCTGGACACACAGCAACCCAATATGAATACATTTAATTACTTCATTGCTGAAGTAGGATTCTTCAATGCTAATGACGTTCCGTCTCTCCATTGTCTCCAAGCCTACACAACATTAATAGTTTCAAGATCTTATTGTTATTTAAAGTCTAAGAATTCCCAAATGAAAATCATCCCACATCTTCTGAGGTAAAAAAACTCACATAACTTAGAAGGTTATCACCACCATGAGATTGTATGAAACTGCTGTTTTTCTTGCCACTTATAATCTCTAGAATTAGAACACCAAAGCTAAAGACATCTGACTTCACTGAGAACAGGCCATGCAATACGTACTCGGGAGCCATGTAACCGCTTCCAAAACAGTCATAGCTATGATAATTAGTTGTGAGAACATATTATTCATAAACCAGCAATGCCGATATCATGTCTGAAGAATTTGATAGTTCAGAGAATGAAAAAAAGTTGTCGAAGGGCCGAAGTTAGTCGTAGTTTGATGCGAAATTAAAGTATAAATTTGACATTTTCCTGGTGCAAAACTTACAAGGTGCCAGCAATTTTACTTATGTTTCCTTCAGATTGATCAACATCAAAAAGCCTTGCCATGCCAAAATCTGCAATCTTTGGGTTCATATTTCCATCTAGTAGCACATTGCTGGCTTTAAGATCACGATGTATAATCCTAAGGTGAGAATCTTCGTGAAGATAAAGAAGCCCTCTTGCTATTCCTCCTATGATCTTGTAACGCGTTGACGAGACCAACAATGATTGCTTCTCCGGGTCTGCACAACATATGAAATCAGAATCAGTGATCATCCGGTTAGTTAGCCAAGCTGATCAGGCCAAAAGGAATCCATTTTTTGATCCTTAAATGTAGTGATTGAATTGAAGCCTACCAAAAAGGAAGTAGTCAAGGCTTTTATTTGGAACAAACTCATAGATGAGCATCTTTTCCTCTCCATCCAAGCAATGTCACAGCAGTCGAACTAGGTTCCTATGCTGAAGCTTGGCAGCCAGCGCAATTTCATTTACAAATTCCTCTGCGCCCTGTGATGAGGTTTTAGACAATCTTTTCACAGCGATATCTCGCCCATCTTCTAGTGTACCCTGACATTTTAATTAATGTTATGCAATAGCATATATCAACGCTTAAAATTCTAATACGTACTGGAAATCATTCAAACTTAAAATATACCTTATAGACTGCACCAAATCCACCAACACCAATCTTGTTACTGTCAGTGAAGTTTGTGCGAGCTTGAATTTCATTAAAATTAAACTGCAAGAATTGTGCAGAATTAGCGACATCGCTTGCACCTGCATGAAACGGAAGCAACAATAATAGAGTCAATTTACTCTTTCTATCAAGCGAGAATGATTAATGTGACCCTTATAGTAAGTCACCTGTTGTCTCGACTATGACATTGTATGTCTTTCTTGGCCTCCTTGCTATGAAGAATATCACCGTGAGCATAACAATGAGGACAGACATTGGAACAACAATGGTGACAATAGTTCGTGTTGATATTCCTCCACTATCTGCAGAAATCCAAAAAATTTGTAGATTTTTTTTTTCCTTCATTCATAATAATGTACATTAATTAAAGATCGAAGAAGAAAATAGTTGAAGTCCTTGAAACATTCATGATCATCTTATTTCTTATACTCAAGAATTTGTAAAAATAAAATAAAATAAAATTAGGATGCATCATTCTTATGGGAATTGAAGAACAAATATGGAGTAAACTGCAATGTAACATATAGCCAAACCCAATTTAAGCAACTTCTTCAATTTATAGTTTACATTGTTCCTTCTATCGTTACCGGCGAATTCCTAATGAGGGCCTTGGGTATGGATCTCCACTGATTGGAGTGTTGTTTAATTGCAAAAAGTTAATTTTTCTCTCAAGATAAATGAAATATTCAAACACATTTTTATTTTAAACTTTAAAATTTTATTTTCCCTAAAAAATTCTTCTCACATAATTTAAATTTTTTTTCCCTCCAATACACTTTTTATTTTCCCTCCAAAAAACTTTTTTATTTTTTATACAAAATTTTCATATATTTCAATACAAAATTTCTCAAACAAATCATGCTCCAAAGATAGCCTTAATTTGACGGGCTTTTTGTTCGTGCTCCAGATGCTTTTGAAATTTGCGCTTTAATTTTAAAAATAGATGTAAGACACCAACAAATTTTAATAAAATTCATGTTATTATTATCTCTATATGAAAAAGGAAGCCAACGTTCAAAACTTTTTTGTCTAAAAAAAAGTCCACTTTGAAGAAATTGTTCTATTATCCTACTAATAATAAGTATATATAGTTTATTTTTAAAAGTAAGGATTAAAAAGAAAAATTAAGAATTTAATAGAACATTAACTGGGTTGTACTTTATAACAGGAAAAAAAATTATATATAACTCAAAAAAATGAACTACTTTTTTAGGATTGAGGGAGCAGTTTATATATTTTGCATTGTTTTTAATCTTTATCCAATTAACTTATAATTTTTACACCATTAATTAGTTAAATACCACGACCAATTATACATTGTAAGAACTTTTGTTTTTTAATTTCACTAATTTGTACTCCATATATGTCAACAAGTGTTTACTTTTGATTGGGTATAATTTTTGTTTCTGTTTTTTTTAATTATACGGTATAATATAATTAATGTACAATTAAATGTATATTTTTGTCATCTCATTTGAAATTTTCATCCCAACTCTTCTACTTGCTTCTTAAGAGTTAAAGACATAGCTAAATAGTTTATAGAAGTCAATGATATAATAATTCATCCATATTAACTATAATTTGTTTTAGACCGCAAATACACCCACAGTATGGTACAAACATTACAAACCCCCTTTGGGATAGCCAAGCAGGTGTGGTAGGCAAGTGCGTAACTGTAAAGTCACGAGTTCAAATCCCCCTGCTGACACCTTCTCGCCTGTCGCACAAAGCTTACCTAATACGGTTTACATATCCTGTGTAGTTTGCGAGCTATTACACAGGGGCGGAGTTTATTTATTTCGCACATTTGGTAACGATTGCGGGTTCCTTAGTCAAAAAAAAAAATTACAAAAATGATTTGGGCGTACCTTTACTATTTGCTGCACTCACAAGAGGAGGAGGAAGATTAGGCGTGGGCTGTGGCGGAGGGGTGGAGTTCTGGTAAAATGGATAAGTCTCGTTTCTGGTACCTAATATTACAGCTGGGCACAAGAACTATAGCTTCCTACCTAAGATAACTTGGGTCAATGGATATTTTAATAATAGTTTCCATTTTGTTTTTTGGAAAAAAGAATTTATTTTTAGTATGAAATTCTTGTCATCATAAAAAATGAATTTACTTTTGAAGTAAAATTCTTGTATTAGACCATAATAATGTAAACCCAAATAAAAAAATAAAGATAAAAATGTAAAATTATACATTTAATTGTGCATTAAATGTATTATATCCTTTAATTTAAAAAAAAAGTTTTGCCAAATCAAAAGTAAATTTTTTTCGAAAAGCAAAGAGTAATATATAACTCAAAATAAAAAATAAAAGTAAAAATATAAAATTATACATTTAATTTTGCATAAAATGTGTTGTATTTTGCAATTTTGAAAAAAATTATACCAAATGGAATATTAACTTCTTTTTTTTTTATAGGATGTAGAGAGTAATCTCGAACAATATATTTTAAAAGTGTTTTACAAAGTCGCAAGTAATCTAGAACAGTATATTTTAAAAGTGTTTTAACAATGCTAATTTCAAATTCACAAAGAATCCCTGCGAGACGGGAGGTTGTATAGAGAAGTCATTCAATCAGCTGGGGGAAAGAAAAACTGCAGTATTGAGGCTGATCATTTCTCCGCGACAGTCTCTGAACCATCGGAAGAGGCGGTACCTGACTCGCTTGAAGAGGGGCTACACGGTGGACAGTGGCAGATGCCTGATGAGCTTTGCAAGATAGTGTCTAACGGCCCTTTGGGCAACCCAACCAAAGAAGGAACGGATCTCACCTTCTTGGAGCAATTTGGAGAAGATGTCAATGGTAGGATGGTGCGAGTACTGCCTGATGAATTTTTCTGGATAATGTCCAATGGTTCTTGTGAAAATTCAATTCAAAAAGGGAATGACCTCACCTTCTTGGAACAAGTGGGGGCAGAGGCGTCGGCGCAGAAAGGATACATGTCACCTACTTTGAAGATAGCAGAAGAGATTGTGCAGTGTGCGTACCCAGATGGTAGGACTGCAGAAGAATGCGTGTTGCAGGGACTGGGTATTGGTCTTACCTCTTTGGAGCTTGCTGGAAGCACGAGATTGTGGCTGCAGGGGTGCCAGGCAAACATTTTGATGCTAACTGAGGAAGCAGCGCAGGAAAAGATAACAGAAAGTGGAAATCCAGAAGGTCTCTTGCAACACGGGTCGGACACAGGTAGTGGTTCTAGCTTTGGGTCACCAACAAGGCCTGGAGAAGTTGGACCACAAGTGAGCTCTTCAACCCAGCAAATATGCCTAAGTCCTAATCAAGGGTTGATGACTAACGGGCGAGAGGCACAAGGCAAGAACTCATGCCAAAGGCCCACCAAACTTCTGTCATTGGAAGATTTGGACGGTGACTCCATCCTCTCCAAGCTTGAGGTAGCCCACCCAAGCAGCGCACCCAGCAAGCAGAAGCGGAATGTAATGGCGGTTGGCTTTCGGTGGAGACAGGGAAAACAGCGAACCCAAAGAAGTGGCGGATTTCATTCTTTCTAATGAAGATATTGCCCACCACAATAATATTCTAAGAGAGGCACTATCAACATGGGAAGTGAGCACTCAACTGGGGATAGTCTTTAAGCTCCACCAAGAAGAAATGGTTGATCATTTTGCCAAAATGGAAAAGGAGCATCGAGAGTCAAGAGCAGGTTAGTATTTCACCTTCTGCTTTCCTATTCTACGAGTTTTTATTGGTTAAATGAGGATTTTATCTTGGAATGTAAGGGGTTTGGGTGCTAGGGAGAAAAAAAGGGCTATCAGAAAAATGGTTTTAAGGAAAAAATTTGGGATGGGATTTTTCCAAGAAACAAAGTTGGAACATCTTGATGGGCGTGGAGTTGGCCAAATTTGGGGAGGCAATGAATATAAATTTGAGTGGGTTCCCTCTGCTGGCCGTTCGGGTGGTATACTTGTTATTTGGAATGATGATTTTTTCCATCGCATCGAGGCCGTTTAGAGCGAGATATATCTTGTTAAGAGGTAAATTGAAGGGATCCAATTTTGAGTGTGCTTTCTGCACTGCCTATGCTCCAAATTGTGATAATCAAAGAAGAGTCTGTGGAATGAGTCCCAACAGAGCGACAAATCGCGATGCCGTGGTGCTTTGGGAGATTTTAATGTCACAAGATTACGAAGAAAGAAGCGGGCACTCGGGTAATCAAGCGACCATGAATCGATTCGATGATTTTATTGAGTATTTGCAGCTTGTAGACTTGCCTTTGTTAGATGGGCGATTCACGTGGAGCAATAACCAACATCCTCCATTAGAAGTAGGTGGATAGATTTCTCTTTTCAACCGAATTTCTTGATAGTTTTCCATCGTTGGTCCAGAGAGCGCTACCGAGATCTCTGTCAGACCACCATCCCATCTTTTTGTCTACAGAGGAGGTAAATTGGGGCCCCAGACCTTTCAAGTTCTTCAACCACTCCCTGGAGAAAGAAGGCTTCAACACTATGGTCCGTAATGAATGGAAGCCCATTGCGACTCACTCTAGAAATAATCTTTGGTATATGGTTTGAAGCTTAAGAGGCTTAAGCCTCTTATCAAACGATGGAAACTTGAGCGGTGGTGATCCCAACTATGTTCGAATTGGAGGAGGAGATTGATAAGCTCGAGAAATTGGATGCGACAAGCAGCGTTCTGGTGATAAAAACTTGAACTTGCAACTAAGCGAGCCCAGCTATGGAATGTGTATAGAAGCGAGAGGAAGAGCTTGGTTCTGAAGTCGAGCAAAATGGATTCGAAGGAGATCGAAATACCAAATATTTTCACTGTGGCTTCCTCGAGGAGAAGGTGAACCTCATGATGTCTGGTATTTGAGGGTAGGAGAGTATCTCAACCAAAAGAGCTAAAGGATGCGAGCCAAACATTATTCAGATCTCTACAATAAGGTGTCGGCAGTTGGTGTTCTGGAATTAGATTGTCAGTTTAAAAGCATCTCAGCTGAACAAAGGGATAATCTTGAAACTCCATTTTCAGAAACTGAAGTTTGGGAAGCAATCAAGCAGTGTGATGGCAATAAGGCACCTGGGCCTGATGGATTTAATATGAACTTCTTCAAGCATCATTGGAACTCAGTCAAATCCGATGTAATGACTTTCCTAGAAGGCTTCTTCGAGACCGAGACTTTTGACAAGGCAATCAACTCTTCCTTTATCACCTTGGTTCCAAAGACGGAAAATCCTATTCACTTAAAAGACTATAGGCCTATAAGTCTTGTGGGGAGCATTTATAAAATTCTGGCTAAAGTTCTTGCAGCTAGACTGAAAGGGGTGATGAATGAGGTGATCGGGAGCAACCAATTTGCGTTCCTAAAAAATAGGCAATTGTCAGATTGTTTCTTAATTGCCAATGAAGCCGTTGATTATCTCAAGAAGCATAGCAGGAGTGGTCTAGTGTTGAAGGTGGACTTTGAAAAAGCGTTTGATAATGTTGACTGGGATTTTCTGGATTATGTCATGACAAAGATGAATTTCGGCAGAAAGTGGAGGAGTTGGATCCGGTTCTGTGTTGCCACTGTATCACTGTCAATTTTGGTCAATGGCTCCCCCACCAAGCAGTTTGGCATCAAAAAAGGTCTCCGCCAAGGTTGTCCCCTCTCCCCAATGCTCTTTAATATCATGGCCGAAGCTTTTAGCGTTCTAATGCAAAAAGGCGAAAACCAGGGGCTGTTTGAGGGAATAAGCATCGGCCAAGGAAGTTTCAGGTTAGCCCACTTACAATACGCGGATGATACCCTAGTATTCATTAAGCGGAACTTATGATCTCTTGAATGTAAAAGAACTCTAAGATGCTTTGAGCGTTGTCAGGTTTGAAGATCAATTTCAACAAAAGTAGTTTGGTTGGTATTGGGTTGGATCGGGTCTCTTATCCGGGCTGAATATTTATCGTGCAAGGTTGAAATCCTCGGTCAAATACCTTGGTCTTCCTCTAGGGCTAACTCGTGACTCAAAGCATTTGGAGGCCTATCTTGGAAAAAATGAGATCAAAGCTTGCGATGGCAAACGAGGTACCTTTCCATGGGTGTGAGTAACACTAATTAATTCTGCCTTGTCAGTCGCCAATCTTTTTCATACGTATTTAAAGCGCCTTGTGGGGTAAAAATGACATGGATAAATTGATCTGGAGATTTCTGCAGCGATTCGGATCCAACGCAAATTGCACTATGTGGGTGGAAGGCAGTGAATTCTCCAAAGTGGCTTGGTGGATTGGGTATGATTGACTTCCATTTAAAAAACTCGGCCTTACTATCAAAAAGGTTATGGCGGTTTGGCAACGAGGTGGATTCATTATGGAGAAATTTCTTTGTGGAAAAATACGGGCTTGACGGAGGCAACTCCTTCCCACCCCTTGTAATAACAGATTTGTTTCCCATTCATGGAAAGCTATTACTGCTCCACTTATTCCTTCTAATCAATTCCATGAGGTTGTATCTTCAGGAATGAGGGCGATGCTTGGGAAGGGAGAAAATATTGTCTTCTGGCATGATGAATGGGTAGAAGGTATGATTCTAAAAGTGTGCTTTCTCGCATCTTTGCTCATGCGTGAATAAGAATGGATATGTGGCTGAATTTGGAAATTGGAGAAATGGTCAATGGGAATGGAGGATTGATCTCCGTAGGAATGCGCTTGATTGGGAAACCCAACAGTGGGAAGACTTGTTATCTATCCTGCACGAGCAATATCCCAACCACCATTCCCAAGATCGGATCATTTGGAGAGGGGTTCCGAATGGTACATATTCCACTTCTTCTTTCTACAAATCTGTGCTGTTGGCACAAAGGCAAGGCAACATTATCTGGAACCTCGTGTGGAATGGGTATGGTCCACCTAAAGTGGAAGTCTTTGTTTGGCAACTGATCCATCAAAAGCTCCCTGTTAGAAGCTGCCTGCTTCGGAGGGGCATCATTCGAGCAGAGCATGCAGTGTGTCCGTTCTGCAATATTGTGCCAGAATCCGTCCAGCATCTATTTTTTGATTGTCGGAGTAGCTGGTTGGTATGGACGAGGTGTTTGGAAACTTGGGGTGTCACCTGGGTTTGCCCGGGAGATCCTTCCATCTTCCCGATGGTGGCATCAGTCCTCCGGATCTCCAAGGAAAGCGACCTTGGATACTCTTTTATGTCATTACTTGGTCAATTTGGTGTGCGGGAACCAGTTACTTTTAACAATAAGAGCTTTGATCTTGAGCATCTCATGGATTTGATTATCATTAGGTTCGCAACTTGGTTTAAGCGAAATGGCCATCTTCATCAAGATCTATTACGGACATTTTTCGGTAGAAAAGTGCGAAGTGGCGGTGCAGTGCGAGGAAGGAAAGTGTGGCTTGGTCTCGGCCTCAACTGGTAAAATGAAGTTTAATGTCGATGGCTCGAATTGGAAAACCAGTAGAGGCGGGATTGGAGGAATTTTGAGAGATGATTTGGGTAAAACAAAGCCGTGTTCTCCAAGTGTGTTGGAATTTTGGATTCGAATCAGTGAGTTCTATGCTATCCGTGAGGCTTTCTGGGTGTACTCTGAATCTATTTGGAAGAGTTCTCATGTGCTTGTAATTGAAAGTGATTCTGTTAATGCAATCAATTGGCTCAAGAATCCGGAGAATGCACCCTGGCACTTAAAAAATGTCTCCAACCACATAGAGCTACTGAAGGAGAAAATCAAGCACTGGGAGGGCTATCACATTCCAAGAGACATGAATAGTGTGGCCGACAGGTTGGCAAAGTCAGGAGTATCCAGAGTGCAAAACTTGTTGGCAATCATCGAGCAATGAGTCTTGTATCTACTAATCTCTACTCTCGTTTTTGTTTGTAAGCCGCGTAAGAGTGTTCTTGTCCTTCCATTTACTATTGATTCCTACTTTGTAACCTTTTACTCTATATCTCTAATAATAAACTTTGCCTTCTTGGCTTGTCAAAAAAAAAAATATCACAAAGAGTTATTTCACAACAGTTTTAAAATGTAAGTATTCATAAAAAAAAATTAATTTTATGTAATAATTACTTTAATACATAATATCATTTTGTTTAAAAAACTATTACTGACATTTTCCCAAAAAAAAAAATCATTTTCAAACCTTTTGTTTTTAAGCAAAAATTATTATATTACAATTACTAATAGTGATTATGAATAGTCAGAACTAAAAAGTAAGATAAAAATAAAAATTATATATTGAATGGCACAATATGTATATTTAAAAAAAGTTATATTAAACAAAAACCGTCCTCCTTAATTACAAGACGGAGTGAGTATTTAATATTTTGCATGGCAGCTTCACACTGTCTATAGTATTACCTTTCATGCATCATCCGCAGCATCCAAATGAGTTATTATTTTTCTTTAACTGCAACTTATGATGAAGAAAGAATTTACTATGATTCTCAGCTTAGAGTCTGCAATCCAAACAGTTTAGAAATGAAACAACAACCAATACAATGCAGGAATTCGGGCCTTTTTTTTTCGGAAAAAAAAAATAAAAACTGTCTTTATCTAGAATAAAGTTCAGTGATAGAGGCTTCATTTCTGGATAAATCTGGCACTGATGATTGGGTGGTAGATGATATATCCGACTCTGTAACAGGTAGCTCTTCAGGGAAGCTTTGTGTTCTACTCCGACCAATAAATGCAGGTGGATTTGGGGTCGGCAGCGTGACAGAGTAACTATTCAACATCAAAACTACTGAAGCCAAGGTTGGCCCTTGCTCAACATCCTCCTGAACACAGAGTAAGCCAATGTGAGTACACTGAATCATTTCATTTCTGACGTAGGAATCTTCGATGCTTGGATCAACCAATTCCAATGGTGTTCCATCCCTCCATTGTTTCCAAGCCTACAACATTAATAGTTTCAAGATCTCATTGTCAGTCAAAGCCTCAGATTCCCAAATGAAAATTTTGCAATAAAATGTAGAGTTGATTTTTTGGGGAGAAACTCACGTAAGTTAGAAGGTCATCAGCACCATTCGATTCTAAGAAGTTACTGTTCTTCTGGCCACTTATAATCTCAAGAACTAAAACACCAAAACTAAAAACTGTTAGCACATAAATAGCATAAACCCAAGATCAAACATATACATGATTAGAATATAAACAGAAGTAAAGAATCGTGTACTAGACTTTTGATCCATAACTGTATGCGGAAGTAAGATGGATCCTGGCTAAGTTCTTCACCTCTATGACCCCTGTATGAACTGACTTTGATGAGTGTACCTCTTTCTCTCTTAATCTTTATGAGTAGAAAATGTTTCTAAAGATTGGGGTTAGAGGAGGGAACCTAGCTGATATTTAAAGTTAAACCCTAGTCCCCTCATCACGGGCTAGGCTAACTGCAGCCCACACCAGCCAGTCCCACATTAGACTAATTAAAAGCCTTTATATCTAACTTTATTAAATCAAGCCCAAAACAACATTAATTAACATAAGCCCACATATAGAAAAACCTTACATTCTCCCACTTGGGCGAATATTAATTAAAGATGTTCTTTAATGTGCACCTGTATGCTGGTTTAGAGATTACTTTTAATAGTCAATCCTATCCCATAGAGCCTTCAACACCAAACCATGGCAGTAACTGCATGTAATCACACAGAGCCATCCATGATCACAAATGTTGTTAACTCTACTGATATGGATTCAATGTGGAAGTGTGGCAAACCTGATAACACCTCATATAGAGTCAAACTTTATGTGTTATTCACTCTGTTAGTTTCTATTCTCTCTCCTTAAGTGTCACAAAACCATTATGTGCCACTAGAGAATAACTTTATAGTTCCAATGAACTTCCATATGTCTTATCTTTATTGTTAACAGAACTTTATGTGTATAAGACATATATTCCAGACTAATAACTGTATGCCCTTTTAGTCTATGCTCAAAGTTTATACATTTCCTTGAGACTTTCACTTTATATACATGTATTCAGCATATAACCAGAAAATTGATCAAACTTTATTGAATTCAAATGCGAATACACATATAAAAAATGTCACTACATGCAACAAAACACAGATGAAAACTTTATGAGTATATATAACATGGAACTCCCACTAAACTATAGCATCCCATGATGCAACTAAGCCCATATTTTCGGCATGTCTTTCTAACACACATGGGCAAAGTCCTTTTGTTAGTGAGTTTGCAACTATATCATCTGTAAGATATGCTTTACTGTTATGTCACCATTCTGTACTATTTCTTTAATAGTCAAGTATTTGATCTTCTTATATTTAGACCTCTTGAGACCCTTATGAGTATTAATGAATAATACTGCTGAATTATTGTCACAATACTGCTATATGGGTCCATCCACAAAATCAAATACAACTAACTCTTTTATGAGATTACGGAGCTAAACAACTTGAGTAGCAACTATAAAGTATGCTATTTACTCCGCCTGGATGCTGGAAGGCTAAAATGTCTTTTGTTTCTCACTTTCCAAGACACTGCAACACCTGTTAATTTAAATACATAACCAAATGTCGATTTTCTATCATCCTTATAGCTGGCAAAGTTTACATCCATATACCCTACTAGCTCAAGATCCTAAACTTGTCTATTTGTCAGCATGTGGTCTTTTGTCCTCTTTAAGTACCTTAAAACCTTCTTGGCAGCTACCCAATGATCATGTCCTGGGTTTGCCTGATATCTGCCCAGAAGACCAGTTGCAAAAGCAACGTCTGATTTAGTGCATACTTGAGCATATATAATGCTCCCAAGTGTACTAGCATAAGGTACGTCTTTCATATTGGTTTTCTCAACATCTGTATGAAGGCACTGGGACTTATTCAGTTTATCACCCTTGACGACAAGAGCAATTCCCGACTTGCATTCCTGCATACTGAATAGTTCCAGAATACAGTTTATGTAAACCCTTTGAGATAAACCCAACAACTGGCGAGAACGATCCCTATGGATCTCTATGCCAAGGACAAATGACGCCTCACCAAGGCCTTTCATATCAAAGCTATATGACAATATTTGCTTTGTCTCATGCAACAAGCTGAGATTATTACTGACAAGCAAAATATCATCTACATATGATATAAGAAGAATGAAATTCCTCCCACTGACCTTGCTATATACATACTGATTTATCTTGTTTTCAACAAAACTAGATGATGTTACAATTCTATGAAACTTTAAGTACCATTGTCTAGAAGCTTGTTTAAATCCATAAATAGACTTTTTAAATCTACACACAAGCTCTCTTGAATCATCAACTGCAAAAACTCTCGGGTTAAACTATATAGACCTACTCATCAAGGTCTCTATTTAGAAAAGTTGTTTTAGCATCCATTTGGCCTAGCTCCAGATCCAGATGAGCTACTAATGCCATGATCACTCTAAAAGAATATTTAGAAGAGACCAGAGATAATGTCACTTTATAGTCTATTCATTCCCTATGAGTGAATCCCTTAGGCTACCAATTTGGTTCCAAACTTTTCTATCTTTTCTTTAGAGTCCTTTTTGGTCCTATATACCCATTTGCAGCTAATGAGCTTGCAACCCTTAGGTAACTTAACAAGCTCCAGACATTTTTATTTTTCATATATTGCATCCATCATTCATGGTATCCATCCACAAACTTGATTGAGGACAAGAAACAGCCTCAGTATAAATTACTGAATCTATCACGCAGCCAATTTCATAATCATGCTCTCCAAGATAGACCATGTAGTCTAGTGGTATAGCAGACCGTTTCTCCCTAGTAGACCTCCTGAGTGGAGCTATCACAGTCTCATTCAGGTCTTGATGAGGTTGAGGAGTATCATTAGGCATAGGCTCAATGACATTATCCTCAACTCCCACTGAATTAGGGCGTGATATGTAAGGCTCCATAATAGTCTGTACAGGTAAAGAATGTGACATAATGGTCTCCACCACACTACCATCCTTAATGGTCTGAGAACAAGCATTCTTTTCAACCACATCTAATTCCAAAAACTTAGCTGTTTGTGATTCTATAATTCTTGTACTTCTATTTGGATTATAAAATTTGTATCCCTTTGAATGTTCTAGATAGGATACAAAAAAACACCTGATTGTTCTGGATTCCAACTCACTTAATGTTGGATTATACAACCTTACCTCTGCAGGATACCCCAAATTCTAAAATGGTTTAAACTAGGTTTACGTCCCAACCATAACTCAAATGGTGTTAATGGAACAGCTTTGGTAGGAACTCTATTCAAAATGTAGAGAGCCCGTTTTCAAGGTTTCTCCCCATAAAAACTCAGGCAAGTTACTCTTACTTACCATACTTCTCATCATGTCCATAAGGGGCAATTTTACCTTTCGGCCACACTGTTTTGTTCAGGACTGCCAGACATGGTGAATTGAGCTATATAATCCCAGAATCCTCTAGGTATTTGGCAAATAGCCCTTTAAGCTGTCCAGCATCGCCATGCCTACCATAATATTCACCACCCCTATCAGACCTAACGACTTTGATAACTTTTCCCAACTGTTTCTCGACTTCAGTCCGAAATATCTTGAATTTCTCAAGAGACTCAGACTTATCCTTAATCAAGTACAGATATCCATATCGGGAATAGTCATCAATAACAGTGATGAAATAAAATTTCTTCACAAAGTCACTTTATATGGACCACTGATGTCAGTATGCTTGATCTCCAAGAGATCAGAACTTTTGACTGTTGTCTTCTTCTTCGCTTTAGTCATTTTACCCCTACAGCAGTCTACACAATCCTCTAAGTTACCTTTAAGAGTAGGTAGGATGTCAACCTTTATTAACCTTTCTACTATTTCCTTAGAGATGTGGCTTAGTCTCTTATGCCTCAATGTGTAAAACTGTTCCTTAGATAGAGGTTTTTTTTTTTTTTTAGAAACAACTTTGTTAGCTGTACAAGTGACGTATTTATCATTAGGAGACAAACACAATCTATACAATCCATTAGACATAACGTAACTACCAACTTTATTTGAACTAAAGAACAAGGAAACCATATTGTTCTTCTTTTCAAAAATAGCCACATTAGTTTAAACTTGAAAAAGAAATTAAATTCTTTCTAAAGGAATCTACATAGAAAGTGTTTCTTAATATTAGATTATAGCCAGATTCTAATATTAAGATGACATCTCCCACGAACTCTATGTCAACTTTTCATTGTTTCTTACTATCAGACTTGATTCATCCTAATTTGGCTTCTTTCGATTTCTAAATCCCTGTATGGTGAACGCAACATAATTTGTTACACCACTATCTAGCCACCATGAACTGGATGGGACTTCAAATAGATTGGATTCACAAACCAAAGCCAAAGAATCATTACCTGTAACCTCATGCTTGGCTAAGCAAGCCTTATATTTGTCACAGTTTTTCTTTATGTGATTTTTCTTTTGTAGAAGAAGTAACAATCATGTTTCTTACCCTTGAGTGCTGTCAGTGGTCTTATAAGTATCTTTATAGGCAAAAATTTTGGATTTCTTACCCCTCTTACCACTAGCACTAAAAACATACATGACTTGATGTCTATTTTCATCTCTCAATTTCCCTTCCTTTGCCACCACCCTGGCTATTAGATTACTAATGGACCATGTCTCATTCAAGAATTGTGATTTTTCTTTATAATTTTGAATTTAGGTGAAAAGGGTATTGAAAGCTTGATGAACAATATTAGTGGGAATAATGATTTTAAATGCCTTAAGTTTACACTGTAATTCTACCATCTTTAAGACATAATTCCTAATTTCACTAGTACCATCATACTTAATGTTAAAATGTGTTTGAAAAGGACCCCTTATCTCAATATTGGATGACTCTCGACACATGTCTAATAGGTACTTTATTTTTTCGCTTAGCAGTGCAATTGACCTGTTAAGGTACCCTTAAGATGATCTCGAATGGATCGCTATATGGACAGTCAACAAATTCAATTGCTCTCTCCTCAAGCTGTAAATTTCTCATTTCAGCATTGATACATTATGCAGTAAGATCTGTAGAGTTGTCCTTATAAAGAGCATCAGACATGTCCGCTAGAACCATTCTAAACATTATATCATCTTTCCATTTCTTAAAGAGAAATAAGTGAGAATCTTTATAGTGAGTGAGTTGCCACCACCCTTCCCATTTTCTTTTTCCTTTTTTTTTTCTTGAGAAAATTCGTAGCTATGAACTAGGAAATCAAAGGCACACAAGTTCAATTACCAAATGAATTTTGCAACCATCCAAAGTGCAAAATTTCAAACTATGAGGTCAAATAAAATCATAAAATATATTCTAATCATGATTTATGCCTATACTCTGATACCACATGTTAGCACATAAATAGCATAAACCCAAGATCAAACATATACATGATTAAAATATAAACAGAGGTAAAGAATCGTGTACTAGACTTTTGATCCATAACTGTATGCGGAAGTAAGATGGATCCTAGCTAAGTTCTTTACCTCTATGACCCCCTGTATGAACTGGCTTTGATGAGTGTACCTCTTTCTCTCTTAATCTTTATGAGTAGAAAGTGTGTTTCTAAATATTAGGGTTAGATGAGGGAACCTAGCTGATATTTAAAGTTAAACCCTAGTCCCCTCATCACGGGCTAGGCTAACTGCAGCCCACACTAGCCAGTTCCACATTAGACTAATTAAAAGCTTTTATATCTAACTTTATTAAACCAAACCCAAAACAACATTAATTAATATAAGCCCACATATAGAAAAACCTTACAAAAACATCTGACTTGACTGAGAAAATGCCGTGCAATGCATACTCTGGAGACATGTAAGTGCTTCAAAAACAAACATTTTATTATAATAATTAGATGTGAAAGCATATCATCATAAACAAAGGACAATAATAAGTAATTTGATTGTTTAGAGAATGCAAGAAAAAGAAATGTGAAAGGGACAAAGTTAGTCATAATTTCATGTGAAATTAAAGCATACACTTGAGATTTTCCTGGTGCAGTACTTACAATGTGCCAGCAATTTTACTTGTGTTTCCTTCATTTTGATTAACATCAAAAAGCCTTGCCATGCCAAAATCTGTAATTTTTGGGTTCATATTTCCATCTAGTAGAACATTGCTGGCTTTAAGATCACGATGTATAATTCTAAGGCGAGAATCTTCGTGAAGATAAAGAAGCCCTCTTGCAATTCCTCCTATGATCTTGTGACGTGTTGACCAGTTCAGCAATGATTGCTTCTCTGGTCTACACAACATACAAAATGAGAATCATTGATCATCCCCTTTAGTTAACCAAGGTGATCGGGCCATATATTATATCTCCATTTTTTCATCCTTAAATGTAGTGATTGAATGGAAGCCTACCAAAAAGGAAGTAGTCAAGGCTTTTATTTGGAACAAACTCATAGATGAGCATCTTTTCTTCTCCACCCAAGCAATATCCCAGCGGTCGAACCAGATTCCTATGCTGCAGCTTGGCAACCAGTGCAATTTCATTTACAAATTCCTTTGCACCCTGTGATGAGGTTTTAGACAACCTCTTCACAGCGATATCCTGCCCATCTTGTAGTGTACCTTGACATTTTAGTGTTATGAAATAGCATATATCAACGCTACAATTCTAATACATCTTAAATCCTAGCATACTCAGAAATCATTCAAACTTAAAGTATACCTTATAGACAGGACCAAATCCACCAACACCAATCCTATTACTCTCAGTAAAGTTGTGCATTCTTTCATTCTTCATCGATTGAACATTTCATTTCCACGGTGCGTACATGAAATCAAACAACTAGTTTCAATGTCCCGTACAGGTTATGTAGATATTTCGTAAGTAATAATTAGAAATGTAAAATAAATCCCGACTGACGAACAAACAAAATCCACTTGTCTCAAACTGGCAATTGGATGTTTCAAGATGCCTGAAGAAGTATTAAGGTTCAACAGACAAATAAATAACGAAATTGGCATTTGTCGGATGACTAAACGACAAATTCGTCGACATTTCGTTGAGATATTAATCAACGTATTTGTCGTCGTTTGGTCGAGAGTTTAATCAACGTTTTAGTAACCATATTGATCGATATTTTCGTCAAGATTATTAGTTGACGATGCATTCGGGTTGGGAAAAAATACGAAAATGCCTCTCTATTTAGACGACGAAAATGTCGATTAATACCTCGATAAAAATGTCGATCAAATGTCGACAAATAAAGTGATTTATTCCTCGATAAACATATCGAATAATATGTCGACAAAAGACTAGTATTTAAGGACAAATATTACATACAGAATGAATTGTGAATCACATCTTATTGTTACCTTAAAATTTATGTAAATTTAACTGTAATTTAGTCTATGACAATTAAATTGGTAGGTAAGATAGTACAAACAGTTATTCAACCATTCTCACCATTTATTTATGAATCCTGTTTGATAAACCGAGGTGTGCTATTTTATTTGATATTGAAATAAAAGCAAATAATATAAGTCCATTAACATCTACTGGTATAAATAAATAAGGTTTTCTACTTTTTTGGTTTGTGTGTTTTATAATAAAATGAGTCAGAGAAAAGGACAAAAAAACCAACAAGAGTCATAATATGTTGGAGCTTTCCTTCATACAGAGCTTCATGCATTTTGTTACACAGTTTATAGTTTTTTGAATAAAAGCTCAAATTAAGAGGCTTTATCACAGTTTCTCATTATTTTCATTTGTTTTGTTTGCAATTTTTTACATTTCTATCACATATTTCTCGATGGTGTATAGAATATCATGTTCCAAACAAATGGATTTTAACACTGAAATATGTCGACAGAAAGTACTGAAATTTCGAATGAGTATGTGTTTTATTGATAAAACATAATGTGGATAATAAATTGTAACTATTCAATACATCAAAGCACATAGTGTCATCTTTTTTTCTCCCTACAAACTAATTGATTTGAGCAAATTTGCCAGTTGTGTCCACGCTGTCCATAATGACCACATTTCTTTTCAACTTTTTTCTCGCCGATTGAAGGAATTCTCTTTTTTTTGGGCCTACCACTCTTAGCCCTTGGTTCCGGTGGTGATAGTTGAATATATAAAACTTTTTCTGGAACAATCTAATCCTTAGGATCACCAACAGGCATAATAGGCTCTGCATAACCACTTATAATTGCATCGGTGTGATAAACTGGAGAGCATAAAGTGTAATAGTCAATTTGACAGCAGCAAGCCGCAGCCAGTGCATGCACACATAGGAGTTGATCCACATCAAACACTCGACACGTGCATGTTTTTTCAAGCAAATCTACTGTAGCTGTACGGTTTGCAATGTCCCGTACACACCATCTATTCATATCGACCGACTCAACAACATAGGATTGTGCTTTTCTCATCCCAGATCCGATTAAGTCTTCAATGTATGGGTATTGTTTTGATTTCGCAAGCAGCTGTACGCCTATCGTGAAACCATCTTTGGAGCGTGTTACGGATGAATCCACCAACGAATGAATAGATAATTCGCGGGCATCTTTCAACAGTGCATTCAGACATTCTACAATGTTAGATGTCATTATTGTATAGTGTCTCCCACCAAAATGTGCCTTTGACCAACGTTCAACCCCGATTTCTCTTAAATACTCACTTACCCGTGGATTTTGCAATGAAATAATTCCAAACATCTTATTGAATTCAGCAACAGTGTAAGCCTTTGCAGCCTTAAAGTATAATGGGATCACAGCTTCTTGTTTGAATTTCGATTTGAGGTTGTTGCTTAGATGATAAATACACGCTCCATGGAAGAAATTAGGGAAAACATTTGTAATACCTTTTCTAATGATCTTATGTCGGTCAGATACAAACACCAACCTATCTATATCGCAGACAATTGCAGTCTTCAACCTTTTGAAAAACCACTCCCACGATGCGTCATTCTCAGAATTAACTATTCCCCAGCCGACAGGATATACTTGGTTGTTACCATTCATACTAGTTGCAACAAGTAATGAACCCGGATATTTTCCTTTCAAGAAGCAAGCATCAACGGCAATAACTGGCGCATGTGCCTTTGGAATCCACGAATCGATGCACCAAATGTGAAAAATAAATACTTGGATCTTCCATCTTCTTCTCGACATACTTCAATAAGAGTTCCCGGGTTTAACTCATTCATCACATGTAAATAAGATGGAAGTATCCGATATGAATCCTCAAAACTTCCTCTAACTTCTTACAAAGCAGCCTCCCTTGATCGCCACGCCTTGTTGTACGATATGTTCACACTCAACTCCGACCGAATATCTGAAATAATTTCCTTCAACCCATACGGCCGACATATATCTGTGTACTTACACTTGATCCACGAGCCAAGTACATCGCGGCTAGCTTGCTTATTATCACTTTGGACCAATGATGATTGGCATGTATGGTTGTTGGCATATTTTGTGATCTTCCAGGCTAAAGAATTCCTAAAGGCAGCTGCATTCAACATCCACTTGCAATTTTTGTCCTTACACCTTAGGTACCAGAACTGCCTATTAGCCCTAACAACTTTCCACTTGAAGAAATACTTCACGGCCAACATGGACATTCTCATGAACAAATGCCGCCTACTTTCAAACACATCATTTACTGCAACATCCACCACTGCAGCTAATCTATCAGAAGACGTACCACTATACGCATGTGATGACTTCATCACGGCAATGCAATGAATTTTTTTCTGCAACCATCCCTTTTTTCCTTCTGCCTTGTTACCACGGGAACTCTGTGTTCATTCTCTACGATCAAAATTTCAGGAACACGATTATCCTCGTCATCACTGGCCTGATGTTCTTCATCTGGTATGCTAAAGATGTTGCCATCGATTTGTCTTGAATGTATTACATCGTCAGTCTTTACCGGACTATCAGAGTTGAAACGATTTATTGGTGAGTTGTTAGAACCGAATTCAGCTTGCATAGATCCACCATCTCGAATGGTAACACATATTGGTATCCTTGTGTCACACCGTTTAATAATCTCATTCAAAAAATATTGGACGCGGTGATCATTTTTTATGGGCAAGGCCGAGATATTTGATAGGTACTTTGGTAGGTATTTGATCACCAGTTTAGGTGTAATCTCTGAATCTAAATCTAGTATGCCTAAGATTCGATTCATCATTTCCGAGAAGCTTGAGTCTTCCTTTAACAAAATGGTTTCAATCCTTTTATTGTTCACGAATCTATGTTCAGTCATGGCGAGGTCAACACTCCATTCTCCGCCGAAAAGCACATGAACAACCCATTTATTATTGTGCGCCATTCCTTCACCTATGCCACGTGTAAATCAGTCAATATGCATATGAGTTTACGGCGCCTATAGGTATTTACTAATAATGGAATTAACCCTTTAACAAACAATCCCGTCGTCAAATATTAATCATCCAAGGGAATGACAAATCATATTAGAGTGTCATGGAGGAGTGTACCTGATACTTAGAGGTTGGAAGGAGGGAATTGCATTTTCCTTTAAGGGTCTGACTACAAAGCGGAAGAGCAGTGCAGTGCCCTGGATGTCCGCAATGTGCGTGTGAATAGTATGGTTAGGTCGAATGAGTACAGAATGTTTCCTAATGTTTTCTCACTCCATAGGCTAGATTTTTTTATTGGAGAAATTTAGAAAATTCATTTCCCGCGCTTGCCCTGTTCTGTGGACGAATCAATCAAGAATGTCGACTAAATGTTGACTAAATGTCGACTAAAGTATCGATTCACAACCCGACTAAATGTCGACTAAATTCTCGATTAAAACCTCGACTAAATGTCGACTAAATTCTCGATTAAAACCTCGATTAAATGTCGACTAAAATCTCGATTCACACCTCGTCTAAATGTCAACTAAACTGTGGAAATAAAAAATGCCTAGTACAATCAAGTATTTGCTCACCAGCTTGGGATAAGAAATTATTTGCTCACTACAATCTTATTGGCTCACATCGAAGAACAATGTATTCAACACTATCATTAATAAATAATTGAATGCGTGTACAGTGTGATGTTTTTTCGAATTACACAAATGAAAGTCTTTATAAATTTACATACCGTATATTGAAAGAAGTTACAACTTTACATGTTAGTCCTAAAGTATATGCAACAAATGAATATCATTTCATCCTTCCTAACTAAAGTATATGCAACGAATGTTAGCCCTAAAGTATATGCAACTTTCTAGCTATTTATTGCTTCCCTTCTCTACCTTTCCTTCCCTTGTTGCTTTCCTTCCCTTCTACCATTTACTCTCCTTTCTTTGTTGCTTTCCTTCCCTTCTACCTTTCCTTCCCTGCTCTGGCTTTAATTTATCCTCCTCAAGTGCGTGGATGTAAAGTGCATATGTCATCTGTTTACACAAAATCATAGCGTTCGTTGGTGAAATGGTATGTAACGGGAGCTCATGGATTATGCATTCTGCCCACTTCAGTACGTAAATACCACAGTCGCCGTTCCTACAGGCACAATTGAACACAAATTTATCAGATTTGTCATTCTATGTGATCGAACATTACGTAAACAAATCTTGAGATACTAGCCTCGGTTCTTGGTGTTCCTCAATGTGGTCGACCATAACTTCCCATGTGTCCCCAATTGGATGTTCTTTGCCATAGTATGTGTTAAACTCGCACGCCTTGATTATCTTGGGCATTGTTGTAGTGAGATATTGTAACTTCGCTACCACAACTGTGCCCTGAGGCGATGGGTTGTAAACTTGAAGTTTTTGCTCATTTATATCCATCTTCATGAGCATCTAGTGGTTGCCATCTACGTGACATGGGAATAATAGGAAGTCTAACTTCCTTAGGTCGTGTGCAAACGAATAATCACCAACGAATTGCTTCATCGCCATGTCATCGACGTTTGCATCCCTCTTGTTAGTATGTATCATCTTCAAGCCAGTCTAATACAAACAAGAATAAGCATCTCATTAAATGAAAATATAAAATACGTATAGGTGGAATGGTGAACAAACTTACATCAAAGGTAGACTTCATAATGGATAAATCTTCGCGGCCCATGTTAATGATCTGTTTGCGTAGCATGGAAGTATACAAATCAATTTGCTGAAAAAAAAAGATTCAAGCTTAGTAGATAAGCATCACTAATAAAGAAATAATCCAAAATAGGAAAACGAGGCTTACTAGATTATTGAGCATAGTCTTACCTGATTATTACTAGAAATCCCTATTCGCGTCCATAAATAGATTGTTTGTTTGTGTCTCATCCACTCCTTCATTGCCTCATCCTGTTCTTCGATTGGAAACAAATCATCCAGACTAAAACTCGATTCCCCTCTCACTTTAGACCTTTCTTCGTCAGTGGCGTCCGCTTCGAGGCCAAGAGTTGGGCCCAAATTTTGCCCCATCGCTTTCTCTACAGGGGTTTTGGTACCTCTTTCTTTCGTCGGCGGAGATGGAGCACTATCTGTAGGTACGATGACTTTGGGCGAAAGAGTTCTGTGTTTAAGACTGAGTTGATGGACAATCTCCAACACATCCGACTCTTTCTTAGTCCTTTGCTCAAGTTGCTCCTCCGCGACCGGCCCTAAGTTATCTCCTGACTTGTGTCGTTCATCACTGACCGTTTAGGTTAGGACAGGCCCTGTATTTCCATCTTGCAACCCGGCCTTCCCAGTCCCTTCTTTAAGGACTCTTTTGTCATCGGTAGGGGATGAACCCTCTTCGGCTGTACCAATGACATATGCCGCCGCAGTTTTATTTACTTCATTGCTGTAGATATGGGAAGTACCTTGCAAGAGACTGGATTCAGGGGACAGTCGTTGCATAGCCTTTTGCGATATAAGGATGTGCACATATTCTTCCAACATATAAACTTTAGCGCTCGTCATTTCGAGATCAAGAGTGAGGGTCTTGACTCTATCATCCGTCTCCGACTTTAAAAGCTTCAGCTCATCTTTACACATGGACAATTCTTCCTCGGTCTTAGTTTGTCGTTCAAGTAGCTGATTGATGAATTAATTTCTTCGCTCTGCTTCATCCTCGACTTCATGGCGGACTTTCTGTCGCTTTTCACGTTCAGAGACATCTTCTTCTCTGCTCATCTTCCTATTCGACATGTAAAAATCTGATGAATCAGCATTCTCTCCCCCCCAACTCCGCATCGTTCTCCTCTCTCTCTTGTTCCCATTACAAATATTTTTCTCGTTCTTCTAGAGTTGGCTTCATTCGAGTTATTTTCACCTTCTACATGAAATCAAACAATAAAGTTCGATGCATTAAGAAAGTTATATTGCACGTCAAACTATTCAAATCATCAACAATTACTCAAGTCATACCTCGCTATCGGCTGTTCGTTTTTCCCACGCCTGCTTCCTCTCTTGTTCTCTACGTTGACAATTCACACCTTTCCATCTAAACATCCTCGGCTTGTCCCCGGAGGATTCGACACTTTGAACCATCTTCAAATGCTCAAGATGTGGCATTACCTCATATGCGAACACCTGAAATTGGAAGGGAAAAAATTAGGATCAATGTACTTCTTATATGCATGTACTTATACAACTTAAAACACTCTTACTTAATGGTATCTTTACCCCAATTGCCACTGGGAATCCCCCAAAAGTGTATGTCCTATTTCCTGGGTGACTAATTTGCTTCAAGGCATTTATCATGCTCTTTCTAGCACTATCTATAGTGGCCCTATAGAAGAGTTCACCCCACGGGATTTCATCGAATCTCTTCCAATCACAGGCCAAATGAAAAAGCTTGTCTTCAATCTAGTTCTCTTGGCCATGCCGTTGATTGATATGTAAAGAAGTAATAGTGTTAGGTTCAAGACATCAATGTCTGAATAACTTGAGTTTATCATATCGTAAGCCTTTAACACTTCATCGTATGTCGCTTCCTCTGTCAAACCAAGATGTTTAATGAACTTCGATATTGACAAAGGACCATTTGGTGCGCGGTATTTGGCATATGCAGTATCAAAATCGCCCATCTTCAGGCTCGTGATGATGGCAAACTCCTTTTTGGCAAATTCACCTTCTTACTCGTGACGTTGAAGTATATGCTATTATCCCACTTGGATTTCTCGTCGGGTTTGAGTTGCCTCAATAACAGGGAATGTATGATCTGTTTGCACCGGAATGTATACTCATGGTCAAGAGCAATTTCAGCAAGACAACTCTCTTTTCGAAGTATTTGGTTTTGCGTCTCGGTCAATTTGGACCGGATCATCTTCATATTGGCTTCATAATAGCAATACTGGGAAACCTAAGCATTGAAAAACTCTCCCTGAACGACCATTTGAGCGTTTAGATGTCCCTGCACATAACAATGTAAAATATGTAAAATATTTGCACACCCCTACTCTTACCTTTTACTCTGAAACATGTCAAATATATGCATTCAATGTTATTTGGCAAACTATAATTTTACAACTGTTGGGAAACTTTTACAATTATACACTTGTTTGATTTGGAAAATTGGGACATATTACATTTTAGATTTCTGTCAACACTTAGCAAAAATAATTGTAAAAATTTGGTATTTATAATCAATCTATTTGAAGTCTATTGATAAACTAAATACAAAATGACTTAAATAATGTATTATCTATAATTGATAAACATTATTTTTGTTGAGAGCTAAGCTAACATCTTTATTTCTTCAAATTTAATCATATTTTGTTTCATTGTTATATCTTTTAGTAGCTTAGATTTGTTGCATCACCGTTTCTTATGTTTTTGTGTGATATTATTCATATAAGATCAAAAAATGATATGAAAATAACCAAATAAGAGTTTAGAAAAAATATCTTAGATTACAAAGCAAAGAGAGATAGTTTCAACTTGTATTTTCAGCATTTTGTCCAATTTAACCATTATCGGATTCAACAATGCAGTCGACACACCTATCGACATTTTGTTTGAGGCTTTGTATCGATACTTTGATCGACACTTTGGTCGACAATTAATTATAGATATAAATCGATATAGGCCATATAGTCAACACTTAACAACAGACATATTGGGCATACAGTCGACACTTTTTCTCGACATATTGGGCATACAGTCGATACTTGTTCTCGACATATTGAGCATAGAGTCGACACTTATGAAGAAACATATTGGGCATACAGTCGACACTTGTTCTCACCCAAGTGTTAATCATTAACATGGTTCTCGAGTGTTTTGTCGACAGTATTTGTGTGTTTAAAGTTATAAAAAAATAGTATTTCAACAATATGAAAGGGTTTAAACAGCTGCAAAACCCTAACTACTTATAACAGCTTCTAAATGAAATGCGCGGCAAATACACGAAAATGAGTAAGCAAGCACTATGCACACTTAGCACAAACACGAAGCAACATGTGAACTAACCTTCTTCTTGTCATTAGTTGTCTTCTCTGATTTCTGATCCATTGCGCCAACTGCTAGATGTCCACCTCGCGTACGTGCCATTTAAATTGCAATGCTCTTGTATATGGTGTAAATGGTGGATGTAAATGGGTTCTCAAGATGAGAGAGTTTCAATTGGTTGAAAAATATTACTTTCGTATTCATCAGCGACTGAAGTGATGGCCAACGGGAGTGGGAACACGAACAGTCGCGAGAATACGATCGGGCGCGGTTATCAAATAGAGAGGCATTTTTGTATTTTTTTCCCAACCCGATTGTGTCGTCGATTGATATCTCGACAAAAATAGCAATTAATATGTCGACTAAAACGTCGATTAAACTCTCGACCAAATGTCGACAAATACGTCGATTAATATCTCGACGAAATGTCGACGAATTTGCCGTTTATTCGTCGAACAGAAGCCGACTTCGTTCCTTATTTGTCTGTTGAACCTTAATACTTCTTCGAGCATCTTGAAACATCCAATTGTCAGTTTGAGACAAGCGGATTTTGTTTGTTCGTCAGTCGGGATTTATTTTACATTTTTAATTATTACTTATGAAATATCTACATAACCTGTACGAGACATTCAAACTAGTTGTTTGATTTCATGTATGCACTGTGGAAATGAGATGTTCAATCGAGCATATGTCGACTAAAACGTCGATTAAACTCTCGACCAAACGCTGACAAATACGTCGATTAATATCTCGATGAAATGTCGACGAATTTGTCGTTTATTAGTCCAACAGGTGCCGACTTCGTTCCTTATTTGTCTGTTGAACCTTAATACTTCTTCGGGCATCTTGAAACATCCAATTGTTAGTTTGAGACAAGTGGATTTTGTTTATTCGTCGGTCGGGATTTATTTTACATTTTTAATTATTACTTACGAAATATCTACAGAACCTGTACGGGACATTCAAATTGGTTGTTTGATTTCATGTACGCACCATGGAAATGAAATGTTCAATCAAGTATATGTCGACTAAAACGTCGATTAACCTCTCAACCAAACATAGACAAATACGTTGATTAATATCTCAACGAAATGTTGACAAATTTGTCGTTTATTCGTCCAACTGATGCCGACTTTGTTCTTTATTTGTCTGTTGAACATTAATACTTCTTCGGACATCTTGAAACATCTAATTGCCAGTTTGAGACAAGTGGATTTTGTTTGTTCGTCGGTTGGGATTTATTTTACATTTTTAATTATTACTTACGAAATATCTACATAATCTGTACGGGACATTCAAACTAATTGTTTGATTTCATGTACACACCATGGAAATGAGATGTTCAATCGATGAAGAATGAAAGAATGCAGAAAAATGGTGCAATGAAGTTAAACGATGAAGTTCTCTCGCATCAGGGGTGTTTCGGTATTTTTCCGTGGCCTAAAATGGTCAACCTGCTATTGTTGCAAATGATTTCGTCAACCTGCTATTTTTGTAAATATCTTTGGTCAACCTGCTATTTTCTCAAATCCTCCAACAAACATTGGAAACTGAAAAAGAACTCTACCCCTCTAAACTAAATGGATAAAGTAGCATCACATCTGAATTTTTTGTGCGTAAATACTTTCAAACATAGTACTTGAAATTTGATCTTAGATATTATACCCAAGAAAGTCTTTATGGTTTTACCTGATGCCTACTCAGACAATCCAGTTCACAGCCAATTTCAAGAGTCAGAAGTTCACAAAACACAGCCAAGCCCCGCCCCCTATTTTGCTCGATGCAGTTGTTTGATTATGCCACCTCTCTAGACTTTAATATTACGGGAGTTACCTTCTCTAGTCCACTCTACTTGTTGAAATGTGTTGTAGATAAGAATAGATGTAAATATCCATTTTTCTGTTAACTTAATTATAGGGATTACATTGTTGATAGGGATTAAGTTAGATAGAGATCAAGTTAGTTCAGTAAGATAGATATCAAGTTAGTTCAGTAAGATATTTCCTTTTTATATAAAGCCTTGTAAAGCACAATGATTAAAATAGAAGAAAAATATTCTCCATTTCTTTACATGGTATCAGAGCAAGGTTCGCGATTGTGATACCTTACATGCCATAGCATCGATATTTACATGCCATAGCATTGACGTCCATTCTTTCTTTTCTTTTTTTTTTTCTTCTCGATCAACTCGGTGGCATTCTTTTTCCCAACTATATTTGCTCATGGCTTCTCAAGGCAATCCTCTATACTCTCTTCACCATTCTGCATCATCTGGTCCTTTAAACCGCAAGCCGCTTCGCTGTTCCTACTGTAACCGAGATAATCATGTAAGGGAAAAATGCTGGAAGTTACATGGATATCCACCGGGACTTTCTAAAACTGCCTCAAACAAAGGGCATGTGCGGGAAGAGGATCATGTGATGAAGCAATTTCATCGAGCAAACAATTTGGTGATTTCCAAGCTGCGACAAATCTTTGTCAATTATGCGGGGATGCAGGTTGTCTCGACCACCACTCCTAAGGCGAATACCGTCGTTACCAATAAGGATGACATTTCTCCAGGTTTGTCACTTTCTGAAATTATTGTTGATAGTGGAGCAACAGACCACATTACTTCATCGGCAAAGCATCTCCTTGACATAAAAAAAAACACGATTTTGCCGCCAGTAATCATGCCAAATGGAGAACAGGCTCCAATCATTTCTACTGGGCACTTATCTTTAAGCCCTCTTCTTTATTTAAAAAATGTGCTTGCTGTACCTTCTTGTAAAGTAAATTTACTTTCTGTGAGTCGCCTTACAAAGGATTTAAACTGCTCGATTATTTTTCATCCCTCTTGGTGTATACTGCAGGACTTGATGACGGGGAAGACAATTGGTTCGGATAGACAAAAAAATGGACTTTATTACCTGATTACAAATAAGTCACGCAATATATCAAGCCGTACCATCAACTCAGTTTCTACCACTCATGAAAACACTGTCCTGTGGCATCATCGGTTAGGTCATTTATCTTCCTCTAGACTAGGAGTCCTTGCCAGAACATCACTTAATTTCCCTTTAGAATCAACTAAAGTCTGTGATATTTGTGCTTTAGCAAAACAGACGAGACTTCCATTTTCCGTTAGTTCGATTTCCACAATAAAACCATTTGAGTTGATCCACTGTGATATCTGGGGGCCATATAAAATTCCTTCTCTTTCTGGTGCCAAATATTTTCTAACCATTGTGGACAATTTTTCCCGATTTACTTGGATTTTTTTTATGCAGCATAAAAGTGAAACCCAACAACTTCTAAAAAATTTCTTCTCATTCGTACACAACCAGTTCAAGGCTACTATAGCCAATCTTCGGGCTGATAATGCGGCGCATTTCTTTCCCTACAGGCTTACTTTGCCCAACAAGGCACCATTTATCAACATTCTTGTGTTTACACCCCTCAGCAAAATGGCGTCGTTGAACGTAAACACAGGCACATTCTTGAGACAGCTCGAGCTCTTCGCTTTCAAGCTCATCTTCCTTTGCGATTACGGTGAATGTGTATGCTTGAGGTCCATATCATTAACAGACTACCCTCACCCATCCTGTCTCATCATACTCCTTTTGAAAGGCTTTATGTTAAACCACCCACTTACTCTCACCTTAAGGTTTTTGGTTGTTTAGCTTATTCAACTAACGTTCCTATCCAAAATAAATTTGCTCCCCGTGCGGCAAAATGCATTTTTTTTGGCTATCCACTTGAACAGAAGGCTTATAAACTGTATGATCTTGACACTCACAAGCTTTTCACTAGCCGTGATGTTGTTTTCCATGAGGATATTTTTCCATATGTACCAACAACTGCCTCTGCCACCGATTCCGTCACTCCAGCACCCATTTTGGACACTGAAGTTTCCTCACCCATTCAGGATACTCACACTGCATCTTCTCTGGCACCTTCTCCTGCACCTTTGCGTCGTTCTCAACGGCACCGTGTTCCACCTACCTTTTTGCGTGACTACATTTGTAATCAGGTTATGTCTTCCGACGCCATGTCTCCCTCCTCATCAATTTCTCCTAAAGGTACACGATATCCTCTTTCCAATTTTGTTTCTTATGCTAGATGTACCCCAGTACACAGCTCTTTTCTTGCTGCCGTTACTAATGATGTTGAACCTAAGTCTTATGAGGAAGCTGCATCTCTCCCACATTGGCACGATGCAATGCAATCTGAACTCACAGCCCTAGCCGCCAACAACACTTGGTCTCTTGTCCCTCTTCCTTCTGGCAAGCATGCTATTGGTTGTCGTTGGGTCTACAAAATTAAGCGCAAGTCGGATGGCTCCCTTGAGCGCTATAAGGCGCGATTAGTTGCCAAAGGATATACTCAACTTGAAGGCATCGACTATTATGATACATTTTCCCCCACTGCCAAGATGGTTACTGTTCGTTGCTTATTAGCTTTGGCAGCTTCTCAACATTGGTCTATTCACCAAATGGATGTCCATAACGCCTTCCTTCATGGTGACCTCTCTGAAGAAATTTTTATGACTCTTCCTCTTGGTCTTGCGTAACAGGGGGAGAATCTTGTGTGTCGCCTCAACAAGTCCTTGTATGGATTAAAGCAGGCATCACATCAATGGTTTGCAAAATTTTCTACCTCTATCCAGAATGCTGGTTTCGTCCAGTCCAAGGCTGATTATTTGTTGTTCACATACAACAAAGGCAAATCTTTCACGGCACTTTTGATCTATGTTGATGACATTCTCATAACCGGAAATGACCCAGATGCTATATCTGCTCTTAAAAAATTCTTCCATAGCCATTTTCGGATAAAAGACTTGGGTGATCTGAAATATTTCTTGGGTATTGAAGTCTCTAGGTCAAAGAAGGGCATATTCATTTCACAAAGGAAATATGCTTTGGACATCATGAAAGATAGTGGATATTTGGGGGCTAAGCCTACAAATTTTCCCATGGAACAAACTTAAAGCTGATTGATGAAGGCGAAATATTGAAGGATCCATCTTTATACAGGCGCCTTGTGGGACGCCTAATTTATTTGACTGTTACCCGTCCAGATATTACTTATTCAGTGCACATATTGAGCAGGTTCATGCATGCACCATGCAAACCTCATATGGAGGCTGCCATGCGTGTGTTGCGATATTTAAAAAATAACCCAGGACAAGGTATTCTTTTTTCCTCATAAAGTGATTTATCTTTAAAGGCTTTTTGTGATTCAGACTGGGGAGGCTGTCCAATGTCTCGAAAATCGACTACCGGTTATTGTGTTTTTTTGGGATCTTCTCTTGTTTCTTGGAGAACCAAGAAACAAAAGACTGTTTCTTTATCCTCAGCAGAAGCTGAATATAGAGCTATGGCTGGTGCATGTTGCGAGTTGTCTTGGGTACGATCGTTATTGAAGGATTTGCGGGTATTGCATCCCAAGCCAGCACTCTTGCATTGTGACAATAAAGCAGCATTGCACATAGCAACAAATCCAGTATTCCATGAAAGGACCAGGCATATAGAAATAGACTGTCATTTTATTCGAGACAAAATTCAAGATGGATCAATCGCCACTGAATATGTGCCCTCAACTGCACAACTAGCTGATATTTTTACTAAACCACTTGGGAAGAAAGCTTTCACAACAATAAAACGCAAGTTGGGAGTTCTTGACATCCACTCTCCAACTTGAGGGGGAGTGTTGAAATGTGTTGTAGATAAGAATAGATGTAAATATCCCTTTTTCTGTTACCTTAATTATAGGGATTACATTGTTGATAGGGATCAAGTTAGATAGAGATCAAGTTAGTTCAGTAAGATAGAGATCAAGTTAGTTCAGTAAGATATTTCCTTTTTATATAAAGCCTTGTAAAGCATAATGATTAAAATAGAAGAAAAATATGCTCCATTTCTTTACACTACCAGTTAAATTCCTATCACGAGACAACATATTAGTCCGATAAATATATTAGTAAAAACCAAATAAGTTATTTCCTTTTGGTACACATATAGGGTTCCCTTTACAACTTCCCTGATCTCAGGCTTTCTACGTTTTTTTTTATTAGAGATAATTGGCAAAATAGTACTTTACATATTGACAAATAATTTTCAGCTTTTCAGCATCAATCAAAATCACCATCTTTTCAGCTTTTTCTTCTTTCTAGTTCTACTTCTCGAATTTGCTGTGTGGGTTTTGACCGGTTGGTTAAGGAGGCGTGTCGACCTGCACATGTCGGTCTAGATTTTTTTCCGTGTTTCTTTTTTATTTTGCATTAAAATTGCATGCGCAATGCAAGCGAGTTATTTTAACTAAAATTAGAAAGAGATTATGATGAAAAAATAATATATATATATATATATATATATATATATATATATTAAATAGACATAAAAGATATTTTTTTATTATTTTAAAAATAAAAAATAAAAATAATAGTTGTCAATAAATAAGGATTTATTTTGTTCGTTACCTTTTTTTTTGCACTATCCATCTCACAAAAGCCCCTTACCATTTTTAATATTTTAGACAGCACCCACAAGAACTCTTTTAAAAAACACATGCTCTCCAAGACGGCAAGACCACTGGAAACTTATAGCCCCCTGTTTTCCTTCTCATTCACCCACTGATCTCCGCATATATTAAACAGGCAGCCCCAAGAGCTCCAGTAAGCAACAACTAATCAGTCTGCGAGATTCATCCAAGTCTTCATTACCTACCTCCCTAGCTCCATTCCATTATAGCAAAGAAAATGAGTTCAACAAGCAGGGCATGGATTGCAGCAGTGACTGTGGGTGCAGTAGAGGGGCTTAAAGATCAGGGATTGTGCAGGTGGAACTACACCATGAGGTCAATCCACCAACATGGCAAGAGAAATTTCATTGGCGCACCCCTGTCTCAATTCAAGCAACTCTCTTCTTCAGTGTTTTCAAGTAGTAAGAGTAGAGATGAAGGAAAAATGGTGGTGTCTGAGGATTCATTAAGGAAAGTCATGTACCTGAGCTGCTGGGGACCAAATTGATTGGACCATTTGTTGAAAAATGAAATTAGATTGTAGTTTTCATACACGTTTTGTATATGATGAAAATGGAAGTTTTGGCATCTTTGATCTTACAAAAATTGTAGATTCTGTTGAAGTTTTTTTAAGGCCAGTTTGCTCAATCAGTACAATTACAATTGATCTTTACAGTGAAATGCCTTCAAATTGTGCCCTGATCTCATTTCTCCTTCATTTTCGTTTCTCTTCTCTGATTTTCAAATTTCGATGTAAAGTAGTAATTGATTGAAATACTAAGAGAATAAGAATGGATTTAATATCATGGTTTGAAATTAAGAGCATATTTATGTATAATTATTATAAATATTTTAGACGTAAAATGGTATAATCTCCACATAAAATATTCTTTGCAAGTAGTTCGATAATAATCCAAATTAAGATAAGCGCTATGGATGATATTTGCTCCAGAAATATGTCTCAATCCCATGCGTAGTATGGGGACAACTGTTATTCACAAAATCAAATACTTTCATTATTTGACTGCTTCATATAGATAATCACGATATAAAACATCAACCAAGGAAAAAAAAGAAAAAGAGTTAATTACATTTTGTTGTTGGGAAAAATTATAAAGATCTCATTGATAAAATGTCTAACTGAAAAAAAAACTAAAATATGTATTAATTGAATTAAGAAAAAATAAAAATATCTATTAATATACTGAATTAAAAATATAAATAAATAATAAATTAATATCGAACTAAAAGTATAAATAAAAAATAATGTTCGATTATGAACGTTATATGATATTAGGATTTTAAAATTTAATTGAAATTATATTTTTTTCTTAAATCAATATTTATTGTTATTTTCTTGTTTACCAATTTTTTAACTTTCAAACACAAATTTAAATATAAAAATATACATCTATCTATTTAGTTACATATATAAAAAAAAATTGAATGATAAAAGTTACAACTCTTGTTTTATACAAAATAATTATTAAAAATAAATTTATTTAAGCACATAACTTTTTTAATTAATAGAATTCCGTTTATAATTTTATCAAAACTTAATAGATCAGATGTTATATATTTAACAAGTCAAATGAGGCATTTATAATTTTTTTAAATAACAGCATTCATTTTATCGTTTCACTAAATTTCAAAGATTGTGGATATAATTAACTTGAAGAAAAAAATCATTAAAAAAACTTAATAAAATCTCATTTTGAAAAAAAAAAGTACTTTAGAATATGAATTAAATATAAACAAAGGATATATTAATTAATTAATTACCAAAGAAGTTTTATTGGTTTATCATTTAAGACTTGGTTGATTATTAATAACCAATTATTGATTATTTAGAGATTATGTTTAAATTAATGAATATATCAAACAAAATATTTGTTAATGTCTCGTGTATTAATTAACTGTAATTCTTTGATTATTTAATCAATTTATTAACATGTAATGTTATAGGTAACATGTACACGTATCACTATTCCTAACTTTCACCTCATAATATTTACTAATAAATAAATTGAAATCTAATTTAAAAATAAAAGTTTAAATCAATAAATTTTGAAATTATTTTATTTATTGAATAGTTTATAACTCTTTTTGGAAACAGATGTGGGATTAGTGTACTTACCTATAAAGCCCAACAATTATTTGTTAGATTTTTGGACTCTCCATTTATATGGAAAAAATTCAAAGTTATTAAGTTAATTATTTAGTTTATTAGAGGGTTGAACCCTACCTTTAAAAAGGTGGGAAATTGTGATTGGAAAAAAAAAAGAAATTTGAACATAATTTTTATTGCAATTTTCAACAAGTTTATAATATACGCAATTTTAATCAAGTTGATGATTGGAGGGAGAAATGTAGTTTGACCGAATTGAAATTTTTACGATTAGTTAAAAACACTCTATTCTACATTTTGAATAATGAAGATTGGATTTTAACGATTTTATACTGAAATATAAATTTTACAAAATTAATGCAATTTTTGGGAATTTTTTTCATTATTTGTTATTTGTTTAGAATTTTGATTATTTATTTGCTGGTTTAAAGCCAAATATCACTTGTTAGAAATTGTATTTGATATTTTATTGAATAATAATAGAGTTTTAGTGGTGTACTTAAAAGATTTTGTAGTTTTTCCTCTTCATATAGAGGAGGTTTTTCATGTAAAAAATATTGGGTTCCTTTTGTATTTTTTTTTTATTTTGTGGTTTAATTTATCTTTTTTTTTTGTTTACTATTTTAAACACTTTTGACATGTTCTAGCAAATTAAGAAAATTTTTAACTTCTTATAGTGATTAGATTTTAATTAATTTAACTCACTTTCTCCCAACATCATTTGATTCGAATTGAGAATAAAGTATTACATTAAATGATACTAAACAAATGAAGGAAAGTGAATAAATTAATTTCAATTATCAAAATACTCAAAACAAAACTAATAATAAAATAAAAAAGTAATATAGCATTATACTAATAAAGGAAAACGAATAAATTTATTATAATTCTAATATTCAAAATTTTAAATTAACAATACCTTCAAATTTAATATGCCGCATAATAAATTTAAATTTAAAATGTAAATAAAATGTACATAATAAGTATGTCTTTTGACATATATTACTTCCTCCATGGACTCAGTCCCAAGAAAAGAGAATTTTTTATTAGTTATTAAATACAACTCATTTAATACCCCATTAAATATATAATTTTATATTTATTTTTTAATTTTAAGTATATATAATTATTATTAATAAAAATATTTTAAAATTTTAATTTAAAAATGAACTCTGTTTTGAAATAAGAGAAAGTTTTTAGAGTGAATTTTTTTTTTGGACGGATGGAGTATATAGGTAATTCAGAAAACATAATATAGATTTTTCAAAAAACAAAAAATAATACCGGTATTAGAATTGTATTAAAAGTACCATGTAAATAGAAAATAGAGATAACCTCCAAAATGGTCCCTCACATATTGACGAGTGATCTTTTTAGTTTTTCATTTTTTAAACAAGAACAAATAGTCCTTAACATTTTATGGATGTACTATTTTGATTTTCAGTCACTATTCAGTCACTATTTCGTCATTATTCTAATACTATTTCGATACAAAAACAAATAAAATAATAACAGATGACCAAAAGGGTATATTTATGAGATGTGATGGACCATTTATTTCCGTTTTAAAAATAAGAGACTATAAAGATCATTTACTAATATGTGAGAGATTGTTTTGGGTTATCTCTACAAAATAGTACTTGAAATTTCAGTTGTGAGATTATTTTAGAAAAATAAAAGGTTTGGCCGCAAGCGACCATTCAACAATACGCAGACAACCACCGCCTATTGTTTTGTTCAATGCCACTTGACAATTTACGTTGTGGCAGTTTACTACTTCACTCATTCACTCTGCCCATATCAAATCGCCGATCGGATACCGGAGGAGTTGTTTCTTCACATAAAATTGTACTTCTTCCCTCTTGATTTTTAATTTTTTTTTAAATTACAAAACACAATACTTTTAATATATAATTAAATTTATAATTTTATTTTTTTTAATTTAGATTATACTTTATTGTTATTAGTAAATATAATATAAAAAATTTATACTAAAAATAAATTTTTTATAACAAAAATTTTTTAAAATTAAGCTCTTTTTTCAAAATGAACATAATATAATATTTTTTTTAAAAAAGAGTTTAATTCTAAAATTTTTTAATAACGAAAAAGTCTAAATTTAATGTAAATTTTTTATATTATTTTTATTAGTAATAATAAAATATAAATATAAAAATAAAATTATACATTTAATGAAACATTAAATGTATTATATCTTATAAAAAAAATTTTAAAAATAGAAGAAGTATGCATAATTTTGTAATAAAAGTATAAATTTAATTTGATAAAAAATATGTATAATTTAAAGTATTAAAATCATCATCTTTCTAATTAATTTATTATATGATAAAATTGCAGTACCCGATTTTTGGTGGGGAAACGCGCCACATCGTATTATTATCCTTGTCACAAATGCCACTTCATCATCATTTGAAGACAGCCCACAAGACGTGTGAAAAAAAAAAAACAACCCATGCTCTCCCAGACCACTGGAAAACTAGCCCCTGGTTTTCTCCCCAACTCTCCTTCTCACTTACACACACATCTCTACATATATTAAGCAGACAACCCAAAGAAATCCAGCAAGCAACAATTCAACAATTTGTGATATTCAATTTAGCCAATTCTTACCTCTATCTCTCCATTCCAGTACATAAATTAACCAGAAAATGAGTTCAACAAGAAGGGCATGGATTGCAGCCGTGACTGTAGGTGCAGTGCAGGGGCTCAAAGATCAGGGATTGTGCAGGTGGAACTACACCATGAGGTCAATCCACCAACATGCCAAGAAAAATTTTAAGGGCGCGACGTTGTCTCAATTCCTCTTCAGAGTTTTCAAATGGTAGAAATAAAGATCAAGAAAAAATGAAGGCATCTGATGAGTCATTAAGGAAAGTCATGTACTTGAGCGGCTGGGTTCCAAATTGATTGAACCACTAGTTGTGAAATTAGTCTCTGGTTTTCATACGCATTATGTATATGATCAAATTGGAAATTTTGGGATCTTTGCTTTTGCAAGATTTGTAGATTCTGATCAAATATAAGGCCAGTTTGCTTCCTTAAAATTGTGCCCGCTTTATGAATTCATTCGTCAAGCTCTTTCCAATTCTCTTTCGACCATAGAGATGATGTTATGATTAGTGGGACAAATGACCCTTCAGTTTGTATTATTCTCCCCATATCCTTGCCAAATCAATTGGTTCACCAGCCAAGAGTTGAGAAGTCCAAAAAAATGAAGAAAATAAGCCAGGTTTGGTTGTAGCATTGAAGCATCTGTAGACCAAAACCACATACACCAGGTCAATTTCTTTGAGTTGCTATAATATTGAAATCTACAGGCGAAATAATTCAACGTATGAATTAGTAATCTGTTTTAGGCATAATCATACTTTTTAGCATCTGCTCTGTATTATTAATAATAATCCAACATTAATTTGCGGAGTCGCCAACCGGGCAGTGATGTCTTCATTCCCAAAAGTCTAAAAGCATATATCTTCTTGATCTATTCATGTTTGACTTGGTAAAGATTAGGTGACAGGAGCAAGGAGGACTTGGAGGGGATTAGCTGTGGGGTTTGATAACCATGAAGTCCCAATTAAAGCCGTTGGTTGATCAGCTGGAGTTGGGAAATCGAAAGTTTGAACCAAATTAGCAAGGATAAAGGATATCATCTCTAGAGCAAAATATGCTCCAGGGCATGTTCTTCTACCAGCACGAAATGGGATCTACTCAAAATTATAACCTTTGACATCAAAATCTTTGAGGAAAATTTTCTTTTGGCCAAGGAAGAGGTAATCCTACCTATCAACAAAAATAAAGTACTGAAGATATGACTAGTAATGAAGAGAATAATTTTCAAGAGACGATAGATAAAAAATTCAGTGTTATAATTGTGGAAATTTTGGTCGTTACAAAAGGGAGTGTCGGTTCAAAAATAATGATAACAAAGAATTGCATGCTAAAATGGCAGAAGATGATTCTCAAGATAAACACGAGACATTACTATTTTGAGTTCTACTTAAGAGAATAACAAGAAGAAAGAGTGGCATTTAGACTCTGCTTGTAGTAATCACATGACTGACCGTAAAGAATTTTTTGCTGAACTTGATGAATCGTATAAAACATATGTGACGTTTGGGAATAATGCAAAGGTACTTACTACTAGAAAGAGGAAGATTGCCAATACTCTGAAAAATAGGTCTTCCAATTACAAATTAGATGTTTTTTATATACCTAGTTTGTGTCATAATCCATTGAGTTTAGGACAACTTTCTGACAAAGGATATGATCTACATTTCAAGCAAGGCATGTGCACTATTAACAATGACAAATTGGGTAAAATTGCCAAGGTCATATGACTCAAACTTGTCTTTTTCCTATTACCATTATGCGTAGTGATTCATCTTCCTTTAGTTCTATAATATTTGATGATACATGGATGTGGCATCTGCAATATGGGAACTTGAATTTTGATAATTGAAGTTTCTTGCAAGAAAAAAAGAAAGTTTATGGGTTGCCTTCTATCAACTTTGGGGATAAGAAATGTAAATCTTATATTTTAAGCAAGAAACATTGAGATGTATTTCCAAAAGGAAAAGCTGAGAAAGCTAACGAACCATTACAATTGGTGCATTTAGATTTGTGTTCGTCTAAATTTCCTTCAAACAGAGGTAATAAATATTTTATTACCTTAATTGATGATTTTAGCAGGAAAACATGGGTTTATTTCTTGAAAACAAATATGATGCTTGTAATGTTTTCAAAAGTTTCAAAGTTTATATGGAAAAGCAGAGTGGATTTTACATCAAAATTTTGAAGAATTCTATAGTACCTGCTTTCTTTTTCAAGGGATGGTTCCGTTCTTTTTTAACCAATAAAAAAGTGACATGTAAGATATTTCCATAGGCATAGTAACATCCTAACAAATCCCTCATGATTGATAACCTGCTATTACAAGTTACCAGTATTTAATAAATTTAATTTAATCAAAGTATTTATTTACTTTATTATGTTTAGTACCTATTAACTTGATATATTAAATCAAAAAAAATTAAGTAATTATTTTCTAAATTCAATTTGTTACAATTAAAATTCAAAAATCACAAATAATTAGGAGCAATACAATTAATGTCAAAGAAATTAATAATTTACACTATCAAAGAAATTAAAGATCTAATAGTAAGGGTAGGAAAAATATTTAAAATTATATTTGTACTGTTATGGAAATTAATAAATTACACACCTCTATCTCTGTAATTACCTCTGCCTCCAAGTCCCCTATTTTGGTAACCTTGACCTCTTTGACTTGTGTCACCACTTTTGGAAGTTTCTCCTTTGGTGTTGCAATATTTCTTTAGCTTGTTCAAATGGTTGTTCAAATGGTGACATATCATAAATAATTAATTCACCTTCCAAATCATCAAACTGCAACATGCTCAAGTCCTTAGTTGCTTCAAGGACTGTCTTCTTTGTGTCAAATTTTGAAGACAACGAATGTAAAACTTTGGAAACCACTTGTTCTTTTTCTAACTCCACACCATTGATTCAAATCTCACCCACAATACTTTTAATTTTATCCATAAAATCTTGCACTTGTTCAGTGGGTTTTATAGAAGCCAATTCATACTGTCTTCTCAACTCTAGCAATTTGACTTTTTTAACATCTTTGTTACCATGACTCATATTTAACAAAATTATTCATGTCTCCTTTGTAATTTTTGCATGCAGAAATTTACTAAGCACTTTTATTTTGACTTTTGTTTTCATATAAAATGTAACTTGCTGATCATGGCTCTGATTTGTCTCTAATTCTTGAGTTTGTTGTTTTGATAATTCTTTACCCTCTTTTGGCTCTTCAAACTCAAGGCTAATAACATGCCATATTCCAATAACTGTGAAATTTTTTTTCCATCAATTCACACCAGGCTTCAAAATCATTATTGCCATCAAAGACAAACACTGGACAATCAGAAACAAATTATGCAAATGCCATTTTTCAATCTCCCTAAGATCCCTTACATAAGCTTTGATACCATATGTTGGACCCAAAATAATATGAAACTAAATAAGATAAGATAGGTCTAAACTCCAAAATAATATATTAAAATTTTCCAAAGTCAAAACAAAGAACAAAGCCAACATTTGACTCTTTTAAAACTGGAGGCTTATTTTCCCTCTTCTCACACACACTAAATATAATGGACAACATGTCCTATTTATAGGGATTACCAAAACCCAAAGCTAACAAAATTTCCTATCTAATTTAAATCTGATTTCCTATCTAATTTAGAATAGAATTTAATCACCAAAACCAAATCTAAATATAAATCACTACCCAAAAACTTAAACCCATTTGGAACTTTAGTTTAATTATTCTACATTTAGATTCTTTTTCAATTAATTTTTTAAAAATAGACTATTCTTATGTTTTTCACCATAACCAAAAAATAAACTAATCTTATTTAGTTTTCTATTAACATATATCAATTTTTTTATGACCACCATGCTTTCATCCTTCAACTGAGTTTTATAGACATCATTCCAAGTAACTAGAACTAATAAGGCTATCATTGTGAAAAACCATTTGTGGTTTCAAAAAAAATTGCAAAAATTGAACTTTCTGAAAGACTTCTCAAATGTAGCAAGGTTTATGCTCAATGCGTAATGGGCACTTAGGCTATGTTTGATTCTTCTTTTATTTGACAAATTCTTTTTAAAAATATATATATCTAAATAATTTTTTATTTTATTTTAAAATTTAAAATTTAAAATTCCCACCAAAATTATCTCATATTATTTTAATTTTTTTTTCTCTCCAACACACTTTTTATTCTCTATTCAAAACAATTTTTTTAACAAAAAATTGGTACTAAAATTTTCACATATATCAATGTAAAAATTCTCAAATAAACAATAAACCAAATATAGCCTTAGTTTCCAATTACTATTTGCAGTGTCAATACATCACTATTTGCCCGATTACCCTAAAAAGAAAAAAAATAATTTAATCTAACAGGTCACTCTTATCCAACCTAACTTAATCCAAATATTACAGGTTAGTATAGGACCCAATTAATTAGTAACCCATGACCGTTGGGTCAAAACATTAAGTGTGTGGAATTAATTTTTTGAGTTGGGTTTAATTTTCCACCCTTAATTAGACCCATTATGTGATGGAATGATGGATCTAATTCAAGCCCGGCCATTATGTTTTTGATGAGTTAATTAATTAAAGTGGTAATTTGAAATTTATGTGAAAGACATGAAAATATTCCACATTCTAGCAAACATGACATAATAGTGTCAAATTCTTTAACACGAAAATTAACCCATTACATTGGGAATTACTTTGAAGAATATATATATATATATTTGGTCAACAAGCATAAAACCTTTATAGCAACTGGCTAGGGTAGTCAGCCAGCAAAGAAGGTACAAGGAATGAAGGAGGAGAAGTCCCAATTTGACATGTAGACAAAGATCTCGCCTGCCTAACTAGGGAATGGGCAGTGGTATTACTGTATCTTCTAGCTCACCCAAACATTGTCTTACAAACCACTCTCAATTGTTCCCTAACATCACCCAAAATAGCACAACATTTGGAAAGATCCTCAGTGTCGTTATTTAGCCTATTAATAATGAAGGCCGAATCCTCTTCCAAGAAAAGTGACGGATGATGTATTGAGGCTCCAACCCTAGTAGCTTCTCGACAAGCAAGTCCCTCAGCTAAGTCCACACTAGTAATACCATCCACTTTATGTGATATCATGAGCAAACAGGCCCCAATGTGGTTGTGACAAACAATGTCCACACTACAAGATGAGTCATCAGGGAACAAAGTAGCATCGAAGTTAATGTTGATAACACCTTCCAGCGGAGGTTGCCATCGTGATGCGGAAGTAGACTCAGCTGATTCCACCCTTGAGTCCTCCTCTAGAACATACTTATACTCTTGTATGAATGCTTGGGCACTGTGTACAATGGATAATGGCTCAACTAGCTACTGCTCATGCACCTTCTTATTCCACGCCATCCAAAGCTTCCAGGCCAAGGTGCAAAAAACCTCCAGATTCTCCCCCTCAAATCGAAGAAGGATCTCACAAATTGCTGCTCTCTCATTCAACTGTTCTAAGCTCAAAACTTTGGCATGTAAGAATGACAAGGCCCACAATTGAATAGCCATTGGGCATGAGAAGATGTGGTGATGGAAATACTCAATTACTATACCACACAACACACAAACCTTATCATCCACTAGTATACCCTTCCTAGCCAAGTTGGAATAATGAGGCAACACATCTTGAACCATTCTCCATATACCAAGCTTTATCTAAGATGAAAGTTTCACATTCCATACTCTCATGCTAGCCATGCTAGCCTATGACAATTCTCCACCCGACCGTAGTCCTATACCCAGTTGGAATGCAAGATGATAGGCAGACTTGACCTCAAAAGTGCCCTTTGAGAATAGTGTCAAATAATACGGTCCTATCCATTAGTACAACTCAACGGAATAGCTTTGATGAGAGTCACCTCATCCGAGTGGAATGCTGCATTCACAAGCTGTACGTTTTAGGATATAGTGGCCCCATCAATAAGTGTTGGTACAGTCACCTCTCTAGGTAATACATTACTTCATGACCATGGGCGGAAACAAATAGGTCTAGGTAGCCAAGACCTCTACGAAAGCAATATTTTCTCCTGTGAGCCAATTTCCACTTGCACCCACACCCAAGCAGCTCCCTCAACTCCATTATGCTCCTTCATGTCATTGATGGCCGATGTCCCACCGTTGCAGCCCAAAAAGACTTGCTAGGACAATATTTAGCCCTAAGAATACTAGCCACCAATGACTTTGGTCAAGTCAGCAACCTCTAGCCCTGCTTTGCCACTAGTTCTAAATTGAAGGCTTTGAGATCCCTAAACCCCAAACCACCCTCTTACTTAGAGGCGCTAAGCACATCCAATCAAATCCAGTAGATGCCCTTCCCTTTCCTCCCTGATTTTCATCAAAACCCTACCACCAAATCCTGAATGTCCTTTACCACTCACAATGGCAATGAAAAACATGACGTAGCATAAGCTAGCACAACCTGAAGCACCACTTTTATCAAAACCTCCCTCCTCGCCCTAGAAAGGAGCTTCTCTTGCCATCCATTCACTCTATCTTCACCTAGTCTACTATGGATGCGAACATCTATGCTTTAGTCTGACCTGAGATTGCAAGCAGTCCCAACTATTTTTCATGTGCATCAACCTATCAAACCTTTAGGAGAGTGGTGATATCATTACACACAGCTTGAGAGACATTTTTCCCAAAAAAGACAGCTGATTTCCCCAGACTCACAACCTGTCCCGAAGCCCTTTTGCACATTTGGAGCAGTTCAAGTAATAGCATGGTCCAGTCTTGTGGCCCTACCAAACAACAAGGTATCATCTGTGAAAGAAATGTGAGGAATGACCGGGGAGCAGCAAGATACTTTGTAACCCTAAAGGCTACCACATAACTATGCCTCCTGGAGCAATGTCAATAAAGCCTCAACACACATTAGAAAAAGATAAGGAGATAAGAGATCTCCTTGTCAAAGTCCTCTAGAAGGAAGCACTTGACAATATTCTACTCCATTAATTAAGAAAGAATAGCTCATCGAAAAAACACAAGACATGACAAGAAAAATAAATTTATCCTCAAAACCTAACCTAGCCAACATACTACGCAAAAAGTCCCATTCCACCCAATCATACATCTTTTTTAGTCCATCCTGTAAGGAAACTTGGACAGATTTCTCAATAATGGCATTTAGAGGGATTTGGCCTTATTTCAAGTTAACTGTTGCTTCTGCTGTTATGCTGTGGTATGCTCGATGACTCTTTATTTCACATAGACATACAAGCACCTACATTCATATTTACTATAAACTAAATGTTGATCTATCATTCAAAAAATAATTTTTGAGACACACATAATGTAGCTTGGAGATATGGTACTTCCAATATCTTGTTCTGATATCAGGTCTCCTCTCTAATCCTATGATTGCATTACACTCCATCTCCATCTGGTAAAGAACACAACATCTACACTTCCATTCCTAACTCTAGATTTCGCAAATGCTCACATTTTGAATTTACAAAATGACAGCTTGAATTATTTGAACTGGGATATGCAGTTTATGCTGGGGCTTTCAGTTGCCGCAAGGTTGAGAATATCAAAGAGCTTAAATTTGTAGGCTGTGTTTAGAGATCAAACTGAAAATCTTTCATATCAATGTATGTCTTTCTCTTTTTGGATTTTGGCAGTGTTCAAGTCAGTAATGAAATTGGGGCAGGTCATCCAATGGTTGCAAACTTCTCTGTCATTGTAGTCATCACAACTAGCATTATATTAAGTATAGTTTTCACAGCCATTGTGCTGATAATTAGAGTTGGATTAAGTGAAATTTTCACAAGGGATCCTCAGGTTATTGACGCTGTCTCTAATTTGACACCATTGCTTGCTATTTCTGTTTTCTCAAATGGAATTCAACCCATACTCTCAAGTAAGAGTCCTTGACAAAATCTACTGCTTAAAACAGGCTTTCCTGTGCACCTTGAAATGTGTCCATATTTCAACACAATATTCAGGGGCTGCTTGGTTGGTGGGGGGAATGGAATGGAAATGGGTTTGATAGTGATTTATGGCGGTTGGATGAAGGGAATGGAATTTCCTACCCCACTTGATTTGACATTTCATATCCCCATATGGGGTAATCTTCATATCCCCCAATATTGGGGGGTATGGAAGCAAGGGAATGGAATCCATTTTGTTAATTAATATTAAAACTAATTAATTAATTAATTAATTAACTAATACTAACTAATTAATTAATATTAATTATTATAATTAATATAAATTAATTTATTATTAACTTATTATTATTAATTAATTAATCAAGATTAATTTAATTAATTATTCATTTACTTATAATTAATCATTTACTTAATATTATAAATTAATTAATAATTAATTAATCTCATTTTATTAATAGTAATTATCATAATTAATGTATAATTAATGTATAAATAATTAATTGATAATATTAATTAATTACTAATTATTACTAATTAATATTAATTAACTAATACTAATTAATTAATTCATATTAGTTACTATAATTAATACTAATTAATATTAATTAACTAATACTAATTAATTAATTCATATTAGTTACTATAATTAATACTAATTAATTAACTACTATTAACTAAGTAATTAATATTAATTATTATAATTAATATAAATTAATTTATTATTAACATAATAATAAATTAACTAATTAAGATTACTTTAATTAATCATTCATTTACTTAATATTATAATTAATATGAATCAATCTCATTTACTAATATTACTTATTACAATTAAGATTAATTAATTACTTAAGATTAATTTAATTAATAATATTTTTATTAATAATTAATAAATTTAATATTATAATAAATAATTAACTAATAATAAATAATTAATTAATATTAATTATTACAATTAATTTATAATCATTTACATTCCCCAACACAAACCAACCACCATTATTAGTAATCATTCCTATTCCCCAACACAAACCAACCAGCAGAATTATAATGATTGACCCCACTATCATTCCCCACTACTATCATTTCCATTACCTTTCCCATTCCCCTATTACAACCAGGCGCCCCCTCAATTTTCAGGGGTGACAGTAGGGAGTGCTTGGCAAGCTGCTGTTGCGTATGTGAACCTGATTACTTACTACATCACTTTCCCAATTGGTTGTGTTCTTGGCTTCAAAAGCTATTTAGGAGCAGCCGTAAGTTTCTTACTTTTACTAGTCATTCTTTGCATGTGTATGTCAACGGAAGTAGTAAAGAACAAGATGGGTGCAAACCAATTCAGGGAATTTGGTGAGGAATGATTATTGGAGTCTTCCTTCAATCATTAGTACTTTTTATCCTGACCACGAGAACAAACTGGAACTCGGAGGTAATCCCATGCAGTATTGAGTTCGTATCCTGATAACTCTATTTTATATAGAGTTTTCTTATTAATTTTGGTTAGAAATTGGCTTGTGTTTTAATTTGTTTTTACATATTTTGGCCAAATTATCCTTTGAAAACTCACTCATCTTCCGGAGTTCATAACTCTTGATTCAGATGTCCAAATGAGATGATTAAAGATGATATGGAAAGCTGAGAAAGAGAGCAAAAACTTTCATGAAGAAAGTTTTCTCAAATTCCGGAATCAAAGGGACCAAAACTGGACAGAAACTTGAAGAAAAATGTTCAGTTTTTCTGGTTAGCTCTTTGGCTACGGGTTTTCTGATTTTAATGATTTGGGTTCTTTTTTTTTCAGCATCAATCAACAACCCAAAGTCTCCATAAGAAATCAATATTCACACAAAGAGAAAGAGCACAGAAGCAGGTTGTAAAGCAAGAAAAAAGGCTGGAACACAAAACAACATATCTTGACACTTTCATTTGAGGAAAGAGAAACATCTGCACATGAAGGCTTTGAGACCAGCTGCCATCTTTTTATTTTTACTGAAAGAGTGCATGAGGACAGCAAGAAAGTCTCTCCAAAATGCAGTCTCACATGGGCAAAAACAAAGCTCGTAAAAATCGAAGAACATAGAGAGAAACAAGCAAACAGCCGAGCATGCACACAAAGAAAGAAAAAGAAAAGAGAATCATGTCACATGAATTGCCAATTACAAAAGCAAAGCTTGGGCTGTTTTATTTGCTGGAAAAGAAACCAAGCACATGGTAGCAACAACACCTTCGGCAGAGCAAAGAAAGAAGAGCAAATCCTTGCTTATAAATAAGAAAGCTTACAAAGGAGGAAGACATTCCATTTCAATGATCCCATTTTCAAATTAATCCATTCTTAGCGACTTCTTTCTTTTCCTTTGTTTGTTTTATTAGTTTAGGAGTAGTTTCCTTTCTTTCCTTAGCAATTTTTCAGTAGTTTAGATTCCAAAGCATTCTTCACGGTTTTTCTTGATTACTTGTTGTCTTTTTCTCTTGGGTTTTCTTCAAAGAAATGCAAAGCCTTTCTCGGTTGTTTTAGCAAATTTTTCAGCCAACCTTTGTTGTTTTCTTCATTCTTTCTTCATTGTTTTGTTCTTATTGTTTGGTTAGTTAATGAGTTTAGATTTTGCAACCACCAAGCTTGAAAGACAAAGAAGAAGAAATTTGTTGTTTTTGTTCCTTGGAAGCTACGGGTGCAAGAAACAAACCATGCAGAATTCTTGGTCTTCAAGTCTTCATCTACGGGTTTTATCTTTTCTTATTTCCTTTAGTTTTGTTTAGTTTAATTTAGTTATTTTATTTTTCTTTCCTTGTTTTTGTGTTTAGTGTTATTTAGCAATTTTAGTAATTTAAGTTTTGTATTTTGTTATGAAATTTTTGGCTACCACCTACGGGTTTTGTTGAAGTTTATTTTTATTTTTTTTCTTTTTGCAATTATGTTTAAGAAATTGGTGTTGTTCTTCTATTTTAATATGAACTAAATTCTTTTTCTAGGGTTTAGATGTAGCCTAACTATGAAGTCTTAATATTTTTCTATTAATATAATTTGATTTAATTTTCTATGGTTGAGTATTTATCTTTGTGCTTAATGCTTCTAATTACTTGATCACTAATTAGATGATTTGTTAATCATAACGAATTGGAAGAGGAGTTATGTGTCAAGTTCATTGAGATAAATGCCATAAATTGCATGTAGGATAGGAATATACCTACATGGTTTGTGTAGTTGCTATATGAGAATCCATAGAAATTAATGACTTCATAATTGTTGTAATTCACATAGGAATATAGTGAATTAGCAATTAGGAGGATTTTATTAGATCTCGGGAGGGACTAGTAAATAAATTAGGGAATCTCGACTATCAACCAAGAAATTAAATTAGATTATAGAAATAGATGAATATTAAGATGGAATAGTTATGGTGAAATCGAAAACTCTAGAGCTTTAGCCAATTTGATTTATTACTTTACTTTGCCTTGCTTTGTTTTAAATTTATTTTTTTTATTCAAGTTTTAAATTTAGTTTTAATTTAGTTTATTCATAAAATATCTTTTATCATTTAAATAGAGGTAGAATTAACTAAATTTCGGTAGTTGATAAACAATTAGTCCTTGTGGGAACGATAAATTTATATTCACTTTATATTACTTGTTAACGATCACGTGCACTTGCGTGTAAAATCGACCAACATATCCTGAGAATTCTTTGATCCAATTTGTAAATTAAATCATCTAAAACTTTGCTATTGCATTGCAGGTTGCCAAAGCTGCTGATCGCATGAGGGATTCTACAAATGAGGAAGGCTGCGAAATTCTAGTGAACTTCTGAGAAAATGTTGATAATTTCTCGCATCGTAAGGTTTAGTTGTTACACATTGCCAGCATGGTTGCCCCTTCTTCATTTTTGTGTTTGCACTGTATACAAGCTGCTGAGGTACTGTCACAGAGATTTTGATCCTTGCAAAAATGAGAGGATTTAATTCGTGTCATTTGCCATACTCAACACCAGATTTTCCCATTTCCCACTGCTTTAAACATCATACAAACATATATTTGCGCTGTATTTTTTTATTAAATGTGAACAACTTACAATCGTGAATATAGGCATGACGTGGATGCGTCAATAAATAAAATAAATTACTTTTGTGACTATTAAAATGAATAAAGTAATCAACAGAGAATGAGTACGTGATAATGCTCTGTTCTCATCCCCAAATCTACAAAGATTTCAAAACTTGCAGCAATTTCTCTGTCAAAGCACATCCCGGAATGAAATGTAATCAAATAACGTAGGCTGAGAGTGCAGCATAAACTCGCAGGACTTTGGCTAATAGAAATCAAAAGCAATGTATAAAAGAAATGCACTGTACAGTAATTCTTCCGGAAAGACCAGCCGTGATAGCTATTTGGTTGGATTGCCTGAGTTTGGGTGCTTATGCATACCAGTCCAGGGGCCATCTAACTTATGCTGTTACATTTTTGCACCATACTAATTGGTCGAAAAAGTGAGTAAACTCACAAAAGCTTTCAAAATTGAGCTTTTAAAAAGCCAGTTTTAGGTTGATAACCACAACTATGTAAGAATCAACTCCTTTTTGGGTTCAAATAATGAGTTTGTTCGACATCAATATCATCGTTGTCCATGTCAACATCATCATCATCATCGATGCTCAGTATCTTCTTATCTTTCTGTTCCACAGCACATCCAACAAGTTGGTTTGCTTCTGCTTTTTCCTCTGCTGTTTTTGCCAAAGAAAAAAGGATGTTTTTTGCTTTTTGATCAGGAATAACACCACTAGATCCCATCTCATTGTACCAAATTACAGCACTGTCGAAACCAAGATTCTTGCCATGTGCCATAATGGTAGTGAAGATAGTTTGATTTGGTTTGATACCACATAGCCGCATTTCCTCATACTTGTCCATCATCTTCTCAAGATTATTAAGTTTGGCATTCTCCTTCATTAGAGTCCCATATGTAATAATATTGGGTTCGAATCCATCTTGTTTTATCCTTTTGAAAAAAATTTCTGCACCCTCCATATCAGATGCATTGATATAGGCTGATAACATCGTTGTGCAGGAGCAAAGATCTGGTGTACATCTGAAAGGCAAACATGTCAAATCAGCTGTTTTTATTTTGAGGCAAATCAGGTCAAAGAATACATTATCAGTTGTTGGAGACTGCATATTCCTAATCACTCATATAATTCAGAATCACCAAGAAAAAATATGGTTGCCAGGTGAGAGACGGGGAGACCAAATCGCAGCCATTATAATTACCATAATAGCTGATATTGTGGAATGACAGCTTTGACTCATTGATTTTCCTCATCACGACAGGTTACACACTGTTGGACTATTTGACTTACCTATCATACCAAGCTTCTACTCATTAAATATATTGGCAAATCAGTCTTAAAAAAAATGAGTTAAAAAAAAGAAGATGAGAGTCAACCTCTTTGAACCCACATTCATACTAGCTAGTTTTTCTTTATTGAGGAAGAGTTCCGGTAATGTTTTACAATGAAAATTCAATTTTGGACGGGAACAAATGTACATACAATAGGTTACACGAAACTTAAAATAAGATATACAAAGAGCTCACACTAGCTAGATCTCTACAAGCTTGCATGAACTACATGCCAATGGAATGAAGCTAATTTTGAACCTGTTCTTTCCAAAATTTCTGTTGAAGAAGAGTCTTATGAGTGGATCACTAGGAGAGGACCATGAAGCTCTAACTCATAAGATGAGATATGGCAAGTTCTGCTATAACAAAAAATCAACGTTCTCAGGCATGATTAATTCAATTTGCTAATGCTGACTGGAGTAGGCTTAAGCCTATGGCACATACACATTGAATCACCTTCAATTTATCTCACTCATCTTCTCAGAAGTCTATGGTGGCAAGTTATCTAACAAGTATATTAGGAGAAAATTCTAATATTGTTATGGGAAAATAAACAAGAGAAATTTGTAGGTTTGCCGTGGAAGGTTTTCCAAATATATGCTGTTCGCATTTGGCAAATGCGCCCAAATAATTTGGGCGCATTTGCCAAATGCGCAATTCACGGCCCGGAACTGTGCAGGTGTTTGGGCGCATTTGTAAAATGCGCCCATAACCCTTTTGAACCGTTTGAACCTACCAATCACGGGCGGAAGTTAGGGTTGCTTGGGCGCATTTTACAAATGCGCCCAAGTGTTGCAATATATACGCTGGTCCAAATTCTCCGCGCAAATCCTCTCCTCTGCAATTCTCTCTCGCAATACTTCATCCTGCAAATCAGCCGGCCTCCTCACCCATTTTGGACTCCATTACATCCGCTTGCCTCCTCTTCTCAGTTCGGCCTCAGGAATTTTTGTCTCGCTCCTCGAATTTCGTCGGTGTCTTCTCATTTGTCCGGCGGAAACCTACAAATTTCGGCCTCTGAAATTTTTTGACCGTCGGTGTCTTCTCCATTTTCTCTGGTTGCCGTCGCACTTCCAAGAATTTCAGCCTCCATTTTGCAGCGCCGTCGCCGTCGCCGTCGCCATAATTCAGAATTTCAGCAGCCTTCTGTGGTCCTTCTGTGGTCAGCGGCCTTCTTTTCCGGTCGTCCATTGAGGAGCACGGCCGAGTGAAGCTACATTTGGCGACTGACGCCAACCGACGCCGCCACTGCCACCGCGACCGATCTCAATTTCCGGCAGTTAGCAATTAGGTAATTTTAATGAATTTTTAATTAATTAAAATTGAGTTGATTCAATTAGGTAATTTTGGTTTAAGATGATTTGTATTAATTGATAGTTAAATTTCGGAATTTTGGAATGCTTAGTATACATTGCAAATTTAAATTTATGGATTCAAATTTGTGCTGATGACCAGAGAGTTATTCCCGATTTTAATTTCATGGACTTGTGGTGGATTTAAATTTATTTATATTATTTGATTGTGAGTATGTATTTGGAATTTTGTGGGATTCGTTGTGTATTATTTGGGATTTATATAATGATGAATTTGTGGAAATATTGTGAGTTTGGAATGTTGAGGATAGATTTTTGATAGTGAGTATGTATTTGGAATTTTGTGGGATTCGTTGTGTATTATTTGGGATTTATATAATCATGAATTTGTGGAAATATTGTGAGTTTGGAATGTTGAGGATATATTTTGAAATGTTGAGGATATATTTTGTGAATGTTGAGGATATATTTTGGAATGTTGTGAGATTTTAGCTAATGTGTTTGTTCGCATTTGGCAAATGCGCTCGAAATTATTTGGGTAGAATTTGTTAAATTTATTAGTAAATTGACAATTTTTTTGGTCCATTTATTGTATTAAAATATTGTATTAATTTAATTTTGTTATGCTTAATTCGGTTTGAAATGTATAATGTACAATATACAATGTACAATTATAAATTATAGTTTGGAAATATTCATGGAATTAAATTTGTCTTGATTATATATCAATTAAAATAGTTGGAAAATATAAAAGCAGCCTTTACGTTTATCGTGATATAATATATCTATTTTTGTCCACTTTTTCACAATAATTATAATTATAAAGTTCAAATTATAATTATTAAATCGCACAATGATTTAATCGAATCGTAATTAATAATTGTAAATATGATAAAGACAAAACATTAATTGCATTAGTTTAAAGAATTATTAATTATAACATTACATGTCCAGATTTAAATAATTATTTGTGAATTAAATTAATGTTTATGAAGTTATTTATTATACATGAATAAGAATATGTATATATACTACTAAATTATATTAATTAGACAAATTTGTATGCATTTACAACAATATTTAAGTAAATATTTATTAAAAGTAGCACACTCGTAACTAATTATTGTAAATATAATCAAAAAAATAATTACAAATAATTTTACAATGAAATATTAATTATAACATTACATTACAATATTTAAATAATTAATTGTTATATTAATTAATGTTAATGAAGTTATTCATTTTACCTGAATAATAATATGTAATTACAATATAATTACATTGTAAGGACAAATTAGTAGGAATGAACTAGTCCGTATTAATTAAGTGTTTACTATAATATTGACTTAAATGATTAATCACAATCGGATCTATTTTTTGTAAATATACTTGGTTCAATTATTTTAGTTGCATTTGTTTAATGAAATATTAATTATTCAGAGGATCCAGTGTGTTGCCGTTGATAGAAAAAATCTCATTCTCTGAGTTAGAGACCTTAATATACCAGTGTGTTGCCGTTGATAGAAATGTGTATATGTTGAAACTGTTATTCCGTCGACCATGCAATTTTCGTTCTTATTTAAATTATAGTGGCCTGACCATCGTAGACGACTTTGGAATGGAAGTTATGTACGAGATTGCACAAGAGTTTGACTCTTTTCTAGCTGAAATTTATATCACAGTGGTACCACGATCTCACAGTGGTACCATCGGCACAAGTCATGGTTCATTCCAAGCTCTCCTACGATCTATTCCTGAGTATATCCCGCGGCAACTTTCTGATTCAGATCCTCTCTCCAATATTGGCATTTTACCATCTGTGTCCAGTCCTCCGGTGTCAACTTCTGATCCTTCGTTACTAGGGGCACCTACATCGATTGGTTTGTCAATTATTCCGGTCCAAATGCCAGGGACTTCGTCATCACATCCAGAAATGCATTCAACTTTTTCTCCTACGTCTCCTAGTACATCCGCTCCTGAGAGTCCAATGTTTCGGTTATCCCTGACTTCCCAAGACCAAGGGATCGAGGGAAGATGTCATACGACAAATAATGCTTTTGTCGATGATTTCACTACTCAACATCCATCAGCCGAGCCACTTTCTCCTGAAAGGGAGAAGAGTTTAGAAGCGACAACGACACGGATAGTGGTCCCGACCCAAATGCGTCGACCCTATGTCCGTCATGATGATCGACCTAGTCTTCCTTTGACCAACATTGAACGCTTCCGACTCCCAATGCCTACAATCCGAGGGGTTTGGCGTTCTTCAATGACATCGGTCTTCGAGAATAGTGATCCCTGGCCGAGGTGAAATTGGTCGATTCGAGTGTGGAGTGAAGATAATCAGGAGATATGTTTGGGAATGTTATTTGTAGACAAAGACCAATTGAAAAGGGCAGTTAGTTTATGGTCTTGTAATCACGTTCGGGAATTTAAGGTAATAGAAAGTAAACTCCGCACTTGGGTGGCCAAGTGCAAGGTCCAGTGTCTGAATGATGATTCAGAGGATCCGACAATGTACGGCCCACCTTGTTTGTGGATTGTCCGTGCATTGCATAAGCGTACTCATGGAATGTGGGAAATCACGAAGTGGGTATCCGAGCACAATTGTCTTGGGGCAAACCAAGGAAGTTATCACTCCAATTTGACTTCCGCTCTCATAGCCACTCACATCTCCCATGCCGTGGAGAAAGATCCTAGTTATGCTGTAAAAAATATACAAGCAGACATTAAGAAAGTTTACCAAGTGGAAGTGACATATAAGAAAGCTTGGCATGGTCGCCGAAAGGCAATCGAATCTGTATATGGGTCTTGGGAAAGTTCTTTCGCGGAGTTGCCACGTTATATGGCGGCCCTACAACAGTCTAACCCAGGAACCATTGTCGAGTGGCAACACCATCCTAATTCCAGTCGTGCTGTATGGACTTTCAAATATGTCTTCTGGGCGTTTGGTCCGGCCATTGAAGCATTTCACAGATGTAGGCCTGTAATCAGTGTTGATGGCACTCACCTTCGGGGTGGTTATAAAGGAAAAATGCTTGTGGCGGTTACCCAAGACGCCAATAATAATATTCTCCCATTGGCATTTGCCATTGTGGACGAAGAGACAGTGAGTAGTTGGAGTTGGTTCATGCAACAATTGAGGTTGCACGTTGTTTATGATCGCCACCCACTTTGTGTCTTGTCCGATAGGCATAAGGGTATATTGCATGTAATGAGCCACGTTGATGAATGGAAAGAACCAATAGCTTTTCACCGATTTTGCCTGAGGCACGTTAGGAGTAATTTTATGGCCAAATTCAAAAACCTACAGTTGAAAAAGCTTTGTTGGTTCATTGGTTGTGCTAGGCAAAAGCGGAAGTGGAAATTGTATCGTAGTCAGATTAATTCTTTAAGCCCTGAAGGTTGGGAGTATTTGTCTTCTATAGATCGTACGCAATGGTGTTTAGCTTACGATGGCAACCACCGATGGGGCACTCTGACCACCAACATTTCTGAAAGTTATAACAATGTCCTTCGGGGCTTGCGACTTTTGCCAATAAGGGCAATTGTGGATATTACTTTTCATAGAATGGTGGAGTTGTTTAGACAACGGTTAGTAGCGGCGCATCATTGTCGTTATGAGCTGCCATGTAACATTTGGGCAATTTTTAGAAGGGCTGATTCAGCTGCTCAGGGGCACAATGTAATTGAATTTGACTACGAAAATGGGGTGTATGAAGTTACCACTGCCCGACACGTTGACGGTACAGGAGGAAATGTTCAAACCGTCAGATACTATAGGCGACATTGCACGTGTGGGAAGTGGCAGATGTATAGGTACCCCTGTTCTCATGCATTATCAGTGTGCAGAAGAAGGAGGGACAATCCGTACACATTGGTGAATGAAGTGTATACTGTGGACACCTATCGTCGACAGTATGAGGGTAGTTTCACTCCAATGGCACACCCAGATTATTGGCCAGAGCCTGGATGGGCGTTACAAGCCGACGAGGATATGTTTTCTAATTATTAGGAACAATTTTTTAAATGTATCATTAAGAAAATACAGTAAATCCCCAACTTAAACAAGTTGTCATAGAGTTAGCAAAGCTACGATAAACAAAATGTTACAAAGCACACATTTGTATATGATCAAGTTTGAAATACCATATCTCTATGATGAAACGGCAAAAAATACTTGCTAGTGAATCATTCCAACATCATGTTGTGCTTAAAAAGGTACATTCTAGGGCACTATTCTAATATCTGCTCTACCTTCAACTTATATAGGCCCAAATGGGAAAAAGTAATTCACAACAGCAATTCTAGTTAATTAATGTTTTCAATTGTTCGTTGCATAAACCCAAAATCCAAAATTGTAAATATTAACTTCTAAACTTCAAAACCTTAGATCTCATACCCTAAACCATAAACCCAAAACCCTAAACCCTAAAAGCTAAACCATAAACTTCGAACACTTAATGGCCTAATGCAATACATAGTAATACAACAATTGTAATCCTATTATTATTATTTTCTTGTCATTATTAATATTATATATATATATGTACGTGCCATGCAATAAATAAATATTCCACCTATAAATAAATAAAAGGTACATTGAAAGACACTTTACACGTATTATCATTATATCGATAATTTATTTAATATTACAATAATTTATACTTATATATATTTATCCTTTATATTTAAATAAACAAATAGTGTCGTCAAAATTTTAAACTCTAATTGTATTAACATTTACATTTTATGAATTAGTAGGGTCATTCATATGATATTAATTCTTCATATTGTTACAGGTATTAAATTTTTATTATTCATATCTTACTATTAATATTATTGTAATTCTTATATTTAACTATCATTATTACCTTCTTTTAAAATAATTATAATAATAAAAAAATGTCATTCAAAATTATTATAGTTAATAATAATAATATTAATTATTAATGTTATTAATTATTATAGTTTAAATAAATTAAAATTATAAATGTTATTCAAAATAGTTAATGATTTTATTTTATTCAATTGTGGGCTATGGCGCATTTCTTGAATGCGCCTATAGTCTGGGCGCATTTTAAATGCGCCCATCTTTGGGCATTTCAAATGCGCCGTATCCTAAGCGCATTTTAAATGCGCCAGACTTAAGCGCATTTCAGAATGCGCCAGCCCGATGAATAGGGCCTAGTTTGATGGCATTTCACAAATGCGCCCATAAACTGGGCGCATTTGTGAAATGCGAACATCACATTTTGGGAACTATTTCCTCCTTCAACCTACGAATTTCCATTGTTTTTTTCCTAATCATACAAAGGGAAAAGCCTCGTATATTAGCTGTATTTGTCCTGACAATCATCTTTGATTCTTTCTCAGATTTTCTCACAAAGTGCTTCCTAACTAATGAATGTGAATGTATTGCGTTCGACCTCCTTCCAATTTTCTTATTTTCTTTTCTAGTTCCCCACTTCACATCTTAAATTGGGGAATGGATCATGTACCTGTTGAGTTTTTTCGTTGTTCAACACCGAGATAACCTAAAAATATATCAACCTTGTCTTGGTGTCATGATACTGTTGCTTAATAGATAACTATTTTTTTACCTCAAGAGGTGTACAACCTTCATACATGCGTTTAAGATCATTTAGTGCCTTAATTCTCTCCCGATCTAATCCTACATCTTCTCCATGGTCTGCGTTTAAATAGATTACTGCATTTCAGTACATAGCAAATGATTCTCTCAGCAAGTACTGGTGGGTAATTAATTTTATGCATGGTCATATGATAAACCTGTAGCACTTCAATCCTGAAATTGTAAGAATTATTCAAATTTCAAAGAAATGCAAGCATATGAAAATAGAATTTGCTAGGTAAAAAGCAGTAGGACATTTGGAGTTTTGTAAAAGGAGGAAAAACCCATACACTTGAAGTTCTCGCAAGTTAATGGGAATGTATGACTCTCAGCTTTGACTTTCTTTTCTCGTCCCTTTTTTCAACTAGTCTCGCCCCAAAATTTCCACACCAAATCCAAATTCGACAATATGACTTAAGCTGGGATCATGAAGCCCATAGAAAGCTAACAAATCATTCCTTGACTCTACACGAAAATAAAAGCTTAACAATGGCGCTGAGTATCAGACAATCAAACACTCAAAAGTGAATATCAGAACTTCCAGTCTACGAGAGATCTATAAGGAAATATGCAGAGAAATAAAAATTCACCCCAATGCATTTTCATCACCACCATTAGGAAAGAGCCACCAAAAGTTAGACTATGTAAAAATCCTTGACTTCATGCAAATCCTCCGGCAACAAAAAGTCAAAGAGGAAATAATTAATTTCTCTTGTGGTTCATTCCAATATAGTTTTTTTGTGGATATAAAAAATTCATAATAATTAAAACAAAAAGAGAAAGGGTATCAAGGGGAAGCATAACTATATTAATAAAAATTAGATAGCTAAAAAAATTACCTGTCCCTTCTCATGCTTTTGAAGACTGTACGAGCTTGTTCAATCATTCCCGATATTGCAAATGCATCAAGCAAAATATTATAGGCTTTTTGTGATGGCCTGGAAGTGGACAAAACAGGTTAATTTAATCAGCAAGCAGAAACCAAACAACGACAAGGCATAGACTAAATGAAAACACACTGAACTTGTAAAAGGTTCGGCATGTCCACATTTTACCACAACAATGGAATAAATTGCTCTCCTATGAAACGAAAGAAGCCAATTAACAATCCCTCATGTATGTTACTTGCAGCTTTCATCTACATTATTGGGACAGACAAAGTATACTTTTCTTTCCCATTCCTAAAACATTGCCAATGTCTTTGATAGCCTTTGATGGCTAAGCAACCTTCACGGATGGTAGACAATGGGAACATTTCCTACTTCCAAGCACAATTCTTTGCAATAGATTTAACATAAATTTATTGCAATTTTTTTTTGAAGGAAAAAAGAAGAAAGAAGAATAACTCCTCGTGCATTTGGAATTACTCTATTGTCAAAATCATACTGAACTTCCATCATTGTATACTAATGTCCTTTCACAACCTTCTCACATACATAACTTACAATGGCCTCTTCTCCCTGTTGTTCTCATATAAATAGTTGCTGCAGCACACAAAACGAATTCAGATTTAAACAAAGATTCAAATGCATTTCTTTGCTCCTAGTGATCAACTACAACTTACATCTAAGGGATAAATGCTTTGAAAAAACAAAGAACAATGTTTTAGAAGGGAAAAACCAAAAAGAAAATGAAACAAGTTATTACAGAAAAACCATCTAAATTAGGCAAAAAACTGCAAGAAACTAATTACAAACTTGACACCAGCATCATCTCTTCAAAAACTGTTAAGGCCTCTTCTTCTCTTCTAGCTTTGCCAGATGCCTTAATGAGTAAGGCATAGCTTACAACATCAGGTTTAATTCTGGCTCTTTGCATCTAAATTAGGAACAATTAAGAAAATATTATTCACAAACCGAGTTGTAAACTTGTATGTTTTTGTCTCATTAGTGTAACAATTACTTTGTCAAAAGAATAAAAAATAAATAAAGCCAAAATAAGGGGAAAAAAATACTATGCAAATATCCAAAAGTTCCCTTTACAAAGCAGTAATCTAGCGCTGTGACAGAAATGCAGCACCTGTAAATGAACTCAGAAAAATATAGTGAAGGATATATGCACACACAATAAATGTAACCAGAAATGAGATTATACATGCACACTTTACATGCCTGATAGATTGCAAAATATTTGTCCTATCATTGTGTTGTGTATCTTTTTAAGTTAATTCAAGTCAATTCAATAGATTTTTTCTCAAAATACATAGAAGGATAGATACTTTGAAATTTATCTGCTCATATATTCTTGAAACTTCCTTGTAGTTATTCTCAAATGACATTAAGCTATTGTAAGTAACAATAGTTTGTTTAACCCCCGCTCAGCCATTTACGAAAATAAGTGACGAGCTTTGTCATAATTTCCTGCCTTCTTGTACATATAAATCATCATGTGAAACATCTTCTGATCAGGTTTTAGAGGAGAAGCATCATTGTTTAGAAGAACTTCAAAAACCTCTTCAGCTTCTTTAAACTTTTTGCCCCTGCAGTAGATAAAGAATTATAATGCAATACAAGCATCAACAATGAAAACAAGCGTGCATCATAACAATGTATTAATAGCATCTGTCATCCTTTTGCCATGTCATTTTAAAAGCAATGGAAAGCAAATAAAATTCTGACGATATTCCCCTAAATACATAGAGGTAGCACAAATTATTGGACAAGATAATCAAACAAGAAAGTTGAGGGGCAAAAGATGAAAAGGAAACTTCTCATTCATATGGCATGTGTCATGATATAATAGAATACGTTAAAAGAATTAGGCATTCTTGTATGGCTTAACCTTCCAGCTGATAGCACAAAATGGATACAACACTTTGCCATAAGAAGCTATAAATGAGTACACATGCAAGGGTCTAATCAATTATTTACAAGTAAAATCTTGTAAGTTAATCACATTTATATACATACTTTATCATCTTAATTGCAAATTTAATTAAAACATCATAAGCATGTCTTACCTTTTCACCTTTTTTTTTCTTCTTTGTTTTTTTTTTTTGGTTTCCATATTTCCCAACTGAACAAGAATAGTTTCACATGGGAGGTTATCTGTGATGCACATCTTTTACAGTCGAGCAGCATCCAGCTTCTTAGTTCTGTTACTTTGACTCTCTCCAATTCACTAGAGTATCTACATTGATTGATACACCAACCTTTTTCATCCATTTCTTTTGCTTCTCAAATCACCCACAAAAAGGTGTAAGGAAATATATTCTCACCATCTGTACTTTCTCTCAAACACACTACCTTTGGAGATAAAGAACTACTAATTTCAATTCCCCACTGTTTGATCAAAGTGTCAAAACCACTCGATTATATTAAGTGTCTACAACTCAGTTGAGCTTATTCTACCAAGTAAGAAAACACAACAATATTTGTCAGTGAAAGAGAAGACGAAAAAACCAATCATTGTCGCTTGATTCAGCTTAATGTATTTCATGTCACAGTTGAATATTTTGTCCTGCAGAGGGGAGTTGGAACTGATACATTGTTATTGTGGCATTGTTCCCACACAAACAAATTCGCCTTCAAAATCTCCACAATAACCAGTTTCAAGGCTTCATTGAAGTTTTTTTAACCTAGAAACTATGTAAAAAATGAGTTTCATAAACAGGAATTCTATATTCACCGAGCTGATGTTGTTTCACACAGGTTTTGGGGACTTCTACATTTCTTCATAGAGAAAACTTACATAACATAATCCTAAAGAATTTTTTTATCCTCATTAATGATCTAAAAAAGTTGCAAAATGTCTAAACAAGTTAGAGAGCAGATTGGAAAAAGCAAGTACCTCGACAAAACTCTTAAGAATTATTTGATGCGTCAAGGCAGAAGGTTCAAGTCTTGAAGATTGAATCTTTCGAAATATTGCCTCAGCCTTGCCATATGCTTCCATGAGAGCAGTATGAGATATCACACTTGGAGGATACATTTTCTTGTTCATGTAGCTTAATATCCTCCCGGCCTTAACAAAGTCCCCCAGCTTTCCATAGGCAGTAATCAGCATGAGAAAATCCATTTCGTTGAAGTCCCACCAATGCTGAGTCTGAAGCCATTCCAGAATCTATTTCCCAACAGATTTACGACATTACAGTCAAATCCACAAAAAAGAGGGAAAAAGCAACCATAGAAAGGAAGCACTAAATCTTTTATGAAAGAAAACCACTGCCAACGTCGATGTTAAAAGAAAATTTAGCAAATCTTTTGACAAAAAGATTATTTAGAAACTTAGTGTGTAAAGTATCAAGAGAGATGGGATTAAAGTCCAATTTATAAAATCACTAATGTTGAAACCTTAATTAATTCAATATTAGATATAATGTTTAATTGTGAACTCAATAAGTACGTCATTCTAGTGGTCTGAATGCTATATTAATGTTCCATGAAAGATATTCCCGCTAGAAAGGAAAGACCAATAACTCTAAAATGTTCTCCACACTCACACCATGGCGTGAGAGGAATTCACACCACAACGTGCAGAATGGTATCAATTTTGGAAGCAGTGGATTAGTCATGCTGGGGGTGACTTAGAGCCATGTGGCAGTGTGAGTTAGAACCATACTATGGCGTGACTAAGAAGTTCGAATTTTTTGACCATAGTGTAATTGAAGGTTAGGCCACGACATGAGTTAACATTTAGGGGGTACTTGGTTGGAAGGAATAGGATTCAACAATGAAAATAATTCCATTATATGGTACTTGGTTGACTATAATAAGAATGGAAATAGCAACTTGATTACTTAAAATTCCTCAATCACCTATTACCTACTCTTCCCCCTTCAATCAAACTCATCAATGGGAATTTAATGAATATTACCAAAATTACCCCTAATCTCATTATCCCAATTATTATTTTTTCTCTCTCATCCCTTTCACTTTACTTTTTCTCTCATCACACTTATTCTTTTTTCTCCCTCATTGCTCACCACGATTACTTTCTTTCTCACCACTTTATAATGTTTCACTCTCTTTTCCCTCTCACTTCTTTTTCTTTCTCATCCCTCTGTATTGTTATTTTTTCTCTCATCATTTTTCATTTCACTTTCTCTCTCATCACTTTATTTCTCTCTCATTTCTCATCACTGTTACTTTCTCGCTCCACATTCTCTCTTATGACTTTATAATGTTACTCTCTCTCTTCCTGCTTTTTTTCATCCTCTTCATCAAGTATTTTCTCTCATCATTTTCTCTCTTATCACTTTATAATGTTACTCTCTCTCTCTCTCTCTCATCCCTCTTCACTCTTGCTTTCTGTCTCATCATTTTCTCACTCCACTTTCTCTCTTATTATTTTATAATATTTTTTCTCTCTCTTGCATCTCACTCATTTTTCTCACGCCTAAGGCTCTGACGTGCTAAGGGAGATTTTTATCAAGAAAATGAGTCTTTGGGTGGTAAAAGGCAATTAAAGAAAGAGAATATTGCAACAAAGTTTTTAAGGAACAAATCTTTTATTTTATTAATGGATATTTTCTTATTCTTGTTATATTTCCCTTTTAGAACAGAATTTGGTTTTTAGTAACTCTATAGAATTGTTATTATTACCATATTTTAGGAGTCATCTTATGTTATAAAAGGGGGAACCCTAGAGGTGCCAAACAATATCAAGCAGCCGCCTCTTCCTCCTAAATATACATTCATCTTTCTCTACTATAGGCTTAGAAATTTCTCAAACAATCGAAGGAATCATGTGTGCCACCATGATTGGCTAAACAATTATTTTCTTTTTCTTTTTCTTTTGATCAAATGTAAAAATTTACTATAGATAAAAAATTAGGTTTTATACCATCACCGGGTATCCCCAGGCAAACACTTCAGTGAACAAATTCCAAACTATTTTACTATCATATCTATAAGATCATGACACTTGGGTATAATGCGTATCCTACCTTGTACACTTGTGTCATGATCCTATGTGCAATATCTAGAGGAACAGGAACTTGTCCCTCAAACTGCATCCGGTTTCGAAACAACCAGATGTAGTACACAGTGCATACAAAAACCAACCGTTTCTTCCTGCTAATACAAAAACACTTATTTTCTGATTTAAGGAAAAGATTGATTTCAATTGCAATCACTGTGAGATTTTGTTATTAAATTTATATTTCTTACTTTTAATTCAAGTACTTGTTGATTCTTGATCTAATTCTTATGAATAATTGATGTTGGTTAATTTGACAAATTAATTCTTTATCTTTTATTCTATTGCTATCCATAAGTTCAGCTATCCATAATTATCATGATTGAGTGGTACAAGTAGCAACTAAGTTAAATATGTTTATGACTTGAAATATGCATGCTTAACCTAGGGGAATTAATGGGATAAGATTAATTTACCGCAGGTATTTCGGTTCTTTAATTTTGATTTAATTGTTTTCATAGATTTAATACTATCATTAATTTAATATGGAACGCTATCATGCCCAGTCAATTAATAATATGTTTTGATTTGGGTGCTAGGCTTGATTAATTATATTAGTAAAATAGAAATTTATTACGGCTATCCTAATAAGTTTCAAGTTAAATATTTGAATTTACAAGATAATTTTTCATGACTCATGATCAATGATGCAATTTAATGAGATCAACTCTTGGATTAGAAGTTTGGTAAATTTGGTAATTTTTTTCTCTCTATTTTTTTATTTGAATATTTATTTAATTATTTGTTAGAATTTTGTCAAGTAGTTATTTCTTCAACACCCCCCCCCCCTTTTATTTTATTCATTTATTACTATTGTTCAAAGCTTAAAACTACACTTTCGGTTTCCTAGGAATTTGACTTGGTCCTCTATTTCTGCAAGTTAATCTTAAAATCACTCGAGAACTAGTGATTAATTTTGTGAGTTTCGACAAACCCGTCACAATTACAAAACTAATCAAGTGTTTTTGTCATGCATGAGGATATGTATTGTTAATTACCGACACATACATATGTATATCTGAAAATATTGTGCAATATCATGAATTAAAAGGCAATGTTGAATATACATATTAAAAATAACATAACTTGCTTGCCATTTATCATTTTAAACATTTTGACTACAAATACTAGTACTACTTCCAAATATTAAATAAAATAATTTCAATTGCCATTTGGTATTCTAATATATATTTATCCAAATAAATTACAAAAATTATGTTTACACATAATCGGCATATTTATTCATAGGAAAATAAATACATGCTTTATCTTTACAACTCCTTATCAAACCATTCGAATTTTAATTTGTTTTAAAAATTTTTAGTTTATTTTCTTTATTTTTAAGTTAAAATAATATTATTAGTTATTTAAATTTTACTTTCAAGTGCAATAAATAGTTAATCTAAAATAAACCAAATTGTTTGTCATGAGTAGGGTTTTGATTTTTCAGTTTATATTAAAATATAAATTTTGTAACCCATATTTAGCTTATATATATTTTGGAAAAATTATTTTTTTATATTGAAAAATTTTACTTATTACTATAAGTTAAAACTAGGAGTTGCTCTTATTAGTTTGGCAAGACATTTTATCAAAACCAAAAAAAAAAAAATCTGTTTTTTCCTCTATAAGAGTCATTCTCAATAGAATTTTTCTAAAATTTAATATTTCAATCGACAAAATTATAATAAAATTTATTTTACTTATAAGTTAATTTAACAAAATAATTAATATATTTATAAAAATAAATTTAAAATATATTATAAGTATTCATTATATATTTTTAAATTTTTTAAACACATATGATTTTCTAAAAAGTATAAAAATCAGTATTTATTAAAAATTTAAAAGTAGGCCATGCCTTGAACCTCATGCATGTTAATCCTTTTTTTTTTTCCAAATTACCCTTGAACATATAGTATTTTGTTTTTAGTTAAATGAAATATAAAATTTTGAAACTTTCTAGTCAATCTTTGTAAATATCTTTCTAGTATAAATATATTTTATTTGGGAAAATTTTTATAAAAAAATGTAGTAATTGTGATATTAATAAAGAGGGTATAATTTTATCTCAATTTCTAATAAGGGCAAATTTATGTTTCTTTTCAAATAGAATTCTATTTTTGAAAGTAAAAAGGTTTTACGCCTTTAATATAACTAAATATCTAATTTTTAATATAAATCTTTCATATGAAATTAAAGATTTACTAGTGAAAAAAATTCAAATTTTTGAAAATAGAAAATTCAAAACTTCAAGGCTAGAATATTCAGAAAGCTGTCAAAAGTTAGAGAATTTCTTTAAATATTTTATTTTTCAATTTTTTGTGAATTTTAATAGTCACAGAAAGTTAAAAATGAAATATCAAAATATTGACTTATTTTTAGTAATTTGTAAGTCTATAATTATTTTGGTGATTTTTGTATTACATGACATGCAAGTTCACAAAAAAAAAAATATTTAAACTTAAATTGTGTGATTATTTATTTATAAGTTCAAAACTTAAAAGTTTTGCCTAAGTTTTTAAATTGTGTGATTATTTATTTAAAACTTCTTAGATTTTATTTTTTTGATGTTGAGATTAAAGAACTTGACTATTTAATTTCATATTTAGGCTTTTAAAGTTTATATATTTTAGGTTTAAAAACATCTAGCCTTGCTTCAGGAAATTGAAGAATGTATTAAAAAAAATACCAATCCTAAGAATTCATATTTTAAAAGACAAAGTTGTGATTGGAAAATCAATTGCTTTGCCCTTTTTAGGTATTAAAAGAAATTTTTACTTTTTTGTTTATTAAATAACTTCCATTGCCCCTTAGGACAACTTTTCCTTTATTTATTTTTGGGACTATTTATTTAAAAAATCATTTGAAATTTTTATATGCTTTGAGAAAAACTTTATTTTTTTTTACTTTAATAGAAAGATATTATTGTTTATCATTTAACTTTTAACTACAAATGCAACAAATAGTTTATTTTTGACAATTAACTTTTTTCTAATATACTTTAGAACTAAAGAATTTAATTTTTTTAATTTATACCATTATGTAATTTCTGTTACCCGCATAAAATTGAGTATTTTATTATAAATATTCTTATCAATCTAAATTTTTGATTTACAAACATTTCATGTATTAACATAACATTGAAACACTAGAAAATGTAATATTAAAAGTCACATAATAATATTCAAAGTTATCATATATTCAATTTCAATATGTGAGTTTCAATTAATTAAAAATTTTATCAAATTAATTTTATAGCTATTATTTAAACGTACATATACAAGATAAATTTTTTAATTAGGAAAAAATATAATATAAAATTTTAAGTTTATATTAATAGAAAGATTATACTTAAATTAGGAACAAAAGAAAAAACAATATTAAAGGGAGAACAAAATACCAATATTTCTCAAAAAACCAATGCTGGCTCAAAATAAGCTAAAAGGAAGAACTTCATAATTCCAAAAATAAAGTAAAATTAGTTAAAAGTACCAATTACATCTATTAAAAAGCGAAAAAAAAATATTTACTCAATTTTAGATTATCATAGAGTACTCCACATTTTGCATGGATCTAAAAACTAGTTATTATAAACGGAAGAGTAGGTGTTATTTTTTGTCTTTAGTTTTTTTTTTTTTAATTTAGGTTGTGCTGCGAATTTTACACGCAAGTGCACGTGATCGTTAACATTATTTAGACTAAAATTCTAGCGATTACCTAAACTTGCTCTAGCGATTACCTAACTTTGTTGGGACTAGGATGAGAGGGGTTCGATCCGCCTTTGATATTCTCTACTTTGCGACAAAGCAATTCTTTGCTAAAAGTGATAAAAATCAACAAACTAACTCTTTGCCAAAAGTGGGATGCAAAGCAATTCTTTGCTAAAAAATGGGAGCTTTGAGATTGTAAGATTTAAAGTGGCAAAGCAATTCTTTGCTAAAAGTGAGAGCCCTGAGATTGTATGAGTCAAAAAAAAAAAAAAAAGAGGAAGAAAGTATGGAGTTGTTTGCACCTGCACCAAAGCAATTCTTTGCAAGAAAGATTCAGTACCTTGCTTCAAATAAGAGACAATCAAGGAACTTTACCAGAGGCAAAAAGAGAAAAAATTTCGAACCTAATTTGGAAGTGAATGGTTTGTCTTGCACCAAAGTCATTCTAATTTGCAAAAGAGATTCAATACCTTAATCAACTTAAGAGACAAGAACCTCATTTTGAAGAAGTCAATGTGATACTTTCTAGATCTTTATATATGAATTGGTCCTTTCTCATTCTGTTATTAATTATAGATGCTCTTACTTGTAAACATACACACATATATATCGTTATATAGATTTTATTTCTTAAATTCAAAACATGCACTTGATATTAACGAATGTATTTTTGATGCTTTCAAATTTGGGAGTGGACTGCGGAGATGCCTATTGAACCCCTCTTAATGAAACTTCTCAACACCATAATTTTTTTTTTGGAAATTCTCAATACTCATAGACCTTAGCATTTAGTTCTTACTAAAATTGAGATCTTTGGAATCTAACTTGTAGACTATATTCATAGTGCTTTGTTTTTTCAAACAAATTAAAATTTGAATTCTTATCCGGCGAAAACTAGATGAACAAACACATTATAAAGAAAAAGTAAGAAATAAAATAAAATAAAAAATTCTCAATCATGGGGGACTATAGCCTTTAGTTTACTTTTGTGGAAAGCTGATATTTTTTAAAAATGCCCTAAGTTTCTTTATAGTCCATAAAGTTTTTGCTCGCAATATTAGTTCACTTGTGTATAAAACTGGTGAGTAATTCGAATTAGGAAACTTGATAGGTGCTAATTAAAGCGAAAAAGCAATATAAATCCAGAAATTGTTCATTTTGGCTGACGCAATATTTAGAAATTATAGTATTAGATTTGAAATTAAATAATAATGAATAAAATTAATAACAAGAACCAAAAACACTCTTTGGTCTTTAGTAGAAATTGATATTTCCTAGTACGTTCTAGTAGGAATTGTTTAAACATTCCATTTTTTGAAAAAATATTCCATGTCTTTTCTACACCATAAAATATAGCAGCCAGATAAAATTAAGAAAAAAAAAACCTTTAATTTTAAAGACACTGTCTATTTATATGTAGAGAGGCAAAAAAATAAATAAATTATATGGAGTTTACTAAACTAAAAATAAAGATGTAGAGATTGTACGAAATATTTTTTTTCCAATTTTTGATGATCTCCCCCCTTTTCCAGATTTGGGAACTTTGTCATTTTTGATAATACTAATTCTTTAACCTATTATTTGAAATTTTTAATAAATATAAAGTTTTACTATTTTTTAGAAAAATTTATGTGTTTAAAATCTTTAAAATAATATCACATTATATATTATTTTACTTTATTTTTTGAACTATCTAATTATTTTGTTAAATTAATTTATAAATAAAATAAATTTATGATAATGTTGTTGATTAAAATATTGATTTTTAAAAAAATTCTATTAAGAGCGACTCTTATAGAGGAAAATCAATACTTTTTGTGTGAAAATGTTTTGCTAAACTAATAAGAGTGACTCTTATTTTTAAATTTAGTAATGAGTAAAGTTTTTCAATATAAAAAAGTAAAGCTTTCCAGGATATTTATAAAAAAATACTTACAAAATTTATATGTTAACATAATTTTTTTTTAATTCATGATAATGCACAATTTTTTTTCCAAATATACATATGGGTATGTGTGGGTAATTCAAAAAATTTATATGATAATATAAATTAAAAATGAATCTCCATGCATGACAAAAAAAAAAAGTTTAATGAATTTTGTATTGGTTGCATTTGAAAGTAAAATCTAAGAAACTAATAATAATTTATATTAAAATAAAAAAGAATATGAAATCTTTTAAAGCAAATTAAAACTGTTTAAAACTGTTTAAAAAATAGTTTTAAAATTTTAAAAATTACACTTGAATCAAAGTGTAATTTGCAACCTGATAAGATGTATAATTGCATATCTATTAGGTCAATTTCCTTGTGTTTAAGTGATTAAAATGCTTATTTCTATGAATATTAAGTGTTTTTATTATTGATGGATATATTGGAGCTTTGTAGGAAAAATTTAACAAATAAAGCAAAATGTTATCTTTCTTAGCAAAAGCTTCAAGGTTTCTTTGTGCACATAGTCATCTTCCGGAGTTCATAACTCTTGATTCAGATGTCCAAATGAGATGATTCAAGATGATATGGAAAGCTGAGAAAGAGAGAAAAAACTTTCATGAATAAAGTTTTCTCAAATTCCGGAAGCAAAGGGACCAAATCTGGGCAGAAACTTGGGTTCAAGAGGTTCAGTTCTTTTCTGAATTTTGGCAGCTACGGGTTTTCTAATTTTGCAGCAGTTTGGCCTTATTTTTTTCAGCATCAATCAACAACCCAAAGTCTCCATAAGAAATCAAATAACATATTTTTAACTTTTAATCTTATTTCATCTGCTCTTTCTCTTTAACTCTTATATATCTTTTATTTTTTAAATATTATTCATGTGAACTTTTATTTGAATCATTATTAGTTTTAATTTTTTATTTTAAAAAATTAGTTTAGAATAGGGTTCTTTTTTTAATTTTGCTACTAAATTATTAACACCATTATTATTATTTACTTATTAATGAAAATACACGTTTATTTGTACATTTGTCATTGAAATTACCTTTTTCATATTTTTCTTCCTATTTATATATTCTTTATCTTTTTTAATTTTCATTATTTATTAATACAGAAACTTATTGTGGTAGTACTAATAAATAAACATTTTATAAACTATAAAAATATGTTTGTACTTAGAAATATTATTCTAAAATTAGTATTTTTTTCTTTTGGGTTTAAATATTGTTATACGTTAAGATTGAAAAAAATTAAGAAATGTTAAATTATATTTTGATAAAAGTACCAAAAAAGGTTGTCTCTATTATTGATATAAAATAAGAAGAATAATATGATATATGTACATGCCAAATAAATCATATTTAAAATATATTAATCTAAATGAAATAATGAAACATGAATTGTATTAACTTTCCCGTAAATATTTATATTATGTTCAAACATAAGTAAGTATTTAGAATTTTCAGAATTAAATTCCTAATATTCAAGTTCCCTTAAAAAGTATTCATTTCTCCATAATTAAATTTCTAAAAATCAAATTCACATATAATTTTACTTTCCTGCCAACTAGATGAGCCCTTTGGACATTTTTAAAAAATATTAGCTTTTCACAAAAAGAAACTAAAGGCTTTAGTACTCCATGATTGAGATTTTTTTTTTTTTTTTGAAAATTTGATTTCTTGCTCTTTCACTATAATGTGTTGGTTCATCTAGTTTTCACCGAATAAGAATGCAAATTTTAATTTGTTTGGAAAAACAAAGCACTATGCATATAGTCCACAAGTTAGAGTTACTTTTTCCAAAGATCTCAATTTTACGTAAGAGGTAAATGCTAAGGTCTATGAGTATTGAAAATTTTAAAAAAAAATTACTTTCTAAGTTTTTCATTTTTTCATTTTCTTTTATTGGGCTTCCCTTTGAATGGGAAGGTAAAAGTTTAGAATTTGAACCATGAACCACGGATGTAGTTTTTTCCATGTATCTCAAACTCTTACAAAAAAGAGGGGGAAAAAAAAAACCTTCGTTTGAAATTTTAATTTTTCATTTCAAATTAATTTTCTTATTATTTGTTAAATTCAGGTGGGTAGAAGATAGCCATAGAATTTAAAGCAAATGAGGAATTTTTGAAAAATTTCCATTTTTGCAAAAAAAAAAAAATGAAGAAGAAGAAAAAGGGTAAAGGTTAAAGTCCACAAGGATTGTGAATTTTTCAACATCTAATGTTCTTATTTTTGTCAAACATGTTCTTTCATTAAGCTTTGGTTTGGTCGAGTATGAAAAAAGGAAATTTGAAAACCCAAACCACATAGACAAATTTCTTTCAAAATAACCATTGCTTCTTTTCCATATAAACTGGGATGTTTTTGTATTTAATAAAAATTTATTTTCTCAAAAATTTCATAACTTCAATGTTTGTTATTATATAAGTAGAAAGAAATTTTAGAATTTAAGGCACAAAAGCTTTATTTTAAGTATCTCATTTTTTTTCCAAAGAAATATGTTTGGATTGTGTTTCGTTTGGAAAAAGTTAACTTTTTTCAAACAAAAATAAAACATCCAAACATCTTTTATTTCAAAATTTAAATTTTCCTCACATAATTTTAAAAAAAATTTCCTTTTATTTTCCCACCAAAATACTTTTTCTATCAAAAAATTCCCACATATTCCAATACAAAATTTCTCAAACAAATCTCAATCCAAACATAGCTATAGTGCATGAGAATTGAGATTTTTTTAAAATTCAATTTCCTTAATTTAGAAGTGTAATGTTATTTTTCGCTGGACTAAAAAGAAAACTTTCAAATTTAAAATAGAATTGAGATATTGTCTACCTATCACAACTTCTAGTGAAAAATGAAAGACCATATATAGTTCACGAAAGCTGGGAATTTTTTTAATTTATTTTTTTGAAACTCTTTATTTTCTCAAATTTTCATTATTCTTTAATTTTAATTGGAAAGAAAAAGTAGAGAATTAAATTTCGTTTCAAGAATCTTAATTTTGCAATTAAAATAATGGCCATAGTCCCCAAGAGATTATCTTAATTTTGCGCATAATGTGTTTGCTCATCTGATTTTCATTAAATTCATTAAATAATAAAATCTGATAATTTAAAACAACAATGAGTTTTTTTTTTGAAGGTAAGAGTGCTTTCCTAAATCCAAACAAGTAAGAAAGAATTAAAATAGTAACAAATGAAAAAAATTCAAAGTCCACTTAATATTATGGAATATTCATGTTAGACTCTTATGTTTGGATTGTGTTTCATTTGTAAAAAGTTAACTTTTTTTAAATAAAAATAAAATATTTAAACACCTTTTATTTCAAAATTTCCCTCCCAAATTCTCCTCACATAGTTTCAAAAAATTCTCTCCTTTATTTTCCCTCCAAAATACTTTTTCTACTAAAAACATTTCACCAAAAATTTCACACATTTCAATACAAAATTTCTCAAATAAATCACAATCCAAACATAGTAAGTGATTTCCCAACTCCCTACTCCTAACATGAGTTGTTAGGAGGACAAATGGATTGTTTTTTTCCAAAAATGATGGTGTTCACAAAAAACAATAAAGTTATTACCGACGAGGATGTTAGATTTTTTAAAAATATTAATTTTCTAAACTTTTCATAATTTTTTGTATGTTTATGAAGTTTTCATAAAATTCTTGAGGAAAAAAAATTATTTTAAACTGTCAAAATAGCACCATAATCTTGGTTTTCTTTTTTTCAACTTGTGAAATCCGAGTTCACCTTCAAATAAACTAGATTAGAAGTCATAGGTAGGAGTAAAATTTATGTTGCTGAGGAGTTTCATTAAGAAGGGTTCAACAGGCATCTCCCGCTGTCCACTCCCAACTTCAAGAACATAAAAAATACATTTGTTATCGTCAAGTGCATGTTTGTGTATTTACTAGTTAGAGCGTCTATAATTGATGGCAAAATGAGAAAGGACCCATTGATATAAAAAGATTTAGAAAGTACCACATGGACTTCTCCAACATGAGGTTTTTGTGTCTTAAGTTGAGTAAGGTATTGAATATTTTTTGCAAATTAGAATGACTTTGGTGCAAGACAAACCATTCACTTCTAAATTAGGTGAGAAATTTTTATTCCTTCTGCCTCCAGAAAAGTCCCTTGATTGTCTCTTATTTGGAGCAAGGTATTGAATCTTTCTTTCAAAGAATTGCTTTGGTGCAAAACAACTCCTGTTTTTTTCTTTTTTAAACTCATACAATCTCAAGGTTCTCACTTTTAGCAAAGAATTGCTTAGCCACTTTAAATCTTACAATCTCAAAGCTCCCATTTTTCAGCAAAGAATTGCTTTGCATCCCACTTTTACCAAAGAGTTAGTTTGTTGATTTTTAGCACTTCCAACAAAGAATTGCTTTGTTACAAAGGGGAGAATGTTAAAGGCGGATCGAACCCTGCTCATCCTAGTCCCAACAAAGTTACGTAATTGCTAGAGCAAACCTAGCGACTAACTCCAAATATTAGTTTCATATATATTTAGACTAGATGTTTATATTATATGATAAAGAAACTAAAGAAAATTTGATCAGAAAATATAATATTTTTTAAAGAAACAAACGTTAGGAATATGTCATAAATTGACAGTAAATTTAATAAACACATTATTTAATACGCACAACAAAAAATCTACCTATCTAGACCTTCTTAACTATTTTATAAAAGGAAGTACTTAGGATATGAGACTATAAATTACTAGATCATTTATCACTTGGTCATGCAAAAGTTAGGAAATAAGCAGTAATCTAAAAATCAGACATAACTATATGACTTGTTAATCTACCTTGTCTTATTATGTGATAAAAATGTAATATGAGAAATATTCAGTAGTTAGTGAAGACAAAGTACTAGGACAAAGTATTTCTTAACTTTGTCATTTGTTTTAAAATTTGGATTGCCTACTATGTGTATCTTTTTATTATTTAATTTTTATGTAGAACATGTAGATGTATAAATAGTTGTTGATTGTTGAGAAAGAAAGTCATACGCTAGAGATTCTGTGTCTTTGTTCTTTGCTTGGAAGCTTAGACGAGCATTTATTTGCTCATCCCAAAGAAGTAGAAGAAACAACGGATAGAATCAGTTGTTGACATGATGAAGTAAATAATATATGTTCTTTCAAGTGTAAAGGATAGCCCACGCAAAATAAGGAACTCTTTGGGTGATGCCAAACTTTACTCTCTATATATACATATGAACTTATTTGTTTTTGGTCATTGAATTAGCACAAATAAACACCCATATCATATATCCACGCAAACAAACAAATTCTTAGCAATGGCCGAATTGTTTGTTCCAAAGCTAGTAGACCAGTTGAGTGATGTTGCCTTTACAAAAGTTCGGGAAGGGGTGAACCTACTGATGGGGGTTGAAGAAGAGGTGCATAATCTGTCCTTTAAGTTGTCAAGAATCCAAAAACTACTACATGATGCTGAGAGGAGAAGGCTAAAGGAGGAAGCTGTTGGGCTATGGCTGGAAGAGCTGGAAGACATCACTTATGAGATGGAAGATGTGTTGGACGAATGGAATATTAAGATTGACAAGCCCAAGAATCTTGATCAGAAACCTGAATTAACAAGAACTAGGATGTCAATGCTCTTGAAGAAGGTGCGTTCTTTCATCCCATCTCTTTGTTCTTGTCTTAAAGAAGTTTCGGTACGTGGTGATATTGCTTTGAAGATTAAAGAGATCAATAGTAAACTAGATTCCACATTGACAGAGGAAAATCGATTTAACTTTGTTAGTGCACATAGTGCGCATGTGGATTCTAATGAATTTAAGCGTCCTATGACTACCTCCACCTTCGATGAATTAGATGTGCACAGCCGAGACTCTGATAAGGAAGTTCTACTCGAGCACTTATTGTCTGAGAGTATGACTAATACTAGCAAAGAAGTTGAGAAAGATGGGGTTAATGTTATTTCTATAGTGGGAGTTGGGGGTAGTGGAAAGACCACATTGGCTCAAATTCTATACAATGATCATAAAGTTCAAGAACATTTTGAACTTAGAAAATGGGTTTGTGTGTCAGATCCTTTTGATGTGAGAAGGATTGCAATTGCTCTTCTTGAGAGCCCAGAAAAGAACAACATTAATGTATTAGAGTTGGAAGCATTGTTCCAACGTGTAAAAAATACCTTTTCTGGGAAAAGATTCTTGCTTGTCCTTGATGATGTTTGGACTGAGAAAAACTCATATTGGGAGCCATTAAGAGGCTTACTCAAGGATGGTGCTCCTGGAAGCATCATTCTTGTGACAACTAGGAAGGAGGTAGTTGCAAAAGTAGTACGCACCGATTACATGCATACTCTAGGTCTAATGTCAGATTCAGATTGCTGGTTAATATTGAAAAGAATAGCACTGTCTAAAAGATCTGAGTTGTGTGAGAAAGTGGAGAAGATTGGGCGAAAAATTGCTGAAAAATGCAAAGGCTTACCACTTGCTGCAAAGATTTTGGGAAGTCTTTTGCAATTGAAAGACACAGTACAAGAGTGGCAAGAAATTTTAAATAGTAAAATATGGCAGATGGAGGAAGTAGCTGTGGATCTTTTCCCTCATTTCGATTTGAGTTATAACGAGCTATCTCCTCAATTGAAAAGATGCTTCTCGTACTGTGCCGTCTTTCCTAAAGACACTCGCATGAATGCTGAGGAATTAGTAAGATTGTGGATGGCACAAGGTTATCTTGGTCCTCCAAGTCCAACAGGTGATGACAGGCGGAGGATTGTGAAGGGTGGTGAATATTTGAAAATTTTGGCAATGCGTTCTTTCCTTGAAGGGTTGGAAAGAGCTGATTGGAATGAATTTGTAATTTATAGTTGCAAGATGCATGATATAGTTCATGATTTTGCACAATTTCTCACAAAAAATGAATGTCGTGCATTTGATGAGGTTGAGTGCCAAGATATAGAGACTAAAGGAGGACACTTATCCACAGAAAGAGTTCGTCACCTAACATTGCTTGGCAAAACTAAGTCAATAAATTCTTCTGTAGTTGTTGACATTGAAAAGGTGCGAAGTTTTTTTTATGTCAATTATCTTGTTGAGCCTCCCCAAGATTTGTGTAGCTGTTTGAGATCTGTGAGGTCTTTGAAATTGTCTGACTGTCAATTACAAGAATTGCCACAAGAGATAGGAAATTTGATTCATCTGCGATTCTTAGATGTCAGAGGGAATCCGTTGAAGGAATTGCCGGAAACAATATGTGATTTATATTATCTGGAATCATTAGACGTTTCTGATTGTCATCAACTTCAGTGCCTTCCTCAAAGGATTGGAGATCTTGTACACTTGAGATACCTTCTCAATCTTGGGACGGATGATGTAAAACAAATGCCACCGGGGTTAGACAAGTTGACTTCGCTTTGGAGTTTGGGAAGTTTCACTGCTGATGGTGCACCGTCGAATGACATGGTAAAGTTGAAATACTTGAACCAGCTTGAACAATTGCGAATTGAAGTTTGTGGGCAAGTAAATTTTGAGAATGCTCAACTGGGGGAAAAAACTAACTTGCAAATTCTAATATTATCTATTGAAGTGGAGAATTTAGATATAGAAACTACAAATTCGATCGAGATGATGGAACCACCTCCAAATTTACAGAGGCTTTGGCTTCACTGGTATCCAAGACCCGAATTACCAAAGTGGATTGCGGCGGCTAACTCTCTCATCAATTTGGAATTGGCCAGCTGTCATATTTCGTCATTGCCTGCTTTGGGACAGCTGTCATCACTCCAGTCCATTCAGCTCATTTATCTTCCGAAGCTAAAACATATAGGTCGTGAATTATTTGGACTACCTGATCATCTGCAGGCACAAGGCCCAGGTCACCATGATGATGATGATGATGACGACAATGCTAAAGTAACAGCATTTCCCAGTTTGAAAACATTAATTATTAGAGATCTACCGAATTGGGAAACATGGGAAGACATAAGTGAAGAAGATGAAGAGAAAATGAAGAATGGCACTGTCTCAATTATGCCACGCCTTGAGCACTTAGAGATTCGTTTATGCCACGAGCTGAAGGCACTGCCACATCGGCTCCTTGGGAAGTCATCATCGCTCAAATCATTAACAATTGGGGGTAGCGTTCAATTGCGTGAGCGGTACTCAAAGAAAACAGGAGCCGATTGGATAAAGATAGCACACGTTCCAAAGGTTATCACAGATGGGTAAGTTTTCCTCTGTATGAATATTAATTTGTTTATATTAATTGTATAGTGGATGATAATGTTGAAATCCCTCCCAACTATAGATAGTCATGAATTTCATTTTGATAATGATGATAACAGAGCACCAGTCGCCCAACTGGATGGATGGATGAAACTTCTCCAAGTTTGTAATTTAATTTTCTCCATTTTCTTAATACTCTTCCGTTGATTATTTACAGTTTCTGATTACTTACGCACTTTGGCTTCCTTTTTGTTCCTTTTTGTTCTTCCATAACCATGATTTCATAAAAGGAGAGCTAGTTGCTATGGGCTCAAAAACTGCTGCCGATTCCAAAGGGTGGATGGATCCATGCATCAACTTCATCACCATCTTCTTCTTAAAGCTAGCTTTGCTTTGCTATGTGCACACATCTGATATGGAGAATAACTGGCAGTCCTCTTTATTGTTATTATTTTTATGCCGGTGGTTGTAATTTGCTACTGCATTTTTAATACTCTTTATATTGTTTGTGTTATTTGTAGGTGGGAATTGTGACATTCCATATCGTTTGTATTGACAATATTTAGCTATCAGTGATCTTTTAACTAGTTATTCTTTAAGTTAATTACTGATAGAAATGTAGTTCTACTGCGAAAGTAAAAGAAAGAGTTCATCATCTTGCATACTTAAAATTGAGTAAGAATGACCTGAAATCTTGTTATGGTCAAGAAAATATAGGTACTATCATTTCTTGTTGTTCAGGAATGGATTTCATATTTGATTGGCAGTCACTTTACCATTGAGAATAGCTTCCAAAATCTAACTTTACTAATAGGCTAGATGGAATGGATGACGTAGAAAACCATCGAATATGGCCTGGCTTGCTTTAAGGATTCCTTGATTCTGATTCAATAGAATTTGAGCTATCCTTGCTTCTTGCCCATCTCCTTATGGTATGAATCAGGCCATGTCTCTTGTTTTTATCAGAGTCATTGATAGAAGAATTTGTGGTTGTAGTATTCATCAGTTCATGACTATCAACTGAGGACAATTTGAAAAAGCAGCTAAATTGGCCCAGGCAACGATGGTCCTCAAGTTCAAACCATAAGCATTTGGTGAGCCGTCCTCGATAACCCAGTTCCTCAAGAAAGCTGACCGTGTCATTTTGCAGTTTGACTACTTTTTGTGCGAGATTCTCGTTCGCATGCTTCACCGCTTATTTCTTCCTCAAATTGGGCAACTATTTTATCTGCAAAATACAAGGAGTTTTATTAAGTTAAACACTTTGGTAACTTGTGCAAGTTTAGATTCTGCACATCTTCAGAAGATGAATACGATTGAACTTGATTTTTGACTATTGGATTGCATTGCTCTCATTTTGAAAATATGGGAAATCTGTGAAATGTGTGCCAAATTTTGGTCAGAGGAAGAGTAGCTTTGTAAAACAAAGTCTGATGAATTACAAAGTAATGGAGAAAGTATAAGTTATTTTTGTTTGTGCACCATATCTTACTAGGGTTGCAAGATCACTTGCGTACTTGCGTATCTGCCGTATTGTATGGTTTTGATTCATGTTCTCCTCCATTTAATTGCAACCCAATTCAGATTATTAAGCATGTGTTGCTTTATCATTTGTGATACAATGAGTAAATTGAGTGTAAACTATCATTCATGCAGTTAACTTCTACTATCATGTCCTCACTGCTTGTACATATTAGCCACGAAATATCAGACAAGTATAGGAAGAAACTACAAATGCAGCAAAAGTAATATTTACAAATTTACAAATTTTATAAACTTGCTAACACTTATAATTTCTCTACTGGGAAACCTATGACAGGTCTTATTTCTGATGCCAGTGATCGAAGCTAGTCTATTTCATCATTGGTTAGTCTCCAACCAAGTGCACCAGCAAATTCCTCAGCTTGTTCTGCATATGCGCCCAGTCCATTTGTTTAGTTTGGATCTTTCTGTTTTTTCTTCAGGTATAACAACCCAGAATTCGCTAAAAAGTACAAAGTTTATGCACTAGCTTTACTAGGCTTTGGCTGGAGTGAGAAGGCAATCATTGATTACGATGCTTTAGTTTGGAGAGATCAGGTTGTGGATTTCATGGAGGAGGTAGTCAAAGAACCAGCAATTTTAGTTGGTAACAGGTCAGCACAAATTAACTGCTTTTGCAAGCACTTGGTTTACATACCCTGAATGCTTCATGTTGTTTTGATTATTTGAATCTAAAACTATGTTACAGATGCTTATTGTTGCCATGAGAGTTTGAACTTTGGTGCACTGAATCATTGACAGAGTGAAAATTGAGGATAGCTGCACAAATATTACTAAAACGAAATTTCCGCCTGTTAATTAACGGAATACTACTTTTGTGAATTTATGATACCTGTATAGACATTAGAACTTGCACATTTCCTTTGACTAGCATATGAGACTAAAAGCTTCTCAATTTCACTTGCTATCTTAGGAACTCAATTTTCTGGAATCTGGGATCTTAGTTTAACATCTTTTAAAATTTCCTCATATCTCAATTCACTGCGGATGCCAAATCGAAAATTTTATTCGTGCATGTGGAAGTTGAAATTGATTTCTTTACTGTGTTGATTTCACAGTCTTGGAGGTTTCACTGCTCTAGTGGCAGCAGCAACATTACCAGAGAAGGTTAGAGGAGTTTCATTATTGAACTCAAGAGGCGCTTTGGGGATTCCATTTCTGATGACAATGAATCTGAGGAAACAGCTTTGAAAAATTTGTTCTCAAGCCTTTAAAAGAGCTTTTCCAGTGTATATTTCTTGGATTTTTGTTCTGGCAGGCCAAGCAACCATCTCGGATTGAATCTGTCTTGAAGAGTGTATGTGAAGTCCTTACAAATTAAAAATGGCTTTCTGCATGAGGAGTTGTTCATCACTAATAATCTATATAGGGATGTCTTCTGCAAGCTGTTGGAACGTCTGGTAGTCCAAGAGATGATCTAGATGCCATGTTACCATAAATGTCTTCTCGTCCATCTTAGCACATATTGAACTGGCTTGCTGCAAAATCCAAATTTTGTCCCCCAGATTCTGTTGGACCTGTTTTGCAGAAATCTTGGAAGCTCCTGGGCGGGCTAGGTTACGTCGATATATATTTTTTTTCACGTCCATTTTGCTCTATCTTCTTTCTGACATATTTAAGGTTGTCAAAGCTTGTAATAATCAAAGTAGGGCATTTCTCCTTTTAGTAGGTAAACTGGACTCATAGAGTCAATTTATGTCCGCTTAATAGTGGCATGATAATTCATAGACTAGATGTCTTGGTTTTGAGATCTAGTTGAAGTCAGAAGTAGCTGCTTTCTCTTAAGTGTTGAGGTTTTTTAGAGCAAGAAGTTTGTCTGTCCTCCATATAACCATCACTTATACATTAGTAAGTAGTGAAGTTTTTATGGTTTTTCCCATTTTGCAAATGCAGGTTTATAAAGATGCTTCAAACGCGGATGACTATCTCATTGATTCAATCACGAGGCCTGCAGCTGACCCAAATGCAGGTGAAGTTTATTACAGGTAATTATCTTCATTCTTCTGACTTTAAAGTTGTTTACTACCAGAATGCTCTTTTGCTTTCTTCCTTCCATCAATAGTTTTTAATTGACTCCATTTGGGTTAATGAGCATGGGACACGCTCTTCTTAGAATTTTGCAGACTAATGACAAGATTCATGTCAAACCAGAGGAGGTATACACTCGACAGTGTCTTGAGCCAACTCTCTTGCCCACTGCTATTGATTTGGGGTGACTTAGATCCATGGGTTGGCCCTGCGAAGGCGATTCGCATTAAGGAGTTCTATCCGAATACTTCCCTTGTTAACTTACAAGCGGGACATTGTCCGCATGATGAAGTTCCTGAGCTTGTCAATAAGGCTTTATTGGAGTGGGTTTCGACCGTGACATCTACACCACTTGAAACCGCATGAATTTGCCCTCATCACACAATGCAGCAACAGCATATGCCATTGGTGAAAGAAGTTGAATTTAGGCCCCCTGCCAACATTCTCTCATACAATGAAATGGTATCGACATGGGAGAAGAAAATTGGCAAAACCCTGGATAAAATTTACATTCCAGAGGAGGAAGTTCAACATTCAAGGTCAACCATTAGATGCAAGTCTTTCATTCATAAGAATGACAGTTCATGTATGGTGGGACTAAATTCTTTTGCTCCTTGAACTTAATTTTTGCAGATTCTTCAACGCCTTTGAACTTGTTCTTGTCTTTGGCCCACTCAATTTTTGTGAAGGGAGACAACACAAATTCTGAGATTGAAGCTTCTTTTGGTGTGGAAGCATCGGAACTTTATCCAGAAGTTAAATGCACCATAGTGGAAGAATACCTGGATCAGTTTGTATAAAAACTAATTCATCACGTATTAAATACTTGATTGTCTTCTCCCAGTTTGATGCTGTGCCTACTGTGCAACAGATGTACCTCAATGCATGAAGTTTAAAAGTGTCATTTACAAGATGTTGAAGTACAATGTGATTGAATAATTTATTGCGTAGACATCGCCATTTTTAATGCTCCAGTTGTTCAAAATATTCGTGAAGTTTGAAGATTTAGTATATGCACATAGAGAAATAAGCTGATAATGACATATTACTTTGCCATTTTAAGTAAAAAATTGCAACAATTTTAGTTGAAGAATGAAGGAACATCTTACATTTGATCTCCTTTTGGAAAGTTCACAGAGAAGGACCACTTGGAAATGAAGGTGATAAAAGTTCATCTACTTTCTTCAAAGTTCAAGCCAATCTTACACAAGAACCAGAGAGTTAAAACACGAGGCAAGCAATTTATTTATTTATAAAGTTTCTAGTATCCATGTTTCTCAGATACAAGTGCAAAATCAAGTTCTTTCAAGAAAAGGAAAAAAATAAAAATGCCAGTAAAGAAGACCATAGCCATCCTGCTACTAAAGGAACACTTATGTTTAATCACTACTCTATGCATCAAGCATCGCAATGAAAATTTCTGATGCACATGAGAAGGACTAACATATTCAATCTCCAATACATTAGCAAGCATTTCAGATTCGCTCAGACAAATTTTTTTCTTGTAGCTCTAGAAACACAAAATGCATGTAAAGGGTAATGGTTAATGAAAAGATAGCGATCATAGTATGAGCTGATAGTGAGAGGAAAGAATAGAAGTAAAACAAAAGAATTACATTCGATTTTGTCAAAGAACCTGAGTTGGTGTTTTTCTGTTGTTTTCCCGTCTCCTTTATTCTGTTAATTAATGGTTGTAGCTGCAGCAGAATAGAAATATTTGAGTACTAAACCAGATTCTAGAAGTAGGTTTCACATGTAAAATACCCTTACTTTTGTTAAGAATTCAGGAGTGTAAATCCTTCCTCGAGGACCAGTTGGAGGATTTTCTTGAGTATACTTCCCTGTCAGGGCAACTGTGTTAGGTTGAACAATCCAAATATTAGTTCCTTAAGATAGAAAAACATTTTAGAGTTAAGGCACATGAAATATATGTCCTAGAATGAATGACTATAGGTTTGAAGTTAATAAATCTGAGTACTGGAATAAAACTGGTGGCAACTGTAAATTAACTTTCACCGTGAACGCTTGCCAACAAATTTTAGTGGGACATTTGCCAACAAATTTTAGTGGGTTATTATGTTAATTGCCGCTTATGTTCATACAAAGTATTAACTATACAAGGTACATAAACTTTACCACTTAACATAGTTGAGGAATTTCCATATCCATGTCTATCTTCTACAATAGGAAGTTTTCACTATAGTCTGCTGTCTTGGACAATCCTCTCAATATAAAGGGTGAACTACGTTCAGCCATATCCCTTTCAAGTACTTTGAGTATTGAATGCACTTTCTTGTGAAGCAGATGACAACAACAAAAAAGGTAGAGCTTCACCTTGAGCAATAGGGGAGTATGCAATACGAGTAATGCCAAGTTCATCACAGGCTTCCTTAATGCCATTTTCCTCTGGAGCCCTATGTATGAGACTGTAATTAACTTGGTTTGATGCCAATGGGATGCCTTTCTTTTTACGTTGCTCATATGCATCACGGAGACGCTTCTCTGGAGTAAGAATCATGTTGTCAAGTATAACCTGTAGCACCTAAAGATATCAAATTCATGCAAAAGACACAAAAGAGTGTAAAGGTTACATGAGGTAATTGAAAGATATATGAGCCTAAGGGAAAGAATACCACTATAGTTAGATACTCCAACAACCTTCACAAGGCCTTGTTCCACAGAATCTCCAAGGCCATCAATATATCTTGAAAAATGATTTCCTGCAAACTAAGCCCATTTCCTACTTAATTATCACTTATCCTTCAACTTTGTGTTATGGTTAACTAAAAGATTTGTTTAATAAAAATGAACCTTCGTTTCCCCATATGCCAAGCCTGAAAATTTAAAACATATCTATTAATGATGTGATTGATAAAGGTAAGTGACAAAGGTAATATAAAATCCACTAACAAAATCAAGTTGTTGGCATGCAGTACGTAAATGGAGATTGAAAATCTAATAATACAGAAACCAGGTCATAATCCTTATTATCCCAACAGCATGCTGACACATCATACTGATTTTCAGATGTTTAGCAAGTATAATTTGTTAGAGAATCAAATATGGAAAAATGCAGGAAGGAGGAAGCTGACCAGTGGTGCTGATAAAGTTCGACTGATGAGAGTCCAAGGGGGCAGAGGGAGTCCTTGAGAGTAGTCAGGACACTTTGATGACCCCGCCTCCATGGCAATGCAGTAAATTTGGTAGCAACTGCAACTTCAACCTCTGGATTCCTTTCTTTCCTTTCCTTGATAAACCTTAGTTAAAATGGTAAATTAGCATTGAAAAAAACAAAAGAAATTGCCAGAGGTCTATTTAGTTGAATTATCAAATAGACACAGGAAGAACTCATAAGTAACATTCCTAACAGCGTCTCAGAATTTATTGCACCAAATGAGACCTACAAGCCAAAAGACGATTGAATTTAAGTAATGATAATCATGACATTAAGTAAAAATCAGACCCATTTCCTACCCTTGAGCCATAAACTTCAGCAGGATCAAAGAATGTAATATCGCAGTCAATGCTTTTATCAAAAGCTCCCTTAGCAGCTTTCATCTTCCTATCTGCCCCATATTGAGAAAGCAAAAGACCAATATAATCAGGAAAAGGAACATATATCAAGGGATGGTCAACAAGAAGAATGTTATTGTTCATTCACTTGTTCTAATATCTCTACCCCAGAGTACTTGGGCTAAATTTTTTTTTTTATAATATCAGGCATGAGTTAGTATCTTAAAATGGATAGAGCAGAATCCTTAACTCATTCTTTGCTCTCTGGTACCACGTTGAACATAATTTAAAAGTTTAATTGTCAGTTAAGGTGCTATATGCTTACTTTTTTAGTTAAACAGGGGAACAACAGAACAGTGAGAAGACCTTGAGCAACAGAGCACACAAAGAAAGCATAGTGAAGGCAAAATTACAACCTCTGAGGATTTTCTGGTCATGAAATGTATCATTGCTTGCACAAGGTTAATGATTTCAAGCACTGAAATGCGTAGATTGGTATCATCTTGAGTTGATATTATAGTCAATTATCAAATTCAGAATCCTAATTGCCTCTCAAATCTCAAACCCCAAATATAGTCAATTAGTACTATTTTGAGAAATCCATACAATCAGACAAGTAATTCAAATGATTGGGATGCCCTTATCAATGCCCATTGCAATGAAATTACCAGTGATACTATTTTGAACCCTCAAGACCCACAGAAAAACTGCAGGAAATGGACAATAGAAGATCATGCATCGCCAGAGAGCATTTCAAATTTACAAAGAAAACCCCACGGCAATGGCGTTTATTGACATAAGAATTTTACATCCAAGTGTGAGCGTGGGTCATCATGCCCTTCTAGAAAATAGCAAATTAGTCTCTTCACGTCCAATTATACAAGAAACGATAACTAGCCAAGATGCAAGCAAATTGAAACTGCCATCTCACTCGCTACGAGTGAGTTTCAGAATCCAAACAGAACATACCATCCCATTCAAAATTGTTCCAGTAACTGGTGTCCCCCCAAGACCAAGCCCCAATGCCAAGCCTTGTAACCTCCAAATCAGAAGGACCCAACATGACCTTATTTTCCTCCGTCTTGACGGCGATTGCATCTTCAGATGAAACAGCTGTCACCCTCAATGCTTTCCTGGGATGGCTGATGAACCCACAAAACAAGCATGCACTGCTCAAGTACAGAGCCATACTGCTATAATAATGTTTGTGTGAAAGTGGCTTATGAGTTTTATTCCAACAGAACAAGATTCTTGAACCACACAGAATTTGTGCACTCTGTTGCGTTCAAGAGTACATAAAAGTGGAAGGTTTTTTGGTACACAAGTCTTGCCAAAATGGAACTTCTGGAAATGGATAGCTAAGCTGGCAGCAAAGCGAACTGCGCGACATGGTCTCCAACTTGAAATGAATCTGGACAAAATTCCCCTATTAAGGCTAAGGGCACAATTTTTCATTTTTTTTCTCCTTCCAAAAATTCTATGTGAAGGCGTGCTATAATTTTCAATTTTTAAAAGAGTAAGTTATATATTGAATTTCTTTCAAATTGTCATTTAACTTTTTCAATCCATAACTTCAAAAATTAAAGTAACTTTTTCTTGACCTTTGTAATAGTTCAATCATGGAATTTGTATATAACCCCATATGTGCCTCTCTTTTTAATGGTAAAAATATTTATTAATATTATTAATTATTCAAAATTTATAATTTTTAAGATTTTCTTAATTTCCCCTTTTATTCTTTTTCTTCTTCCTTCCCCTCCTCTCTTTTTTATTCTTCTTCAATTTTATCCTATGTCCTCTAACACTATACTCACATCTTAACTAATGTATCTCTTGTTATAAATTATTAGGTGAATATCTATTGATGCTCTCTATATTTATTCCATGATATTTCATAGGGTAAATTCCACTTTACTCCCTTGTGATTTATAGCAAAGACAGTTTCTTGCCTTATATTTTAAAAACTCCCACTTTTCACCATTTGGTTTGGAGCATATTGGAAATCTGATGGAACTCCCAAACAACGACAGATACATTGTGAAATACCAATAATTTATATTATCATATAATTACCCACACATCCCCATATGTATATTTGGAAAAAAAAATTGTGCATTATAATGAATTAAAAAAAATTATGTTAACATATAAATTTTGCGATTCACATATACTTACATATTTTTTTATATATATGCTGGATAACTTTACTTTTTTATATTGAAAAAATTTACTCATTACTAAATTTAAAAATAAGAGTCACTCTTATTAGTTTAGCAAAACATTTTCACATAAAAAGTATTGATTTTCCTCTATAAGAGTCGCAGGAACAAAAAGTATTGATTGGTGGCAAAGAATATGTAACAGGAACAAAGACAACAATTGGCATGATGGAGCTCAAATGATCGTGTATATCCCGCTTTGAAATGAACGAATCACCAATTTTAAAAAATTATATTTCTCATTTGGAAAAGAGTTATAGCATTTAAAAATCATCTTTCAATGTGCAATTTTTCTTAGAAGATACTGACCTATATCTTTTATGACTAAAATGTAAGTCGATTAATGAAATTCTATCATAATTCAAAATTGATTTCAATTTAATACAATAACACTCTCTCCCATAGTTCCTTGTGGTCATAGACAAGGGAGAGATATTTGCACGCAAAGACAATGACGTTGAAATATATCTTATTCTATCACATTTACCCTTGTCACCAAATATCGTGCATTTGTCACAACTTCAAATCAACGTTGTTAAACCTCGACCGAGTATACCGGTTAGGATGATCCGACCGAGATTGGGCTTGAGTCCAGCTCGAGTTAGTATAAAAAACGCCATTTTAAAAAATCAATTAAATCCAGTCAAATTCTTGGTTTGACTGGTCAAAATCGGGGTTAAAGTCAGTCAATCAGGGCCATTGTAAAGACCATAAAGGCACAGAAAAGCATCCATTTTTCCATGATGAGCTGCCAAGAACAATGGAGTTTCACCCTTTAAATTGCGGACGTTGATCAGCTCTTTACCCTGCCTCGCTATGCATTTGCAAATAGTCTCACTTCCAATTGTTGCAGCTAGATGAAGGGGTGTATCCCCTTTGTCATTTTTCAACTTGAGAATATCAACTCTCTTCTCTTTTGGGATGGAGTCCACCAGTTTGCTAACAACTTCTGCATGTTCATTAGCATCAGCACGATCTACATGGTAACTTGAGACAGCAATGTGCAAAGCTGTCTCTTCTATTTTGGTTAGCTTAGCCTAAAGGATTGCTATTGTACACTCTTAGGACCTCTGACCAATTTTTCTTCATGGTAAATTGAAATAGTTCATCTATCTCAAATTCTTGTGGTTTTTCTTGGTTTCCTTCACTCATTTGTTAAGTGTGAGCTCTATCATCTGCAACCTCATAACTGTATTGTCTGTATATATAGTGCTAAAAGGGTTGCCATCATAGTTTTTGGACTCCCAATAGGATAGTGGAATCTTAAGAATTTATTATTGTGGTATGCATAATTTAGCAAGCAAGATAATTTGTAAGTTTTTTTTTGACTATTTCTTGTAACACATTTTAATATCTTTACATATCTATTTTTATTTTTGTTAAAAGAATTATTTTGTTATTGATTACTTTCATTTTAACCAAATATAACCAGAACAGTTATATGAAAATTTTAAAATATGTTACGAGAAATAATATAGGTAAGTATTGTGGAAAATGCTGTGTGCCAAAATTATGTGTTGTTATTTTGATTAGTTTATTTTATGACAATAACGTTAGGCACTCTAATTGTTGACAATAATGTTAACAACATATGCTTCAAAAGGGTTGTGAAAAAAACATCACTTAAAAATTGGTGACAATAATGTTAATAACATATACTTCTTTGAGTTTTGTAAACAAGAATAGAATCACGAAGTGGAATACGCTCAAACCATGAGAAAGATGCAAGTTATTGTACTTTCTTTATTATATATTTATGGATTCTTTTCTTGTGTTGAATATGGAACTTCTCAAAGTTCCTCATCTGGTTTTCTGTGAAGAAAGGAAGCTAGTAATGGCTCTCTTACACTCAACATAAAGAGAACAGACAAAAAGAAGAGATTCCTTGAGTGGAAGGCCATTTGGTGCCTATATTTTACACTTCTTGCTATGTTCATTTCTGCTTTGTACAATAACAAAATACTGATTAATGATATTTATAATAAATTTTTTATTGAATTCTTGATTTACTTTCTTTGTCTTAAAAAAAAATTCTCTATTTTCTTCATTCATCTCAAAAAAAGAAGTCACTTGAATTTGGTACAATTTTTATTCTCTATTATATAAAAGGGAAAAGTTTGTCTATCAATTTTTATGTAATTATTATAAATATTAACACTTAAATTAACTTTTTATTGCCCTGTAATATTAATATTTAGTAATTATAAGATGGTTAAGGTTCTAACTCTTAAAAAGATTATTTATTTACAATCCATTAATTTGTAGTAATTTGAAAATGGTTAAATTTGTTATTCCTTTTAATAAAACCAAGTTACATATATATATTGGTGTGTTTTGTTTATATATAAGCATCAATTTATGAAATATATAGATTTTATTTAAATCTATTTGATTTTTTCTTATTTTCTATTCAAGTTGGATAACTAATTGGTAATATTATAATTTTGAAACAATAAATTCTATTACAATCCAAGTGATTGTGGTAAATAAAAATAGTTATAACCTAAAATTATGACTTTTCCACAAGTTTATTTTATATGCTGCAGAAAAAGATAGAAATTGAAAGCTCACTCAGAAGGAAAGTTGAAAAGGAAGAGTAAGTTGGAAATATTCCAAATGTGGAACCTTGTAATATTTAATGCACTATTAAATGTATTATTTTATATTTATAATTTTAGTTTTTAATTTTAGGTAATAATAGTCATTATTAATAAGGGCAATATAAAACTTTTACTCAAAAATGGACATTTTGTTGGGGATAAAGAAAACACCGAAATTCAATCCTTTTTTTTTAATAGAAAAAATAATATTTATTCTAACAAAGTTATTAAACAAAAATTATCTTTAATACTCCCCAATTTGGAAGATTGGTTGAAATTTCTTTTACAAAGAATAACATATTTTTATAAGAGTAATGATATTTTTAATGAATTTTCATAGTGAAAAGTTATAATGATTGATATGATGTGTTTAAAAAGACAAAATCATCTCATATTATTTTATATTTTTTAGTGGGTGTGATAGATAATTTTATCTTTTTATATTTAGTATATCAGTTACTACAATTTTTTTGTTATGAAAAATTACTAAAAATATCATCGATCATATCGCTATGATCATCAAAGAAAGAAAGAAAGAAAAAAAAAGTAATTCTCCAACACCATTTTAATCGTCACCTCTCAAAGAACATACGATATATAGTCATAGATTTACGAAGCACCTTTCTTCAAGTGCAAGAACAACATCTTCTTTAAGTTGCACGCTTTGATAAAAATTGCAGATCCCACGTCCATTTTATCCTTTGCTTCTCAGTTTAGAAAGAGTCATTATTCCCCAAGAATCAGCATCGGTTTTGCTTCTTTTCTTGTCATGTTGTTCTGATACAGTAGTACTAAAACTTGTTTTGTGCTTAAAGAGGAAAACAAGAAGATATTACATATAGCAGCAATACCAAATAAGATAATACAATTAAACTAATATAAGCAGTAAAAGAAGTAATTTTATTGATAAGGAGATACACAAAATAAAAGGTCAAAATTTCTTCTTTTTTTTTTATTGTATAAAAGCAATGGATACAATAAGGAACAAAGTATTTTTCTATCACTTTCTACTAGGTGTTCCTTTTTTTTTTTTTCCAAAAGATCGATAATATTATTAACTTTTAAAAGTTAACCTTTACAAGCAATGTCCGCCACAATTGGACTCTTTTTAGCTTTTAGAGCGGCTAAGACGAAATGACTTCTTGTCAACATACAACCCTTCCTCCCACAAAAAGACAGGACAAGTAAAATATAGTCAGCATCAAACAAAACGATAAATCTACTGACTAAACTATCGACTACAAGAGACCATCCTATTCCACCTCCGATACACTACCCACACTATCTACACGTCAGCCACTGATCAACTCGCCAATCCTAGCTAACTCCTATTGGCTTCTAAAAACTCCAACCAAGCATGCCTCGCCAGCTCTACTATTTCCCTCACCTCCATCCATTCACACTGGAAAACCCACACATTCTTGCTCTTCCATAGTATCCATAGGATGTAGGTTGTAAACTGAGCTCGTTCCCTCCATGTATCCTCTCGGCGCTGAGAGTATAAATCTTGCCACCATTGGTGAAAAGTGACCTGGTGCCCGCCCAACTTAGCCCAGTCTATATTAGCCAACCGCCAAACGGTTTTAGCACGAGAACAATGGAGCACCATATGCTCAATCGTCTCATCCTCTACGCCACACACTGGACATGAAGGCTCCATCTGCACTTTCCTCTGGTATAGCTTGGCATTTAAAGGCAAGATATTGTGACAACATCGCCAGACAAAATGCTTTACTTTACCTGTCACCTTCAACTTCCAGGTTGCATTCCACATACCATGTCTCCTCTCCCGTGCCATACTACATTCAGGTTGCTGATCCGCATATTGTCTTTCCTGCTGCAAATTATGATATGCTAACCTAATCGAATATGCATTATTGCTAATATGCAGCTCCATGCCTTGCAAAACGATTCTTGCTCTCATCCACCCTTTCCACAACCAAGATGCATTTATCCTCTCTACTGCGGACTGCAACTGATCATTAGGGTAATACTTAGCTTTCATGAATCTACTCATCAATAAATCCAGTTGTGACGTGACTCGCAAAAGCCGTTTAGCCAGCAAAGCATCATTGAAGAGTTGAAGGTCCTGAAACCCCAACCCTCCCTCTTCCTTTGCCTTAGTAAGCTCTTGCCACCTTTTCCAATGAATTTTGCTCTTGCATCCTTATGCACACCCCACCAAAAATTAGCCGTGAGGCGACAAATCTCCTTACATACACCCATTAAAAGCTTGAAACAACCCATCACATATGTTGGTAAAGCATTGATCACAGATTTAATGAGAACTTCTTTGCCCGCCAATCTCAAGAACTGAGTCCTCCAATTCTAGATGCAATGATGCACCTTCTGAATGAGAAAATTAAACACCTCCCTTTTCGAGTGGCCAATCCTCATAGGCAACCCTAAATATCGAGCATTAGCTTGTTCCTTCATCCCCCCCATCAATTGACAAATCTCAGCCCTGACTGCCCTGGAGACATTGTGACTAAAAAACACAGACGACTTATCCAAATTGATTCCTTGGCCCGAACATTAGCTATACTGATAAAGAACATCCAGCAACACCTGTGCCTGACCCACCTCTGCCTCACAAAATAGCAACTAGGTGTTCTTCGGATTAATCTTTTATTAATTCAACCTAAACTTGGTTTTTTATATTTATAGGGCTTAAATAATACTATACAAATATAGAATATATTTTGTGGCAACCTCCAATTAAAAATAATTTAGTTCGCCTATCAATATTTGTCATTAATATTTCTCCCAAGTTTCAATAATAAATTAACAACAAGACCAAGATGCAATAATAAAATTTGCAGGATTTTGTCCAATCGTTAGAAAGATTCATCATCCCATTTTTCTTTATTGTAGAATTTCACTACTACTTAACCAATATAAACTAAACTAATAAATTGGAAGTACTGGAAAATATTGCATAAAAAACAATACCATATTACAAATGTTATGTAACATATTACTATATATAGAAACCATCTACATTCTGAAAAAAAAAAAAAAGGTTAGAAGTTAGAAGCAAGTACTAACTGGCATACTACTATTTGTTTTTTAAATTTTTATTATAGCAAAGTTAAGAAAATAATTACCATATTTTGTACAATTTTCATAAACTTTACTTTGCATAAACCAAGCATGATGATGTGTGCAAATAACCGTAATAGTTGTGACATTCAACGTAAAATTCTTATGCATATTTCATTTTTCTTAGGTCATGAATTATTAAGTGATATATATATATATATATATAATGAAATCCTTCAATGGCGTATGTAATATCTATTTGATAGAAATCACTAACTAATATTCACTTCAAATATTCAATATTTTTTCAATATAATAATTGTAAAATAGAAGTTATTTTTAAAAGGGCAAACGACCTTGGAGGCCACTCAACTTTTGAAATCGTATACTTATAGACATTCAACTAAAACAATTCCCCGAATAACCACCCAACTCCTAAAAACCGGATACCCGTGGTCATTCTGTTAATTAGACACGTTAAAGCCAAACGGTAGAGCTTCCACAAGCAATTCACATGGTTTTTTAAGGGTAAAAACATTAGTCCACGCAACTGCAAACCTCTCACCCCTCTCTCATATCACCCTTGCTACATCTCTCACATAGCACCTCTCACCCCTCACTATGAAACATAATCTTCTTCAGTGATTAAGCGGCCATTGATTGAAAAAAATTCCGTGGCCAACGCTGAGTTTAGAGAGTAGACAGAAGGTAAACATGGCGTGGCAAATTAGACCACAAGATGCTTGTGTTGATCCAAAAAATTTATACGGGACGTGGATGACATTAAATCACTTGGAATTTGTGAAATTTTTTAGTTAGGTTGAATGTGATATTTCTTAATTAGGGTGAAATTTGTTTGTGGGGTTGTGATTGTTTGGGGTTATTTCCAACATTTGTTTTCAGTTTGGGCTTGGTTAGTGTTTGTAGGTTTAGGGTTCGTATGACTAAAATGACAGTAACATATTAGGTGTGAAAATGCCATATTTTGCATTATATAAACATTTGTTTTGAACATATGACTAGTGTTCGTAAATGGTAGAGGACTGAAAATTATGTGTTGAAAATTGCAATCTCCGAGAGTGACTATTTCAGCATTAGACTTCATCATGGTCGTCAATTAAGTGGTGTATTTTCGAAATCTTATGTCGGGGGTGAAGTTGATTATGTGGACATGTGCGAAGGCGATAGAATGTCTATTGAAGAGCTAAAAGCAATGGCTACTGAACTTGGCCACACTTATGAAGTTGATTTCTTCTACTTAGAACCAAGGAGTGCAATGACCATTGGCCGAAGGTACTTGCGCGAAGATTCGGATATTGTAAAACTCTGTCAGTACGCACATGAGAAGAGGATAATTGACATCTACTATTTGAATCGTATCATGTACCTGAAGATTAGTTCTATAGCTGGGTTTAGCACGGCAACAGAGGACCAATCTCCGAAAGAGAAAACGAAAATCATTGTTTACGATCCTGATAGTAGTTGCTCTGCTGATGGTGACTATTGCAATGACGATGAGATGCTTGAGTGCGAAAGGGATTTAATTCCAGAGAATGATGAAACACAACAACAAGAAGAAGGCGATGCACACTGGTTTGACCCTTCACAAGTGATCTAATCAGATTGTGTTGATCGTAATGCCTGCAAACAACGTGGTGGTGTGGCCAACAACAGAAAGAGGGGCGGAAATGTGCATGGATAAACAGCAATCCACGGGGTGAAGGAATAGGAAACTAGTGCAAGGACATCTAGAGCCAATGTAGATGAGGAGAATGAACAGAATGATGCCGTTGAGAATCCGATTGGTGCCATTTTGGATGAAGATTTAGAAGGTGAACTTTGAAGTAACCAAGGCTCAAGCTCAAATGATGATGACACTGGACATAAGGTTCGGTATGTGGATTTCAATGCCAATAGGGACATGCTGCAGCCACGATTCGAGTTGGGTCAGAGATTTGCCAATTCAATTGAGTTCAAACAAGCCATACGGAACTATTCCATCTGGCAGAGGAAGCCTATACGATTCACAACAAATGAAAGGCATATAGTTATAGCGAAATGTGCAAGTGGTTGCCCCTGGCTGTGCTATGCATCAATGGACAGTGACAAGAAGTCCAGTGATCTGATTGTAAGAACATATGTGGATGTACATGAGAATTGTTACCATGTACAGAAAAATAGGTTTTGACTTCAAAATGGCTAGCATTAAGGTATGAAGAGAGAGTTAGCTCAAACATGGACATCCTTATAAGAGAGATAAGGCAGACTGTGGATGAAGATCATGAGGCCTTGATTTCCAAGGCGGTAGCCTACAGGGCTAGGAAAAGGGCCAGAGAAGCAATTGTCGAATCTCCAAATGATCAATATGCTAAGGTTTGGGAATATTGTGATGAAATCAAGAGGACACACCCCAATTCAACAATGGTGGTTGAACATACTCTGTTTCAGAACTTGAATGGTAAGTGTGTCTTCATGAGGCTATATTGCTGTTTAGGTCCATTGAAAGAAGGGTTCAAGCATTGCCGACCAGTGATTGGGCTTGATGGTTGTCACATAAGAGGTGTGTACCCAGGGCAATTGTTGACTGCAGTAGGAGTTGATCCCAATAATGGATAGTGGCCAATTGCATGGGCTATTGTTGAGAAGGAGGCTACTCTACAATGGAAGTGGTTCATATCCCTCCTGATCGAAGACATTGGGATTCAGAATCAGTTTGCATATACATTCATTTCAGATCAACAAAAGGTGTATGATTCTTGTTCAATACATTTGTAATGTAAAATCCAAAAAACACTTTCTTCTTTACTTATTTGTACCTTTTGACATGCAGGGTTTAGACAGGGCTCTTGCTGACCTTCTACCAAATTCGCAGCACAAATACTGCGTACAACACATGTACTGCAACTTTAAGAAATATCATCCAGGCAAGGTGCTGAAAAACATGCTCTGGAACATTGCTCGGAGTGCTAATATGGAACACTTTAATAAGGTAATGAAGGAGCTAGAGGACTATGACAGTAACGCATTTGCCTGGGTCAAGAAGGCTCCTCAACCAAAGCATTGGTGTAAGGCTTTTTTTCTCCCATCCTTAAATGCGATTTGCTCACTAATAACCTCTGTGAATCATTTAATTCCTACATATTAGATGCTAGGGATAGGCCTATCATATCCCTTGTGGAGAGTATAAGGGAGATGGTAATGGAGAGAATTCAAAAGAGAAAAAAAGCTATGGCTAGGTATAACCACCAAACAAGTCCCTTGATTAGAAAAATAGTGGAAAACAGGGATAAAGAGTCATTCGCATGGAAAACAACCTATAATGGGGTTGATGGATATCAAGTTAGGGGTCCTAGAGGTGCACAATTTGCTGTTGATATAAGATTAAGAGATTGCACATGTGAGCTATGGTCTATTTCTGGAATATCATGCTGTCATGGGATAACAGCTTTAAATCAACATGGGTTGGATGTACATGGCTGTATAGATGCTGTTTATAATAGGGATTTATTTAATCGAGTGTATCAAAACGTGTTGTATTCAATTAGTGGGAAGGATGTATGGCCACCGAGTAGTATGGCCGCTCCCTTAGATCCCCCTGTTGCTTGTGTTCAGCCAGGAAGGCCCAAGAAAGCTAGAAAAAGGGATGTAAAAGAGAGTAAAAATCATGGTAGGAAGTTGGCAAAGGTTGTCACGATTCATTGCAGAAAGTGTGGACAAACTGGCCACAATGCATCAACTTGCAGATCTGCTGGAATGGCAAATGATGGTGAATCTAGCAGTAATCAGCAAAGGCCAACAAGAAGGAAGACAGCAGTCGTGGGTGAAGAAACTTCTGAACACCCACAAATGAATTCCTAAGCAGATCTATCCCAGACAACATCAACAGTAGACCAGATTTCATCGCCAACTCAGCCCCTCAGGAAATCTCCACGGAAGAAATCAGCCATAGTCCCAATTCCAATGGCACCTCAACCCATAAGAAAATCCATGCACAACTTGACAGATGCAAACAAATCCAAAATTAATGAAAACTGCGCATGGCTTGGGAAGCCAATCCTTTATACTATGGGATGATGGAAAAGAGGAAGAGGAACTTCATCTGGTAGAGGCCAACGAATGCGGGGCAGAACAACTCATGAATAAATGGGACCAGCAGAACAACTCAGTGATGCTCTGGACTGCTTTATTTTTGTAGTGCTTATTAGTGGGGGACCAGCACTTTTGTATTAAATATTAGTAGGCAAAACTTGGTGGTTGATGAATGGTTTGTCAAAATTATTATTGTGTTTTGCACTTTAATCTTTTGTCCTTAGCGTGCAACTTCAGACATCAATTAGTGTGGATATTTTAGGTGACTAGAATATTAGTATATCTTGTACGCACAAATTGCTCGGTTTCTACACATGGTTATTCAATGAATGGAAGTTTTATTTTTAACTTCTTTTCTGGTTCATGCTAAATGAGCAACTCTCGCATGCCCATCACTTTTTTCTGGTTCATGCTAACTGATTGCGACATGAATGGAAATCAGCCACTGAATGCGACATGAACAATTTCGCATTTCCCATTTAACTCCCGCATGGCCATCACTTTTTTCTTTTCAGCAAATTGAAACACTAAATGCAACATGAACAACTTGAGGTCATTATTTTCACACAAACTATACCATTTTACTACAGCTCAATATACAAATGACTGAACCAAGATTTCCTCACAGCACAACAACTACTTCAATTAATCTAAATTTGCTACATGAAAACACACAAATTTCACCACTTCAAGTCCAATTCTCACACGTGATGTGATGCCTACAATTCATCTAATTTCATCAATTTTTCAGCTGGAATGCTCAATCAGTAGTTGCTTTTCATAACACATCTCAGTAAAAAAAACAACTGCAATCATACATAAAATCAGCCACCCTACAACAACAATTTTCGTCTTCTTTAGTTATTGTGCTTCTAACTTTTTCAATTTATCTTCCAATCGGGCTGCTCTGGATGCATGTTTGCTAGCCAGCACCTTCATTTTCTCCAACTCACTGTCAAGTCCAGCCAGTCTTCGTAGCAAACTAGGAATTATATTCACATCTTTATTACACATAGGAGGATCAACCCATTCCCAAAATCGACATCCTTGCCCCTAATAATCAATTGCTGCCAGGGAATTAGTGAGCCATTCACATTAACATGATCATCAATTAATACAATCTTATTCTCACCTTCGGCATTGGGCAAGCAAGAAACCGTCGCCCAGGATTCCTATTTATTTAGGAGGTACAAATCGGAGCTGCGATCCCACAATGGCATTTGGACACTTCATTTCATTGAAGACGGTTTATCATCGTATCCCTTTCCAAACCAGATGTGGAAGCCATGGAAGAGGTGGAAGGGATGACAGCGATGGAAATGGAGGACAAGGAAGACCAGTGCTGTTATATTTGCGTGGACTGTCGTTTTTACCCCTAAAAAACCACGTGAACTGCTCGTGGAAGCTCTGCCATTTGGGTTTAACGTGTCTAATTAACAAAATGACCATGGGTATCCGGTTTTTAGGAGTTGGGTGGTTATTCGGGGAATTGTTTTAATTGAATGGCTATAAGTATACGAGTTCAAAAGTTGAGTGGCCGCCAAGGTCGTTTGCCCTTTTTAAAATATATAACAAAAAATATAAAAATACTTTTTGAAATATAATTAATACACACCCCAATTTTCGTCTGTGAAACTTTCATTTGAGGTTAGCTTTTAAGATGTTGTCAGTCTATTTGCTATGCCATCCCAATATTTATTAGTGCAGAGTCTACTTTCCAAACTTTCAAAATGTATGTTGTTAGTGGTTTTAAAACGTATATTTTTTTTACATTTTATTATACTTTTGTATTTTTTAATATATTTTCTATCTCACAATTATTATTTCGAAAAGAGCAAAACCACATTTTGAAATGCAATCTATACATATTAAGCACTTTTTACTTCTAATTCAGGTTTTATCAAGAATAGTTGTGACTTCATTGTGTTTTTCTCTGTTTTATTTCTTGTTTTAGAACTCCGATTTTCATTTCAAGAAGTTCTCATTCAATTGTTTTTTAATGGTTTCACTCATCCAATTTCCCATCTTTGATTATCACATTCAGATAATGAATTGTTTGTCTCTTTTGAACATATTTGCGTTTGCATCAGACCTGATTAGTGATTACTCGCATGGGATCATCTCAATATCCTTGGACTCAAACACTGGAGGGAAGATTCTAGTTAATTACTCTATCCATCCTAAAAAAGTTCTCTTCTATTTTTTTTAATTATTAGTTATAACATATTTATCATATCATTAAATGTTTAATTTTATATTTTTAATCTTATTTTTTAATTGAGTCATATGTAATTATTATTACTAATAATATTATAAAAATTTCATGCAAAAGTAAATTTTTATTGAGACAAATAAAAGTTTTAAAAGTATACAGAGGGCAGAGTATTTAATTATTTGTAATCACTCGTCCAAATGCCGCAGCTCAATAATATGGGGAAGACAGAAATGTGAAAGCAGATTATTATAACATAATAATTAATGCTTGATAAACATAATCAATGATTTTACTCTTCCCAGCTTTGATGGATGACATTTGGGTATATATTTGACCTTGTTACCCCTTTCATCATCCAGATTTTTAAAACTAGGGACGCGATAATTGTCTAGTTTGAAGCAAAGGACAGGAGGAAACGAAAAAAGATTATTCGAACCTTTTATCTTCTAGTTTGAACCCTTTCATCATCTAGATTCTTCGAGCCTATATCGTTGAACTTTCAAAACATGTTTGTGAGTTTTCTAATACATTTTTTTTATTTTTAATATATATCTTAGTTCATAATCACTATTTCAAAAAATACAAAAACAAGTTTTGAAATGCTATCCATACAAGTCTAAAATCTCTCCCTACATCTACATGGGGTAGGTGAGGAAAAGAATTTCCTTGGCCAGCACCTTCTTCTTATCTTGATTTGTTTTTTATATTTATATTATATATAATATATGTGCATTAATAGATGTTTTATATGTATATATTTGATGGGTGTCGAAACCACCTAAAATAATTCTTCTCTGAGCTAAGTTCTGTAGATAATAGTGAGAGGGTCGAATCCACAAAGATTGGTTAGATTTACTCCTTAAACAAAATAAAATAAAAGAGGGGATTTTGTATTATGAAACCAAGCAAAACTAATTGAGACAAACCAAACAAATTAAATAGCTAACTAAAAATATGAGGAAAAATTAATATGGAGAAGCTTCCAACCAAGAATTAATTTTGGTATCAAGTCCTTGAATTGGTCATTGATTCAAAAGATAGGTTCTTTTATCTTAAATAAATTGGTTATAGTTGTTGAAAATCCGTCCTCTAACAATCAATCTTTTCTTACTTTCTCGATAGCCTTCGGATCCATCCTATGAGTTATTTCTCTAATTAACAAATACAATCTTCAAATCAATCCTATGAGTTATGTCTATTAATCACATTAAAATTCAAAAAGACCCAATTACTAACCAATAAACCCAAAAACGCCTTATTTATTTAAGTTAGAATATATATTTTCATAACATACAATCTAGGGCGTTGATTACCTTTCGATGTTGTTATTTGTCATTTAAATTAGAACAATCAATCAATGATTAATTCTAAATAACTATCTATTGAATTCAACTATCAAACAATAGGCCTCTTGTCCAATAATTCAATCTAATAATATAATGAAGCATAGAAAATATATAAATACTCAAGAATAAAAGAAATAATAGAATTACGGGAACCTCACAATTGTTGGAATCAAATCTCAATTAATCTTGATTGGAAAATAGAAAAGTTTAGCTAGACATGGTAGACGAAGGCATATGAAAAATAAAAGGGCCGGCTGCTCCCGTGTTTTTTCTTATGTGGCAGCTCTTTTTGTTTTCTTCTAGGGTTTGAAAGTTGTGAGTTGAAATAATGAAAATTTCGCTCAGACTTCATTGCCTTAAATTTGGTCACACCCAGTAACCAGAAATCTTATGGTTTTTTCTTTTTGCTTTAATTTCACCCTTTTTGTCTTCTTTTCCTCCAAGTCTCTAATTTCTATACCTAAAACATAAAGTATATCAAAACCAAAATAATTTCACATTATAATCAAGTTAATATTGGTAAAATATTAACAAGAAATACACACATTTTAAGCTCTATCAAATCCCCCACACCTAAACTATGCTTGTCCTCAAGCATGCATTAGATTAATATCTTCCTCTCCATTCCCTACTCTTTTTCAACCCATTCACAATTAACTCAAAATCATCACCCATTAGAAATCAAGATTGGAATAACAATCCAAAGAGCAAGTATTCATAGCCTGATTTTTCTAAAACATATGCATCTCTTCAATCCCAATAATTTCATCGAAATGAAATGCAACAAAATTTGATAACCTCTCACAGGTTGCACTGTAATCACTCAAAGTGTTTAAGGGTTCATTCAGCATTCAAATAAAACAAAGCATGTCATTACCATAAGCTTGCTTATATATCACATCTCCACTACTAATAAATATGAATCCATGCAAAAATCAAAGGTCTTGAAAAGGGTTGTAATGGGGCTTAGGTAAAGGTAAGTGAAAAGAAAAGAAAATTTAGATTACACATATCAAGGTGTGTAGGAACTTTCTTGCATAACTCAAAAGCAACAAAAATAACACATTAGAACCACTTCCTCATTCCAAATAACATGCATCCCCTTTTTGTAATTTCGTCATATTGTTAGACTTTTTGTATACAACGGAGAACATTAACTTTGTCCAATTCTCGTAAGAAATACTTTTCACTTCTCTCTTCTTCTTTTTTTCTTCTTTTCTTTTTCTCTTTGTTTTTTTCTTCAGTGGTTCTTTTCTTTGGAATTGATAGAAATTTTATCATGCAATTCATTCCTACATACTTTTGACAAAGGGGTTCAACAATGGTAAGCAAAACAAAGGGTTATGGCTAACAATGTGGTGTTATAACAAAGATAGGCTAAGGCTCAAACTTGGCTAATCTAGAGGTATATGTAATGGGACGGCTTTTTAAAAAGTTTAAAATGGGTAATACTAAATGCCCTTATCATTTCAAAGAAAAAATCCACAATGTGACCTTGACATGCATAACAAAGCAAGTTCTAGAATGAAATACCATGTTTGTCAATCTCAACAAAGAAAGAAATATATGAGCAAGAAAAAAAAATGCTCAATTACTCACAATGGTTTTAATGTATCAAATATTGCACATTCTCATTCAATTCCATCATCAAAATCAACGAAATGCTTGAAAAATTTTCAAAACAAAAGCTAATCATACTAGCCCATTTTCATGCTTTCCAACTCAACTACTAATGCATGTTAACCAAGAGTTATTCTAAACAAGTATCAAAGGTTTAGGAATGTCACGGAAGACATTTGAATTGTCAAGCATGATTTTGCAAATTTTTTTACCAAAATAACCAAACCACCAAAACACAAGAATACCAAAATAACCAATCCACCAAAACACAGGAATACCCCCTCTCCCCTCTCCCACACCTAAATCATACATTGTCCCTAATGTATGAATCACGCAAATCAGGAAAGAAGAATAATGACAAGAGAGTAGGAAACTTCCCTAAAGAACGACACTAGGGAAGGGGCTAAAAGGAGGGTGGGCATGGAGGCTCAAACCCAAAATGCCAAAAGAATGCATCCATATTAGTCTCCAATCTCTTAATATGCCTATCTAGCTAAAGGAGGAGATTTGGGTTGGAAGATGAGGGGTCTGGTGGGTGTGAAGAGAAACTAGGTTCGTCTCACAGTTGAGTGAAGTCACGTTGAACATGTGGACGCTTGAAGCCATGCTACAAGCTGCTGGGGGGATGAATCTATAACTGCCGCCATGAGATTCCACAAGACCCATGCGAAAGAGATAGTTCATATCTAAGGGTTCTAACTCACAAGCCACATGAAGGATAGTATAAGCCAAATCAATTAATCCAAGATTAACGGCCAAATGAGTAATCAAAGAACCAAAAATTAAAGCACGTTCTTTGTTGATGATTGCATGGACTTGAGAAGCTACCCAACACCCTAAATTGACTTTGATATTGTTACACATTGCCCAAATAAAGAAATACTCAGTTTTAGTCAAAGTAACTGAACTATCCTTTCTACCCAAAAAAGTAAAAGCCAAAAATCAATGGACATATTTCCAAACTGGGTCACGAAGGTAAATATCCTTCAACTGGCTTGGATCATATGGACTACAATCGATAGACATTTCCTTCCATAAAGAATAAGGCTCAAATGCATCATCAAAATCAACTCGAGAAGCCTTATATTTAGAAGTGAGGGCATAATCAGACGTGATAAAGCCTAAGGCAAGATTAAACTCAGTAATTGACATTTGAAACTCATGCCCCATCAATCTAAATTGAATTACCTTAGGACTATCTCATGTGAAAGGGTTCAGTTTATTAAACAAGAAAGTTGCATAAAACTCAAGAGTTAACTCAATAAAAGCAAGGCAATGAACAGTAATAAAAGCATGCCAACTATATTATCAATCATATCATTAAAGATATCTTTTAAACCTAATGCTTCAAGAGTAGGAAAGTGAACAGACTTTCCTGGCAGAATTTTTAGTTTACAAATTTTAGCATACCTCTGCTGCCGGGTCTTAGTTGAAAAGTGTAGATAACCATGGAGCTAATTTTTAGATGGCAGGAGTACTGCCTTTCCTTTCTTCATGCGCTGCCTTGTTGGACGTGCAGGTCCGGTGGATGGGGCAGAAGCAGAAGAAGGCTGAAGTGGTGATGAAGGCCATGATGGAAAATATTTGTGTAGCGGTGAATGATTATGTGATGGCGAGGGACTGTTTGGTATGAAAGTAACGCGTTTGTGAGCCATCATTTTGATTCGTGGCATGATTTAACAAAGAAAACTACAACCTCAAAAGGACAACAAGTAAGAACAGTATAGCAACAAAGAACTAAAACCAGCAGCTAAGAAGTGAAAAAAAGTTACATAAAAAAAGAAAGGAAAAAAAAGGAATGACGAGGGTTTAGCAAATAAATTAAGAAAAAATAAAATAAAAAAGAGAAAGAATAAAATAAAATAAATAAAGAAAATAAAAAATCATGGAACCGAGGAGGGGAAGAAATCTGGCGAAGAAGAAGAACAGTGGCAGTGCAAGGTTGCTGAACGACAGCACTAAGCAGCTAAAGGAGGACTGTTAAGACCGATCTAAAGATTGGTGGAAAAGATGGTGGAGTTGCGCTGCATCGCAGTTGCAAGCGGGGCGACAATCGACTGGCGGAAACAAGAACAAGGGTGGCGGTGCATCACGGTTGCGCTATGGTTTGGAGAGCTGTGGTGGAGAGGAAGCTGCAATTTGGAGAAGAATTAGAAGTAGGAAAAAATTGGGTTGTTAAAAACCCTTATTGATTATATTTTTTTTAAGAACAAATTAGGAAGAAAAAAAAAAAGAAGACTTAATAGAATAAGGCATGGGCACATTAAATGAAGTGGAGTCTTCGGGAGAACATCAAAGGGAATGGGGCAAAATTTCAGAAAACTATCTAACTTTAGGTGTGAGCACGTCTAAGAAGCTAGAGTCTTCTGGAAAAAATAAAAGGGCAGAAATAAATTCCAAAAGACCATCTAACTTAAAGCGTGGGCATGCCTAAAAAGCTAGAGTCTTCTGGAAAAATTAAAGAGGGCAAAAACAAATTCTAGAAGACTATCTTTCTTAAGGGGTGCACACGCCTAAAAAATTAAGGTCTTTTGGTGAAAGAAAACATATATATCTAAACTTTTAAAACGTGACCACACTCTAAAAACAATAGTCTTCTGCTGCGAACAACAATAAATTTTTGTTAACTACAACATATATATATATATATATATATATATATATATATATATATATATATAATGAATTGGGCTGCCTCCTAACAAGCGCAATTAGTTAACATTGATATGCTCAACATCTCCATTTCTATTTAAGTTATTAAATTTTTACTAATTGCTTGGACCACACCTGCATGTTCTTTATTGATTTTGTACAATCTATCATTGCTTTCTCGTTCACTTCCAATTGTGCATTCAATTTAACTTGACTTATATTTTCTTTTTCTTCAAAAATATCCTGCACTATAGATGGGGGGAGTTTTGTGTTAGATAAAGGTAAATCAACATAAGACACTTCATACCTCATAGGTCTAAGCAACTCTAAGTCATAAACCATGTCTTGAAAATCATCATCCATCACAAATTCCTGTTAAAAAATCTACACTACTTTAGGAGTCAAGCTATTATCAAGTGCAATTTTTAATTTATCCTCGTCACAAAAATCAAATGTTTTCTGAGCTAGAGTATCAATAGCATCAAAAGCATAAACAACACATACATCAGCAGGATATTTCATGGCAGCATAAATGTTAAACTTAATAATCTTACCATCAAATTCCATAGTTAATGTACCATCATGCACATCAATTTTTTCTCTAGATGTTTTCAAGAAAGGTCTCCCCAATAAAATTAACCTCGAGTTAGGAGAGTGATCTTCCTCTATATCAAGTACATAAAAATCTGCAGGAAACACTAATCCATTTACTTGCACCAAAACATCTTCTAATACTCTCTCAGGATAAACATTAGATTTATCAGTAAGTTAAATTATCACGCTTGTTTCTTTCAAAAGTCCCAAATTCAAAGAATTATAAATAAATAACGGAATGACATTTAAGGAAGCACCCAAATCACACATGACTTTTTCAACTTTCATATTGCCTATTTTACAACGGATGATTAACATACCTAGATCCTTCCATTATGAAGGCAACTTCTTTTGTAGCACAGTCGAGACATTCTCCCCCACACGTATCATTTCATTGCCTTTCAATTTTCTTTTGTTGGTGCATAATTCTTTGAAAAATTTAGCATAGCGATTTGTTTGTTTCATTGCATCAATTAAAGGAATATTTACCTCTACCTTGCAAAAAGTCTCAAGAATCTCCTTTTCTTCCTCATCTTTCTTCGAATTGGCAAATCTCGTGGGGAAATGAGGTATTGTCTCGATTACCTTAGTCTACTGTGGGGTTTTCACTTCCTTTTCTACCTCTTCATGATCACGTGTTATTATCTCTTCCAACACCTTTTCACTTTTCAAGGTCATTGCACTAACATTTTGTCTTGGATTGACAACCGTTTGAGAATGTAGCTTACCTTGAGATTCCAATTTGCTCATGGAAGATGCTAATTGACTCACTTGATTCTCCAAATTTTGAATGCTGGTCCGAGTTTCCTGTTGAAAACATTGGGAACTATTAGCAAGTGATTCAACTAACTCTTCAAGGGACTTACCTAGTTTGGAAGGTGGCAAATATGGTGGGTTTTGCTGCCTAGCTTGAAATTCACTAGGTCGTGGCCCATAACTGAAGTTGGGATGATCTCTCCATTTCAAATTGTAAGTATTTGAGTAAGGGTCATAATTATTTTGTGGTGGCCCTAGGAATCCACCAACGACATTAGCATGTTCAAAATGATCATCTTGCAATGTCGAGCACATGTCGGTGAAATGATTTGAATTAGAGCAAATACCATAAACCTTCACCCAACTTTTCCACTAAAGTAGTCAAAGTGTCTAAACGTTGATCAATGGAAGAAGTACTTACCTCACTTACCTTCCTAGGTGTATCCTCATGTCTGATGCCAAATTGTTGTGTATTGACCGCAATGTTGGAGATTAAATTCCTTGTCTCGGTTGGAGTTTTGTGCACTAATGCACCTCCACTAGCAGCATCAATCATATTCCTTTCCATCACTATTTGTCCCTTATAAAAATATTGAATAAGAAGTTGATCAGAAATTTGTTGTTGAGGACAACTAGCACATAATATTCATGCAACGTCTCTCTATGTTGCTGCTATATACCACATATATCTTTTCTAATTGTGGCAACTCGTGAGACGGGAAAGAATTTCTCCAAAAACTGCCTCTTCATTTCGGTCCATGTGTTTATTAAACCAGAAGGTAAGTAATATAGCCAATCTTTAGCATTGCCATCTAAGGAAAAAGAAAAAGCTCGCAACTTAATTTGATTCTCATTCACTCCTTGCAGTTTCATCATGGAACACACCATATGGAATCTCTTTAAATGCTTATGAGGATATTCACCTATAAGGCAATGAAAAGTGGGGAGTAAGTGAATCAATCCCGATTTTAATTCAAAAGTCACATTTATAGTAGGATAATCAATGCACAACAGTTGTTGGTTTAAATCGGGTATAGCTAAATCTTTTAAAGTTCGTTCATTATTTCCATCCATGTTTTCTTCTTCAATATAAAACAATTCAGACAAATTATATTCAAAAGATGAAGAAGATGATACTCCCTGAGATCGTTGGTTGGTTTCTTTTCTAAGTCTACGTGCTATCTTCTCTATCTTTTGATCGTAGGTGAGTTGACTTGTGCGAGAAGAACGTGGCATAAAACAACCAAAAAATTATAAAATCAATAAAATTAAATGAATAAATTCTGAAAAACCAATCCCCGGCAATGGCACCAAAATTTGATGGGTGTCGAAACCACCAAAAATAATATTTCTCTGAGCTAAGTTCTGTAAATAGCAGTAAGAGGGTTGAATCCACAGATATTGGTTAGATTTACTCCTTAAACAAAATAAAATAGAAAAGGGGGGTTTTGTATTATGAAACTAAGCAAAACTAACCAAGACAAACCAAACAAATTAAATAGCTAACTAAAAATATGAGGAAAAATTAATATGGAGAAGCTTCCAACCAAGAATTAATTTCGGTATCGATTCCTTGAATTGATCATTAATTCAAAAGATAGGTTCTTTTATCTTGAATAAATTGGTTATAGTTGTTGAAAATCTGTCCTCTAACAACCAATCTTTTCTTATTTTTTTGATAACCTTCGGATCCGTCCTATGAGTTGTTTCTCTAATTAACAAACACAACCTTCGGATCAGTCTTATGAGTTATGTCTATTAGTCGCATTAAGATTCAAAAAGACCCAATTATTAACCAATAAACCCAGAAACGCCTTGTTTATTTAAGTTAGAATATATATTTTCATAACATACAATTTAGGGCGTTGATTACCTTTCGATGTTGTTGTTTGTCACTTAAATTAGAACAATCAATCAATGGTTAATTATTCTAAGGCTTTGTTTGGATTTTTTTTATTTGAAAAAAGTTGTATTGGAATGTGTCAAAATTTTGGTGGGTTTTTTTTATAGAAAAAAGTTTTTTAGAGGGAAAAAGGGGAAATTTTTAAAATTATGTGAGAGAAATTTGAGTAGGAAAATTTAAATTTTAAATTTTGAAATAAATATGTGTTTGGATATTTTATTTTTGTTTAAGAAAAGTTAACTTTTTATAAATAAAAATATTTTCCCAAACAAAGCCTAAATGACTATCTATTGAATTCAACTACCAAACAATAGGCCTCTTGTCCAATAATTCAATCCAATAATATAATAAAGTATAGAAAATATATAAATACTCAAGAATAAAAGAAATAATAGAATTACCAAAACCTCACAATTGTTGGAATCAAACCTCAATTAATCTTGATTGGAAAATAGAAAATTTTAGCTAGACATGGTAGAAGAAGGCACAAGAAAAATAAAAGGGCCAGCTGCTCTCGTGTTTTTTCTTGTGCAGCAGCCTCTTTTTGTTTTCTTCTAGGGTTTGAAAGTTGTGGGCTGAAAATAATGAAAATTCTGCTCAGACTTCATTGTCTTAAACTTGGTCACGCCTAGTAATAGGAAGTCTTCTGGTTTTTGCTTTTTGCTTCAATTTCACCCTTTTTGTCTTCTTTTCCTCCAAGTCTCTAATTTTCATGCCTAAAACACAAAGTATATCAAAACCAAAAGAATTTCACATTATAATCAAGTTAATTGGTAAAATATTAATGAGAAATATACACATTTTAAACTCTATCAATATTCGTAGATATATCTTTTATATATATAGATATTATTTTTTAATATTAATTATAATACCATCTCAGTTTTTTTAAAAAAAGAGTTTATTTTGAATTTAATATAATTTTTTTAAATTAAAAGGTATAACAAACTTAATATATCATCAAATTAATTTTTTTTTTAATTTTAACTTCTGTTTACTAAGTATTTGGCTCGGGATTAACAATGATCATATGTTGATTCTTCCCACTAGCCAACAAACTAAAGTAATAACATCTATCATGAAAACTCTCCATAAACTCTCATGGTAATTAAGCTAATGAGTAATGATACAGACAATGACTGAATAGAGCGACTTCTTATAGCAACTGATGTGTAACAGCAACGTGGATGTCCATGTCATTACTATTTTTAAAAAAATAAAACAGAAAATAAAATAAAAATCGAGCAAAGAAGTCTGCCATCCAGCTCCTTTTCTCTCTTTTTCTTTGCCCGATTTCCTTCATCCAGCCACGGGGAGAATTCTACATTCCAAATAGAAAAGAAAATAAAAATTGGTGAATTCCGCCATCCAGCTTCTTCTTCTCTCTTTTCTCTGCCCGATTTCCACCATCCAACCTTGCGGGGAATTACATATTCGAAACTTCTTTGGATTCTGTCCAATACAAACAGATTCCAGATTTCAAACTTCTTTTGGTTCACTCCAATAAAGACGGATTCCAGATTCCAATTCCAACTTCTTCTCTGCCTGATTTCCACCATCCAATCACGAGAGAAATTCCAAATTCGAAACTTATTTTGGTTCAGTCCAATACAAACAGATTCCAAAATTATATTGTTTGGATGTTAGTTAACTATTGCATTACTTCAATGTGTAGTCTGTAATTTGAGAACCAACGATATGACTATCCCAACTTTAGAATGTTTCTTGGCTCAAAATTGGCTCTTTCAAAATTTGATTGTTTATTAACCAATGTTGCATTTTTTTTTTTTTGGAGTTGAGAACTTGTGATCTTTAACCTGAACTAAGTTCATCTTTTTGTACGCAAGTTGTAATTTATTGTTTTTTTAGTTTTTTTGCCTCATTTAATAGAATACAAAATAAATTACACCATCGTTTATCGAGTGAAGAGACTAGAGAGTTGGGTGATGTTTTTGAAGGTTGCAGCAAATTTCCAGAAGGATGCATTGGAAATAGCTCCAAAGTTTCCTTACTGTAGTGCTTTAGGTGGATATTAATTTTCATGCATTCTTTGCTGGCTTTGATTGGGTGAAAGATGGGATTATAAACTTGATTTTCCTGGTAAAAAAAGTGGCCTGCTACATGGCTTGTTCTTCTCTATCCTTTCTGCCAACATTGGCCTCCTCTTGAAGCTTCTAGGTAAAAGTACCTTGGGTTGAAGATATTGCTACTGGCACAACCCCATTTCCTGATATGGCATGTAAAATAGGCTACATAGAACATTAGTAGTAAAGATTTTGTTCTTCTCCTCTTGTACTGATTAGTAGTATAGATTTTGCTCTTCTTATAATGATTTTTACTAGTCCATGTTATGGATAGTAGCATTTCATTTTTGGTTTTTCTGCTTCTTGTATTGATTAGTAGTATAGATTTTGTTCTTTTTATAATGATTTTTGCTACTCCATGTTGTAAAGAATAAAAGTACAATGGCGACCCATTGACCATTTAAATCATATCATAATTTTATTAGTTATTTCAATCAAAGAATGGAGCTCTCTTCTAATCTTATAGTATTTTATGGGTGATATGATGTAAAAGTTATAAATAAGTTTAGATGTTGAGCATCACGTCCTGTACAAACTCATCGTTATATAGTATGAATTCAAAATGCCATTTAAAGGGGTGTGTGGGAGTTTTTTCCCTCTCTCACTCAATATCTTGGCTTTATTTTGTCCTAACCTACTATTTTAATGGTTTCCCTTTATCCACCTTGAGCTCTTCACTCGGCATATTTTAGCAAAAAAACAAATAGTATTAAAATAGTAAAATGTCAATTGCTGAAGAAAATATGTACATTAAGAGAATGCAATATAGATTTAATTCATATGGCTTTTACACAATCCATGACAAATTATATTATACATAGCTACATGGAGTTTTTCCCAGAGTAAGTTGGGAAAAAAAAAAGAAAGAAAATGGAGGGAGGGGGTAAATTTTTGACTTCGAGAGTGTGATAGTGGCTTAGTTCACATTTGCCAAATACGACTATTCTATCTAGGGGTGACAATTCACGGCACTACAAGAAAATACGACACGAAATTATCACACAAAATGTGACCCGAACCTAACACGAAAACTCGACACGAAAATAAAAACAAGTAAGGTTTGCGGGTCCTGTTCGAATTTATAATTACTTTGTAATATTCATATCAAAACATGACTCGTGATTGACCTATTGCCACCCCTAATTCCATCAGCGCCCAAGTCTGGTCATATTTGACAAATGCAAACTAAGCCTTAGTTCGCATTTGCCAAATGCGAGCAAAGTTCTGAAATAACTACAAGCTACCCATTCCGCTCAGCACACTCTTCTTTCTTTGTGAAATTCCGTTGTTCGCCGACCTCTCTCGCCAAACTTGATATGAAGTTTTGCCTCCGTGCCGCTACCAACTATCTGAAGGGCCGCCACTTGAGCTGAAGTTCCGCCTGAAGGGCCGACCGAGAATAGGAGATCCGCCACCTTCCCTCGCCAATGTCAGCCGTCATTTCGGCCACAAAGGTGATGGGTGTCGAAACCACCAAAAATAATCCTTCTCCGAGCTAAGTTCCGTAGATAACAATGAGAGAGTTGAATCCACAGAGATTGGTTAGATTTACTCCTTAAACAAAATAAAATAAATGAGGGGGGTTTTTCTATATTATGAAACTAAGCAAAACTAATTAAAACAACCAAACAAATTAAATAACTAACTAAAAATATGAGGAAAAATTAATAAGGATTATTTTTGTTTTGTTTTGTTTTGGCCGCAACTTTGTTTTCCTTTTCTTTTTGTGTCCTTTTTTTTTTTTTTTGCTTTGTTTTCTTGTGCAGCCCTCGAGTCTATTTTTCCTTTGAGTTTGGAAGCTGCTTTTCTTTCCTTTTTTCATTGTTTCTCTTGTGCCCTTGTGCTGGTTTCAAGCCTCCAGTTTGCATCTTGTTAAAAACTGCTTTCGCATTAACACACCTTCCGAGTTGAAATAATCCCTTCAAGAGAATGTTGTAGGTATCAGTTGCAAGAGTTAAGCCCTTACGTGGAATCTCCTGGAATAGATGGAGGTTGAACCAAACTAATATGTGTTATACCCAAGATAAACATAAAGCTGCTATTCTTTCAACTTGATAAGTTACAACCAAGGGAAACAGAAAACTACTTTTCTTTCACTGTTCAAAAAATAATTGGAGGTGTACTCTTTTAAGTTTTAACCTTCAAATTTCAATTGTTGGAGGCGGAAGTTTCCAGTAGTTCCATGAATTAAAGTCCTCCTGAAAGACAGGATAAGAAGATGAGCATCAAACTCACTAACACCTACAAGATACTAGATTCAAACTCCAAGGACCATGTCATACTTGAAGCTAGCAGAAAACTAGTAGAGAAAGAATGGAGTTCACTCCAACAAACAAACAGGGAATTGAAGCACTTTTGCATGCAAATAACTACTATACATTAAGGACATAAAATAGTAAGTGATTTTACTATGAAAAGCTTGTCTAGCTTGTGAGATATGCCCCTATTGAGAAAAAAGAACAAAGATTTATCATATCACAGTCAGTAATGAGGAGAACGATGAAACAATGACACCAAAGAATTGGAAACATGGATAGATTGCAAAATAGCATATAATACCTGTTCAGATGAGGACATGGATGGAAACATGTCTCGCACAAGAGTATGAAGAGAAGTATACGTCTTTGTATCAACACGCCAATTTACAACAATTTCACCCTGTAACAAGAAATGCAAGATAAACATTATACAAAATGCTGAAGGGGCCTCTTTCCTTTTTACAGTCAGGTTCTAACCATACCTTAGGATTAATTATGACGATTTTTCCTTTTGGAATACCAACTTTAAGGTAGCTAATCTCATCAATGTCTCTGTTTCCAAAACCAGCATAGAATGGATTTCTGTCTTCAGGAAACAATTTTGATATCCTATAATTATTACAAAAAGAATAAGCTAAAACAATAAGCTAACCATAATTTAAGTAAGCTTCGATTTATATATTTTCTTTCTGAGAAAAGCTACCAACTCAGGAAGATTAGTTGAAAAGTGTGGTACTATTACCCATATAAATTCAGTTTCAAGCAGAAAAAAAAATTCAGGATCAAAATACTCACTGTTTGAATGTGCAATTTCTGAAAAATTTGAAACTTCATTTTTTTTAAAAGGAAAAAGTAACTTCCTCATAACTAAGCAAACATTATGGGTCACCTCCAATAAACTGAAAAAATATAGTTAACTGGATGAGATTTTATTTGTTAAAGTTTGTGTCAAGAATTGAATCCAGAATTGCTGCTTGCTTTTGGAGTTTATTGCACCTAAACAGAGAGAACATTGCAGCCTTTAAAATTACTTATTCAAATATAGGAACTGCTCAGAAAAAATTATGAACTTGCAAAATGAAGATGGATTTCAAGAAGAAAATAATCTTAACAAATAGATGCCGCAGAATTAATGGCCACCCCAAGATTCCAAATTCAATACTAGTCCCCTAAAGGGATTCATATGCATCAGTTAGATCAAAAGGGACTGGGCAAAAGAAATATATAAAGCTTATAAGCCCTTTCAAGTATAACATCAGCATAAGTGGTTAAAATGCCAAACACAATGCACAACATCAAAATCTCTACAAAGAAACATAAAACTCCAGGCTAAAGTATTGAAAGAACAAAAGAACTGAAAGTGGAAATCAATTGACAAGCCTACAAGCAAGCAATTTTAATTCATGTGGTGCTTTCCTCACAATTGCAAAACAGTGAGTCATAGAAATTTTTTGTCAAACACCAAAGTAAGGTTTCCCACTACATTCATAAAACGTGGTGTTACCAGTTTGAAATTTTCTCTTGGTCTTTAACAAATATGAAACCAGACCCACATATTTTCAAACATTCACATGCTTATGCATCATCCACAGGACCTAATCTTTAACAAAAGTTTACTCAACTTTAATATTGTGTGACACATTTTACCAGCAATAAAGCAAGATAATTGTTTACATTCTTTTGATTGTTTTCATTATAGACAATTTATGCTACGATGAAGGGGGTTAAAAATATAATTTTTAAAAAAAAAGTAAGATGTAAACAAGGGACCTTCGCAATAGAGTGAAGGAAAAAGACCATCTGGAGATATAACAATAGGTCCCTCAGGCAAGACTTTTCCATCCTACAAACAAATGAATGAAGAAATTAAAAGAAATATGGCTTTTGAATTGCATTGAAGAGACAATTGAGGTTGCAACTTGCTTCATTCACCACCCCTTCACCAAACACTAGGCTGTACAGCAAAGGACTATCACCTTGATAGAGAAGCTACAGACTCGACATATTTCGCATAAGAATGGGAGGATAAAATAAAGTAACACACCAGAGACCACGCTATTGGAATCTTACCCTCAGATTTCATCATATCCTCGTCCATTTTTACATCGGGCAATCCCTTCACCTCCAATCCCTCCACCACACTTCTTGCTCAAGAGGTTTTCCGTCTCAGTTGGGAGAATTTTTCAACCATTGCTGAAAGCCACAGATGAAGAACTGAAGAAGTGAGATGGAAGTGAGGACTTCAAGGCAAAAAATTGCAGATCCATACGGAGAAAAACTATTGGCAGAAAGGATTGAAAGTTTTTATTATGCAGATGGAGAACTGAATTTGCAGATGAACCAGTTCAATTTTTGCTCTCAGGTTAAAAAAGTCTCCGTCTGACTGGCATTGCAAATTGGAACTGAAACTAAATTTTCAGATCTCCCATTATTGTTCTGTCTGGAATCTAGAATTCCCCTCGTGGCTGGATGGCGGGAATCGGGCAGAGAAGGAGTTTGAACTGGAATCTGGAATCCGTCTGTATTGGAATGAACCAAAAGAAGTTTGGAATCTGGAATTCCCCTCGTGGCTGGAATCTGGAATCCGTTTGTATTGGAGTGAACCAAAAGAAGTTTCGAATCTGGAATTCCCCTTGTGGCTGGAATCTGGAATCCGTCTATATTGGACTGAATCCAAAGAAGTTTCGAATTTGAAATTCCCCTCGTGGCTGAATGGCAGAAATCGAGCAAAGAAGAAGAGAGAAGAAGAAGCTGGATGGCGGAATTCACCAATTTTTATTTTCTTTTCTATTTGGAATGTAGAATTCCCCGTGGCTAGATGAAGGAAATCGGGCAGAAAAGAAGAGAGAAGGAGCTGGATGGCGGACTTCTCTGCCCAATATTTATTTTATTTTTTTAAAGATAGTAATGACATGGACAGCCACGTGGTGTTACGCATAAGTCGTTATAAGAAGTCCCTCTATTTAATCATTATCTATATCATTAATTCTTAAGTTAATAGCCATATAATAAAAAAAAGTTATTAAATGTTTAAAGTGATTAATGTCTAATACTACTTCCTAGTCCTGGCCACGGTTCAAAAACCAACGGTTCCGGTATAGAATCGACGGTTCCGATTCAATAAAAATAAAGAATCGAAACCAAACCTTTAAGAGATGGTTCCAGGACGGTTCCAAAATCGACGGTTCTGATGCCGGTTTCGGTTTTAATACGGTTCAAAATGATTTTATACGATTCTAAACAGAAATCATCAAAAATCCTTCGGGGTAGAGGAATCAAAGCCCATGTAGTTCTCTTACCTTATAGTTTTTTTACCTTATATTTTGGAGCAATTTTACTAAATAGAAACTCAGTCCAAATGGTTAAAGCTTTGATGGAAATTGAAAAAAATGCACAAGTTCGAACCTCACCATGAACAAAATTTTGCATATGTAATGTTGGCTTGGCCGGTTCCAAACCGCCGGTTTCGGTTCAGTTCGGTTTCAGTTCCGGTTCCAAAAATTATGAACCAAAACCGGCCACCGATAGCCGGTTTCTGTTTCGGTTCCAAACCGTAAAATCGTAAAAACGGTTCGATTCCGGTTTTGACCGGTTCAGTTCCGGTTCGATTTCGGTTCCAAAGCGAACCGTGGCCAGGACTACTACTTCCGTCCTAAAAAAAAGTCCAGTTAAAAAAAAATTATCTAAAACATATCCACTTTGGAATGAAATTTTTATATTATTCTTACTAATAATAATAATGTATAACATAAATTCAAAAGTAAAAATATAAATATAAAATTATATATTTATTGTACATTAAAAGTACTATATCTTGTAATTTAAAAAATATATATATCAAATGAAAAGTGAAATCTTTTTTTAAAAAAACAGATAGAGTAGTTTTTATTACATAACCTCAATTAGTGAGGGGTTTAAGTAAAAATTTTCACCATATATATATACATCTATATATATCACTCAATGTATTGTAAACCAACAAAAATGAAACATGAACTAGAATTTTATGTGGAAAGTCAAAACTAATTTTTTGAATGGCTATACTACACTCCCTCCGTTTCAAAAAAAAAGAATCTACTTTCAAACCAAATTTCTAACATATCCTTATTAATAATAATTGTGTATATTAATAATTAAAAAGTAAAGATAAAAATGTAAAATTATACATTTAATTAGTATATTAAAGGTATTGTATCTAATAACTAATAAACAAAATTGTAATTAAACTAAAGTAGACTCTTTTTTTGAGACAAAGAGAATACTTGGGAAGTTGCATTCTAATATAGGGAAACCAACATTGCATTCTAATATTGCAATTAAATATGCATTAATACTCTTGGACATTAAATGTTCAACATCATACTATTACCAAAGTTTTGAACTTGATATTATTACTTGTATTTTTTCCTTACATTGTGTAAAATGTGTCATTATTTTGTCCTTACTTTTGCCCACTTTTGATTTTAATGTATATATATATATATTAACAACACGAACTTTAGCGTTGGTAACTGTTTAGACCCGACCTTTCAATTTTAACAACACAACACCTGAATTTTAAAATTTGTAACAATAATATCCTCCGTCTATGTGCCGTCACAGGGCCCGTTAAAATCATGATGTGGTAGGGCCCGTTAAAATCATGATGTGGTAGCCAGCTAGTTTACATGTGGATCGCCTAGTCAACCATTAAAGTTGGTGACTCAGCCCTTATAGTTTGATATTTTTTTAGTAATTTTTGTCCTTAAAACTTAGAGATTTTAAGTGAAATTAGTAAATTTTACTATTAAGTTGTGGTAGTTTTTGTGTTTTAAAGGATTGTTAGTAGTAAAACAATTTGTTAGAAAAGATAACCGATTTGGAAGATTTTGCAAGATTTGCTAAGAAAATAAGATTTGGTTGTTGCAGACTATGCCACGGTTTGTCAAAGCTGAATTTGTTAAAACCATCAAAGAAAGAGATAAGATTTGAACTAAATCTTATAGTTGGGATTTTCTGCTCCAACTAAAAGATTAAGGGTGGTTTCTTTGTGAGATTCATGGAGCAAATCAGGGAGCAAAGAAAGGAGCAAAAATCTATAAATTCTTGAGAGCTTTCGTAGCAAAGAGGGAGTTTTTCAGCATTGAAGTAGATGTTAGATATCAAAATTTCAGTAGCTTAGCAAGAACTTTTAAGGAAGATTCAACCCTTGTTTCATTTGAGTCATCCTTTTCTTAGTTGTTCAATTTGTAGAAATGTCAAATTTTCATTAAATCCCATTTTTAAACATTATGTCTAGCTAGAGTTCTTCAACTCTAGGAACTAGGATGTACCTTCTGAAGTTTTTCTTTGATTATATCAACCTACTTGGTTCAATTTTCACTTTTCAAAATCCATTGTTCTTGTTTTACATGGCTTATAAGAACTTGATCAATTCTTGCATGATTTAAGGTGTTGAATGATGGAACGAGAGTTGAAATTCAACATTAGTTGGTAGAAATTTTGGCTATGAATGTGGTGTTACGAGAGTAGAACACAAAATAATAACCTTAAATTCTTGAGTGTTTAATGTATTTGTGTTAAATTTTGTGGACATGAGAGTGATCACAAAATTGCCTAAATAAGAGAGATACACCTCAAGAGAGGGTACTCTTAATTAAGTGAATAGTTGTGAGAAAAGTGAAAGCCACAAAAAAAATCAAGTAGCATTGATTGAGTTCATTGAATCTTCATTTGGTGAAATTCCATGTCCTAGAGATTTTTAATCCATTGAGTTCTTATTATTTTTGTTAAGTATTCTATTTTGTTTTCATCACTAAACAAGTTTTGAAAGAGATCCAAATAGTTCGAAAGTTTCTTTTCCATTTGGTACTTGACATCCTCCCTGTGGGACGATTCTGGACTAGCTCTATACTATAAGCAACGATCCTTTAATTTGAAGGTAGCAAGGACAAGAAAAAGTCTAATCAAACCCCAATTAAAATTACTTTAAATTAGATGATTTTGTAATTTTACATATTAAAACCTTAATTTGGAAAATAACATTTCAATTGCAATTTTACAATTGCCTTGCCATTTCTTTTGCTCGATAGTCGCTAGGGCTAGTCATGGTTTTATTAAACCGTATAAACCAACAAAAAAAACCGAATAAACCAAACCGAAACTATATTTGGTTCGGTTTTAACCGAATCGAATAACTTATTCAATTTTCAGTTCAGTTTATAGTTTGGGGTTCTGAAAATCGAACCGAACCGAATAAACTGAATCAAATAAGGAAACCGAATCGAATAAGAAAATCAAACCGCATAAGGAAACCGAACCGAATAAAGAACTGAATAAACCAAATAAATCGAAATTTATAAATATATTATATATATAATTTATATGTATGAATACAAAAATAATTAATATACAATATACAATATATACTAAACAATTGTAGACTTTGTAGACTTGTAGTTATGTATATATATTTTTGTATAAGTAATTTATTGTTATTATAGAATTTATCATGCATAGATAATGGACAATATATAGTATATACTAAACAATTTATACTTTATACTTTATACCTTATACTAGAATTTATCAATTTATTTAAAAGCTAAACAAATATGAAATATCAAATTGCAAATAAAGAAAAATAAAATAATGCATAAGTTGTTTAGCATATAGAAGCCTAGAAGGTGATAAGGTGTAATGTGTAGAATATACTATATAGCATGTGATTATTATGTTTTATATATTTAACTAGAATCAAATATCATAGATTCGGAATTTTTTGGGCCTGAGGCCATTTTTTTCTCTCATTTTTTCTCTCATTTTTACTGTTCATGGACGTTTGTTTTTTTTTTTTTTTTTTTTTAGGTGTTGCACTATCTCCAGCCGGTAGTAGTCGCATCGTCTCGCTATTCAACGCTTTGCGGCAGTAGTTCGTCGGTGTTGCTATTCAACGTCTGCAGATTGGCTTTCACGCAACGGCATGCGGTGAGAGATAGACATTAAGTTGTAGTTTCTTTCATCATAGGTCATGTGTAGTGGGCCACTTGGTGTGTAATATTATTTTGTATAGTACTAAAGTCCCGATATATCTGGGCTTTTGTATTTGGGTAGTTCCTAGGTTGTCCAAGTCCTCAACCATTCCCGTCTTGGGCGGGGTTCAATGCGGTTGAACTTAGGTCGTCTAGGTTGTCTCCCTTCCCGTCTTGTGCGGGTTTAGCTTCCCGTCATGTGCGGGTTTTCTTTATTTTGCTTTTTCTTGCCCCTCGTGGGCTTTTTGCCCCTTTGTGGGCCTTTGTTTTCGTGGGTTATAGCGCTGCTTTCAGTTGCGACGCCACGAAACTCTAAGCCCTTGTGGCTCTGTACATTGGCCTTTGTGCCACTCTATTAATATTAATCTACTATCGTTTCGAGAAAAAAAAAATTTCTACTTAAATTAAAACTTCAATTAAAACTTTTAGGAATAGTTCAATTAAAACCTTCAATTAAGTATTTAATTAAACCGAATAGTTTTATTAAATATTTAAGTATTCCTAAACCGAATAGTTTTATTAAATATTTTGGAACTATTCCACATTATTAAGTGGAATAGTTTTAATGTGTTAATTGAACTTGTGCTTTGATGGTAAAATCCAATTCAAGGAGGCTATAAAAAAATATGCAATTGAGAATGGTTTCAACATAACATGGAGAAAGAGTGTATCTTGGAGAATGAAAGCTAGGTGTGTGAAAAATTGCCCATGAAGAGTATATGCTTCATGTAAAGTAGAGGAGAAAACATTTGTGATTAGAGCATTGAAGAATGAGCACAATTGTTTCAGGGCTTTGACAAATAGGCAGGCAACAAAAGAATGATAATCGAAGGAGTATTTAGACACATTCAAAAGAAATCCTGATTACTATGTCAAATAAATGATGGCTGATGTGCATACTAAATATGCTTTAATAGTCAACAAAATGTTATGTTATAGAGCCAAGTGAACAGCAATGCAGATGCTTCAAGGTACGTTAAAATAACATTATCCCAAGCTCCGTTCATATATATTAGCCCTGAAGCAATATGACAGAATGGGGAGATTTGAGATTGAATTGCGAAATGATGCACCATCTAGAAAGCAAGTTTTTAGGTACTATTACATTGGGTTTTCACGTTTGATAAGTGATTTCAAACAAGGTTGCAGGCATATTATTGGTTTCAATAGGCGTTTTCTAAAGACCCGAGAAAGGAGTCAACTGCTTAGTGCTATCGGTTGTGATGGGAACAATCAAATGTTTCCAATTGCATGGGCAGTTGTTGATGGAGAATGTGAAGAGTCATGAAAATAGTTTCTTCGTATTTTATTCGAGGAACTCGGATTGCTTGATGGGCTTGGTTGGATGTTTGTCAATGACCAACAGAAAGTATGTTTTCTTTATTCCTTTAGTTTAAGTTTGTATAGATTATATCTACCAATTAATGATACATCTTATGTTAGGATAGGGGTTGGAGAATGCGGTTAGAGACCTTGCACCTTACTTTGAGCACAAAAACTGTGCTAGACATGTTTATGCCAACTATTATAAGGGGCAAGCTGTGAAAAATTTGTTTTGGGCAGTTGTGAGAGCAACTAATGAAGCAGGATTTCATGAAGTTATTGAGGTAGTGAAGATTGAAAATGAAGCAGCACAGGATAGTTTTATCAATCTACCATACCAAAAATTTTGTAAGGCTTTCATCAACCTGATACTAAAATGTCATGTGGTTGAGAATAACTTATCAAAAACATTTAACAGATACATATTAAAGGTCATGTATGAATTAATCTCGCATTGTTTGTTTTGTATGTTATTGGTTATTTCATTGTATATAATACTAACCAAGATTTATATGTACTATGCCACAGAGGTTTGCCGCTAATCATCATACTCAATGAAATCCATACTGCCTTGATGGAAAGAATGTTTATAAAGAAAAATTAATGGATTCATCTAAAGATATGCTCCCACCAATAGTTAGGAAGAAGGTTGAAAGTACTAAGTACACAACATGACACTACATTGTGAAGCCTGCAATGGGGGAAAAATTCCAAGTATCTCATTATGATGATAGGTATGTTGTTGACTTGGTGAATATGAGTTGTGCTTGTAAGGCCTAGGAAATCTCAGGAATTCTTTGCTGCCATGCATTTGCTTGAATTAACTACATGAAAAAGGATGAGGTGGATTTTGTTGATAGCTATTTAAAGAAGAATATGTATTTGAAATGCTATGAGTTTGGGCTTGATCTTATGAATGGCCCCAAATACTAGCTTCAAAGTAAAGAAAGCCCTATACTACCACCTTATTATAAAAAGCAGTCAGGGCGTCCTAAAAAGAATCGAATGAGGGATAAGGATGAGGAGCAAAGGGTGACAGGGACATCTTCAAGGGCTAGAGTACGGATGAGGTGCCAAAAGTGGATGGGATATGGACACAACAAGTGAACATATAAACAACCAACTGCTCAACACCCACACATTCCTCAAAATCAAGTAAGTAATAAAATTTGACTTAATTTTAATTTAGCATCTCCAAGGTATGTTAAACCAAATACATTTTCGGTTTACTAGAAGTAAAAATGGGCTAGGACAACAACTGTTTCTTCTGGAAATTATTTAAGAACCACCCAAGTATCCCTCAATCAAGCTAAAGGGAAGGGAAAAAAACTAAGTGATGCTGCAATTGCAGCAAAAGATAGAGCAATGGTATATTATATTTCCGATAATAAAGAATTTACATAGCTAATTTTGCTGCTTTATATAATATACTCAGTGGTATTAACATTATCCTGTATTATAGACAAGCAGGGAAGTAGGTTGCTATGTGTCAACAGATGGATCCTCAATCTATTATAAGGTGAATATGAAATATAGAATGCATATATTTTGATTAAATTTGATACATGTATATTCTGAATTATTTTGTAATTTTGTTGTCATTGGAACAGGGGAGTACTACTTCACAAATGAGGTATGTGTATGGGGGTGCAGGTGTTGCAGCTGCTGCAAGGGCAGGTTTAGGTACAAGGCTAGGTTCATCTACAAGTGGTGGCACCAATAAAAGGTTCAAAATGACAGCAAAAAGAGCCCGAAAATATGCTGTGTCTCCTACGCCAGCACATCCTTCCCAGCAGTCGCAGTTAACTCAAGATTTTCCTAAATGACAACAAAACAAATGCATTCTTCGAAGAAGAAGATATGTGGATCGTGTGTGCTATTGTGTTGTTGATGTTTGTGTTTGTAGAATGAGTGTTATGTCCCTTGCTAGATTTGATGGATTCTTTCTATTTTTGTTTTTGACTTTTTAAAGTCGGGTAACAATTTGTAGTGAACATGTGTCCTTGCTTTTTATGAGTATTCAACAGCAAAAATGTAACTAGATTTATCTTATAATTGCCAAGGACTTTCCACCGGCACAGACTACAAAATTAACATAATAGACTAATAATACCTCATTTTTAAAGTCAGGTAACATATCACAAGGTGTAAAACAACCATAACTTACTAATACCTCATTTCTAATACAACCAAATATTTGTAAAACATGTAAACTAACAGATCCCACAATATATCAAAGGGTGCTTACTACATTACCCATAACTTACTAATACAGAATTTCTACCTTTCTAACATAAGTTATTGTGGTAAATGCAACACTTCACTCCTCTCAACAAACTCGATTAATTAACTTCCCTAGTAACATAAACATAATCAATACAAAACATAAAACTACAATTGGGACATATTGATGTTGCACATACCTATTTTTGCTACCTTTTTCTTCAATATGCAATTCTCCTTTTCTAACATGACAACTTTGTTTGTCATCTCAACCAACTCCGCTTTCATGGATTTCTTCTTAATTCGTACTTTCTTCAACTTCCCCTCCAACTTTTCCAGTTTACATTTCAAAAAATCTCTTTCCCCCGATACCATCAACACATATGTCCTCTCATAATCAGTGCTCTTCCAGTCCAACCACATAAAGTACCCGCAATCATCCGTCTACGTATAAGTGGAAAAACAGTTATTAAGCATATTACATTACTCTATTAATTCTATATGTTTATTTCACAAATTCTATAATCGCATACCTTCTACAAACGACACCTCAAAAACCGACGTCCAGGGTTGCTTTGACTCTTGGAGGTGTAGCTTAATGCAGCCATATAGTGGTGATATTCAAATGTGATTGAAGAACTAATAGAATCTAATGCAGGCGACGACACTAAATTCTGCATTGTTAATACTACCCAAGATGGAAGAGTACATACAACATATATACATACAAATTGAAGTATTTAATTTTGTTTGATTTGCAATTATAAATTGATTTGGTGAGGATGAATTTATCTGATTTTCTCTTGGCTATAAACACTAAGGTGGCACTTGGTATAAATGGTGGGTTTAGGAATGGAATGGATTTGAAAGAAGGAAATGTTTAGAATGGAATGAAATGATAGTAATTATATTGTTTGGTATTATTTTGTAATGAAATGGAATAGATTTTATATTAAAAAATAAATTTAATATTAATATTAATATTATAATAAAGATATTATTATTTTACATTATATTATATTTAAGAAAATCATATCTTGTACTAAAAATAGGCAAAGTGTATGTCAATTTGTAGATAAAAATATTTTCTATAAGTTAGTGAAATTTGTTTTTTTTTTTAAAAAAAAAAAGTCAAATGGCCGCTGCAAACCAGTGGTGGGTTTGCAATAGCAATTATACGTGGCAACATCTACAGCTGACAGGCGCGTCAATTTTTTTTTAAACTAGCTCAAAACGACGTCGTTTTGAGTTCTGGTAAAACCTTTCCCCTCTAAACCCAAGGGGGTGGGTTTCAACAAAACCCAGCCCTACGGGTTTCAATCCATTCCCCTAAACCCAAATTCACCAACCAAACAATCATTTTCTTCCCCATTACAATCCATTCCTCCCCAAACCCACCAACCAAACACTACCTAAATCTATTCGGCTACAAAATCAAGCAAAGTTTTTCATGAATGAAATCTTAAACCTTCTAAATTATACCACAAAAACTCATATCATGGGCTTAATATTACCCAACATATATAATAGCAAGTGTAATAGAGAATAAAATAAAAGGAACTTCTTAAGTTCAATTTTATTTTAGAGATAATGAATGAACATCTTAGTTCTACAAAATCAAAAACTCAACCTTTGTGCTCATTTTCCAATAAATAACCTTTAGACTTCAAATAACACATACAGGAAAACCACCTGTAGCATTTCTGATACTAATAATCACAAAGGCTTCCTTGTCAATGATATTAATGTCTGCAACTATCATATTTTTTGCTTTGACAATCTTAAAATCAGTGCTAAATACAAATGCATCAGTTTGTTATTGCAAGTAATCCACACTAGTAAAATAGAATTTTAGAAGTTAATTAACATTCGGCCAGTTCAAATTCAGCCATAACACAAAACAACAAATCCAGTTGAAACACAATTGAAACAGCAAAACAGCAACAGCAAATCCAATTGAAATAGCAAAATAGCAACAGGAAAACCAATTGAAACAACAAATCTAATCGAATTCGGCCATAACACAGAAACAACAAATCCAATTGAAAAAACAAAATGATTGATGCAATAATTCAGGATAAAGAATGTTCCTGAAAAAAAGATGAAACATTTGAATGTGAAAAAGACGGGCCTTTCAAAATAGAGAAACATGGCATCCATTCATGGAAAAAAATTCCCAAAATCCAACATTTACAATGTTTTCTGGAAAATCAAACATAGTAGTCCACCAAAAATTTGAACTTTATCAAATGGGACACCAAAAAGCAAAGCATTTCTATCATCTCACCTTCAGAAAACCAATTATTCTGCAAAAATCACCATCATTTCCCTTCCAAATCCACAAAAGAGCCCAAAATTCCTTCAAGAAAATGAAAAGGGCGTTCGTCGTGTTCAAGGCGAGTGTAGGCAAAGGAAAATGGGCAAAACTTGACTGGCAGAAGGCTTCTAACACAAGCAAAGGAGTGGCTGAGGCGGTAGGGGAAGGCTGAGGTGGACGAAATCAAAAAGGTGCAGTCGTAAAGGGCAACGAAGGGGCAAAAGGAAATAAACCCTAGCAACGACTATCGAGCAACAAAAATGGCAAGGCAATTGCAAATTTGCAATTGAAATGTTATTTGCCAAATTAAGGTTTTAATTTTGTAAAATTACAAAATCGTTTAATTTAAAGTAATTTTATTAGGGGTTGAGTCACCAACTTTAAGGGCTGACTGGACAATCCACGTGTAGACTTGCTGGTTGCCATATCATCATTTAACGGGCCTCGGGACAGCACATAGACAGAGGACATTATTGTTACAAATTTTAAAGTTTAGGTATCTTGTTGTTAAAATTGAAAAGTTGAGTCAAAACAGTTACCAGCGCTAAAGTTCGGGACATTTTAATATATTAGGCCTAAAATAAAGTAACACACCAGAGACCACACTATTGGAATCTTACCCTCGGATTTCATCATATCCTAGTCTATTTTTACATTGGGCAATCCCTCCACCACACTTCTTGCTCAAGAGGTTTTTCGTATCAGTAGGGAAAATTTTTCGACCATTACTGAAAACCACAGATAGAGAATTGAACAAGTGAGATGGAAGTGAGGGCTTCAAGGCAAAAAATTGCATATCCATACAGAGAAAAACTATTGGCAGAAAGGATTGAAAGTTTTTATTATACAGATGGAGAACTGAATTTGTAAATGAACCGGTTCAATTTTTGCTCTTAGGCTTGAAAAGTCTCCGTCTGACTGACATTACAAATTGGAACTGAAACTAAATTCTCAGATCTCCCATTATTGTTCTATCTAGAATCTGGAATTCCTTTCGTGGATAGATGGCGGGAATCGAGCAAAGAAGGAGTTTGAACTGGAATCTAGAATCCAGAATCCGTCTATATTGGAATGAACCAAAAGAAGTTTGGAATTTGGAATTTGGAATTCCCCTCGTGGCTAGAATCTGGAATCTGTCTGTACTGGACTGAACCAAAATAAGTTTCAAATATGGAATTCCCCTCATGGCTGCAGGATTGTGAAAATCAGGTAGAGAAAAAGTTGGAAATGGAATCTGGAATCCATCTGTATTGGAGTGAACCAAAAGAAGTTTCGAATATGGAATTCCCCTCGTGGCTTGAATTTGGAATCCGTCTATATTGAACTAAATCCAAAGAAGTTTCAAATCTGGAATTCCCTCCGTGGCTGAATGGCAAAAATCGGGCAGAGAAGAAGAGAGAAGAAGGAGCTAGACAACGGACTTATCTGCCCAATTTTTATTTTATTTTCTGTTTTATTTTTTAAAAAATAGTAATGACATGGACAATCACGTGATGTTACACATCAGTCGTTATAAGAAGTCACACTATTTAGTCATTGTCTGTATCATTAATCCTTAAGCTAATAGTCTTATAATAAAAAAGTTATTAAATGTTTAAAGTGATTATTGTCTAATACTACTTCCGTCCTAAAAAAAAGTCCAGTTTTTAAAAACAAAAATTGTCTAAAAAATATTCACTTTTGGAATGAAATTTTTGTATTATCCTTACTAATAATGACAATGTATAACATAAATTAAAAAATATATATATAATTATATATTTAATTGTGCATTAAATGTATTATATCTTGTAATTTAAGAAAAATATATCAAATGAAAAGTGAAATCTTTTTTTAAAAACAAATAGAGTAGTTTTTATTGTAAACCAACAAAAATGAAACATGAATTAGAATTTTATGCGGAAAGTCAAAAATAATTTTTTGAATGGATATATTATACTCCCTGCGTTTCAAAAAAAAAAAGTTTACTTTCAAATCAAATTTCTAATATATCCTTCTTAATAATAATTGTGTATATTGATAGTTAAAAAGTAAAGATAAAAATGTAAAATTATATATTTAATTAGTACATTAAAGGTATTGTATCTAATAACTAATAAAAAAGATTTAATTAAACTAAAGTGGACTCTTTTTTTGAGAGAAAGAGAGTACTTGGGAAGCTGCATTCTAATATAGGTAAACCAACATTGCAATTAAATATGCATTAATACTCTCGGACATTAAATGTTCAACATCATACTATTACCAAAGTTTTGAACTTGATATTATTACTTGTATTTTTTCCTTACATTGTGTAAAATGTGTCATTATTTTGTCCTTGCCTTTGCCCACTTTTGATTTTAGTGTATATATATATTAAATTTATAAATTGCGTCACATTTAATCAAGTATTCAATGTACATTTTTCCTAAAAAAAAGAAAAAAAAAGATTCACAACTTGCTATATTATACTTGGATGGAGGGAGGATAATTTTGCGTTTTTATTCTATTTTTTAAAATTTTTAATATATTATTATTTATTACTTCTTCTATTTTTAGAAAATAGTTTATTTTGAATTTTTTTTCTTGTTTCAAAAAAAAAATCCACTTTCCAATCAAATTCTTCAAATATCCGTAATAATAATTATTATCTTTACTCAAAATTAAAAAGTAATAAGAAAAATATAAAATTATACATTAAATTGGTATATTAAGTGTGTTGTATTTAATAATTAATAAAAAATATTATCTAAACTAAAGTGAACTCTTTTTTTTTTTTTTTGGGACTAAGGAAACAATAAAAGTAAAACACAATTAAATTCTATTTTTTGAGACAAATAAAATTTTTAAAAGTAAAAGTGACCTTCTTTCAAAAGTGGAGATTAAGGGAGTAGTATTTTAAAACTTTAAATTAAATTTAAAGACAGCTTACTTTATTAACAGGTTGCCCATATGCAAAAGATGGTGCCGACCACATTTTTTAGCAATTTGTTGTGTGTTGTAAGGAAAATTGCACTTTTAGTTCTTAAAATTTAGATAATTAGCCCTTTTATTTATTAAAATTAGAAAAAGACATCAAATTTAATATCTTATTATTAAAGATATTATACAAATTTTATTCAGAAGAAGACTCTTTTTTGATAAAATAAAAATTTGAAAAGTGATTTTTTTTAAATGAAAAGAATAATTTTTTTAATTTTAAAATTTGCATATTAGCTAAATTTACTAGAGTAATGAATTTCTAATACCAATAATGATATATGCCGTGAAATCATTTATTAACTGACTTGGCATTTGTAAAATAGAAATATTAAAAAAGTATAATTTAAATTAAATTAAATTATTTTAATTATTAAATATAACATATTTAATACACTACTAAATATATAATTTAAAATTTTTATTTTTATTTTTTAATTATTAATATACATAATTTTGCATCACTTTTTAATTGTGTATCACTTATTATATTACATTAATTATTATAATTTTTCACAATCAATACCATTACTTCAAAATTAATATTGTTGAGTGAAAAAAAAAAAATTGACCCACAAACTACCTGAAAAGTATCAAAGCACACGGTTTCTTCCTCATATTTTCAGTTTTTTACTTTGAAGTCCTCTCATATTTCTTTTTCCTCCATACAAAAAATTCCCTATCATCTCCTCTCATCTTGTGGCTGGTTTAATTAAATCCTTCTCTAACTTTCTCGTGCATTCTGCATTGTATATATTCTTTCTATTAAAAAAAACTTTAAATTTGATATAATTTTTTCAATTATGAAATCTTATATTTTTATACGTGTTTTTTAATTTTAAATCATACATAGTTATTATTAATAAAAATTATATGAAATTTTTGTTTAAAAATGAAATTTTTATTGAAAAAAATAAAACTATTTTTTTTTAGTATGCAAGAAACATTTATTTGTCACCTCACCTACATTTTTTTCATTTTTGTTAGTTGCCCCTCTCCTAAGGCCTTAATTTAATTCCTTTGCTTTTCTTTTCTTGTAAATAATTGAACTTGCAATATTTTAATGTGATTCTAAATTTCAATTATAGTATACGGACAAGCTTTTCTTCTCGACATGGTATAAAGTAAATCTATTTTGGCATTCATCTTCTTTCATGTCAAAACAGATCCAAATATTTTTTATGCAAGGAAAGCTCTTGTATTGTATATGACACCATTAATTGACAGTTTCGTCATCCAAATATGACAATCAAAGATGAGAAATTGGGAAGAGAAAAACAGTTCATTATGTTGCTTAAACATTATTTTATGTTAGCATATTCATTAGATGCCATTTCTTTAGTCATCCTAGGTTGGCGACAAGTAAATAAATAAATGAAGAAAAGATAAATATAATAGAACGAAGTATATTTGAGTTATTCAACAAAATATTATAACTTTTATAAAAAAAAATTTAAAAAATATTAATATTTTAAAATACTGAAATTGATTTTTAGAGGAATTTTTTGTAAGAAAAAGTATTTTAGAAGGAAAATTTTTATAAATTGTGTGAGAAGAATTTGGAAACTAATTTTTGAATTTTAAAATTTGAAATAAAAATATATTTGAATATTTTATTAATTTTGTAAAAAAAATTAACTTTTTTGTGCATAAGATATAAACCAAACATATTTGTACTTTATTCCAAACAGACTTACGTGTGTGAGACGAAATCGTGTGGACTTTAATATCCACAATGATATAACTCTTTTTGTGAAGTTGTGTGACAATTACTTCTGTTCTGAATTAGCCTTCTACAATTTCATTGTTCTATCTCTTTCTCTATTGGAATTACAGGTACGATTGGATTGTGTTTCGTTTGGAAAAAGTTAAATTTTTTCAAATAAAAAAAAAACATTCACATACGTTTTTATTTTAAAATTTAAATTCAAAATTTCTATCTCAAATTTTTTTCACATAATTTAAAATTTTTCTTTTATTTTCTCTCCAAAAAAATTTTCTACAAAAAAAAATTCACTGAAATTTTCACACATTACAATACAAATTTTTAAAATAAATCACAATCCAAACATAGCCATACTTCTTTTAATTTAGCATGCAATTATGGGTTAAATTGTTTGGGGAAAGGCATGACATGTAATGCTTGCTTGGAAACAACCGATCATCCAGAATTACTTGTCAATCTTGGTGGGTGGGTGGTTTGGATGTGGTAACGAGGAGAAGAAAAGAAGGGAGGGTTAGTTTTTTTTTTAAATTTTAATATATATGACTTGAAATTGATTTTATTATTTTGGAAATTTTTTGCAAACATTAATATTTATTTAATTTTTGTGAAAAATTAAAATATTTAGGTAAAAAACTCATGGATCTTTCAACGTCATTGTATGTGTGTGTCCAAATGTTTTTCCCTTAACTATGACCACAAGGGACTATGGGAGAGGCTTATTGTGATGCCATTATGCTAGATTGAGATCAATTTTGTATCAAGATGAAATTATTTTAATCAACTTGTTGTTGGACATTTTAGTCAAGAGACATATTAGCATTTTCTACATTGAAAGACAATTTTTTAAACACTATAACTGTTCTTTTTTTTTTAATGAGAAATATAAAATTTTTAAAATTATACATTAAAAGATGAGTCGCCTATTTCAAAAAATCAATAATTTTATATCTAACTGTAGAAAAATAAACGTGTATTTATGAATAAAAGATAGTATATGAATATTTATAGACCTAAATTATCAATAGATTTTTCAAACACATTACAATTCATATCCTTAATAAGGAATATAAACCTTTTGAAAGTGACACTTTTGTTGATGACATTAGATTCATGTTAAGTTTTAATATTGTTTGGCTTAATCATATAATTAAAAAGAAAAATAGTGAGAATGTATATAGAATCAGTGATTTTAGCATAATTTAGTGTCATTGTATCGTGCAATATAGTTCTTTTAGGATACAAAGCCATAAAAAGGGTTACATAAAAAATAATAATAATAAAATAAAAAATTTCGCCACGAATATAAAACAAATGTCTGGTATCCACACAACAATGCTTGTCATTAAAAAAGAAATTTGAAATATCTCACAAAATCATATATGGGTTCGGCAATACCACACTTTTGTGACTGCCAAAATCCACAGGAACTTATGTTATGGCCTTGGAAACACTTAAACAAGGGGAAACAACTTCTTCAAATGAATAAAGCTGTACAATATTTGCAGCCAGCTTCATCAAGACTCTAGAAGTCCTAACAAAGAATGCAACAAAAAAATAATTTAGTATCAACTCAAAATAACTCTTCAAAACGCACCACTCATCAATGTATATTCAGCAAAGTTTATTCAGGACTTATATTGATGCTAAGCTCCACTGCATAAATAAGAAGCAATGCAATACCAACAAATGGTAAAATAGATCCGGATCTCAACGAAAAAGAATGCAAGTAACAGCAATGAAACGAACTTTTATTTTTTCCTGAGATGTTTTAGCTTTTTGAACTAGTACCTTGAATTCAAGAATCTAAAACCAGAAAAGTTGCTAGGATCCCTATTTCAGTGCTTATTCCATGTGCATTTCAAATGAAACAGCTTGGAATACCTTCCCATTTCAAAGCAGCAGTCATTAGAGTTCCAAATCTGAAATACCAAACAAAGAAAGGATTTGTCTTAAGTAGAGATTTTAAAAATCCTGTGTAAATGCAAGTACAAGTTCATTGAGGTGACCCCAATGCCACTATTATGATTACATAAACTAAGAGAAGCAGAAATTATCAGAAGTTGCTTTTATTGCAAACTAAGACGAAGAAATCCCAAGTTTAGGCCTTTGAGGGAGCCATAACATAGCACAATGGAAAAGATTAGGAGTTCACCTTTTTACAGTAAAAGGAGTCGCAAGAGCAATTCCCGGTAGAAAACCACATCTTGCCTTAAATACACCTTCCAGGCACTAGCATAGGGAGCTCTTTCACCAATCAAATTGCTCAAACATCCATCCGATGAAATGCTATTTCCAAATCTAGTCAGTGTAGATTTTGAAGCCTCTTTTGATTGCTTCCACTTGAAACAGGGATTCCATGATATACAGATATTAATTGTCAATGTTGCAAGCAAATAGAAATAAGCATTCCCAAGTGCTAAGTTCACAATTGATCCAGTTAGACACACAAAACCGAGAATGATGCTGGCGACCATTTGGAGCAAATAACTTGCAAGTCAAATTGATCCTTTTAATGGTGGAATTCATAGAACACTCCACGAGTTTGATCATCTCATATCCCCACAACCCTGAAATGAAGAAGTGTCATTTATCAATTACCTTTCTAACAATGAAAGCAACTAATTTGTCGGCTACAGTCTGCTAAGTAGACACAAATTTTATGCTTTGTGTGGGTTACTTTTTATCGTGTTTTTGACATTCCAAAAGGCAAAACTAAAGCATTCATGTAAACTTTCACATCAATCAACATACTCTTTCCACAAGGATAGTTTCAACTAATTATTTGAGGCACATCGATAGATATATGTACACACACTATAAATGGTCAAATGCTATGCTGGAAATAATGTCAGTTGATTTGCAAGTTCAAACAAGCTACTACTAGTAGTTTACCCAGAGACACTTTGCATTATCCAGAGACACCATCTATACAACAACATTAGCCCTGTTTACTCAATTATAACTTTAAACTTTCAGCTAGTTCTATGTGCTCAAAGAAATAGATTCCAAAATGAACCATCATTTCACAAATGCGCTGAAGAAATGAATAAAGTTTCTGAATAAGATGCAACAAATGTACTTACAATGAGTGAAATCAACTCGATGAATGGTCCATAATTGTGCTGATTATGATTTGAATTACGAGTGACTGACAAGTACTTTGATCTCTCCAGTTACATCCCCAATTTCTTTTGCTGACTCTTCTACTGATTTTCCACACCATTGCACTTCAATCATTTGCAATGTATTTATTTCTGCAAAATGATGAGGAATTATCTTCAAATCTTTGCAATTTCGTAGCACAAGTTGTTCGAGTTTGGGAAGGCAATCATGAGAGGCATTCCATTCAACAATGTTCAAAGTGTCTAACTCCAAGAACCTCAGTTCCCTAAACTCCTCTTCCCTCATGTCCCATCTGTGCCCCTCAAAAGCTCCAGCATGTAACTTCAGAACTCTGAGGTTTGGTAGTCTCCCAACGCTAGAAATATGATCCCATGGTAGTTTAAATCTTGATAGAGACAGTTTTTTGAGATTCAACGGGAGAACAAATTCCCCAGAATTAAGTGATCTACCAATGTAAATCATCTTGAGCGACTCCAAATGAGTTAAAAGCTTCAGAATTGGGAATCCATTGCAATTCTTGGAAGGGTACCATAAGCATCTCATTTTGCGCAGATTAGACAACCTTCTAAGTATGTTCATTGTATCCTCTCCACTACAAAGTGACGGAGTGGAAAAACTGACCAAATTATCCAAATGAAAAAAACTTCCAACCTGCTCATCTAGACCTTGCAAGTTGAAAACCACATGATTATTCACATGAAGATGCCTCAACCTCGCCATGCTCCAAATAGTCTCTGGTAACATGACCTTACCCCGCACTCCCTTCACAACCAATGTCTCCAGCTTCCGAAGTTTGGCTATTGATGGTGGTATAGAGTTAATGTACCCGCTGACAGCTAAGTATCTCAACTGAGCCATTAATCCTATTTCAACAGGAAAGATGACTCCCAGGTTGATGCATTCCAAATCCAACACCCTAAGTAATTTAAAGTTGTGAGAAATGAATAAGATGTCATAAGGACATCTTTGGTCAGAATTAGTAGAGGCAAAGAACAGCAAGGAACGAGTTCCAGCAAAATGGTTTATTTTCAAATAAAAGCCCAATCTGTAGCTCTCGAATGTTATAGGGGCTAATTCATCAAACTGTAACTCCATCTCATAATCTGAGTCCGGAAATGAGGAGTATGGCTCGTCATTCCTGGTTACTAGATGAAAGAAGTTCTCTTCCTTTGCTTTCAAGAGGCACAAATCTCGTAATAGATCATGAAGACGACAAGCTTTGACCTTCCCATTGGATCTTGTTTTGGAGATAATCACTAGGCTTCTGTTAATAAGTTCCATCAAGTACTCCTCAGCGACATCTTCCAAGCTCTTTGACTCACTTTCCTGTATGAAACCTTCGGCCATCCAAAATCGTATCAACTTGTTCACAGGAATATCTCTGTCCTCGAGAAAAATTCCCAGATAAAGAAAGCATGCTTTGAGACATTCAGGCAAGTGCCTGTAGCTCAATTCTAAAATTTCCATGCACCGATTTTCCGGATCATTGATTATCTCTAAGCTTAAGCTTTTTGAGATTTTTTTCCACCAATCCAGTCTCTTTTCTGTTTTTTGGAGGAGACCAGCTATTGCAACAACTGCAAGAGGTAATCCTTGACAGTGTTGAGCAATTTCCATTCCAACTTGCAATAATTCCTCTGAACAAGTTTTACCTTTGAATATCTTCCTCTCTAGTAACACCCAACATTCATCATCCGATAGTAAACGAACAAAAAGCGGATCACTATGTGACTTAATTTCCGAGCTCACGTCCCGAAGACGACTAGTCATCAGAATTCTACTTCCATTGTGGTCATCTGGAAATGATTGTTCCAAGTCTTTCCAGGCCTCAATGTCCCACACATCATCCATAACAATGAGATACTTGTTTTTTAACAAGCATTGACGCAATTTTAATAGTAGATCTTCATCGGTCATTCGGTGAATCTCCTCTGTAAGCCCATGAATGTCGCTTAAAATTTCAAGCAACAATCTCCTTTTCGAGTATAGTCTTGAAACAGTACACCATGCACGACGGTGGAAGTGATAGATGACAATTTGATTGTTGTACACTTTTTTAGCCAGCGTTGTCTTGCCAATACCGGGCATGCCAACGATAGAAACAACATTTCGCTGTAATGATCCTCTAGTGAGTAGGTCAATTATAGCTTCTTCTTCATCACCAAGATCCACCACCATTTCATCAACTGTTGGCTTAGTATCCCGTGATATCATCTCACATGAAATCAGTGGGAGATTTTGGACTTTGCCAGCTGAGAGCATCTCATGGGTTTTGGAGACCTGTTCATGAACAAGTCTAATATCCTCGAGCAAATCATATAACCATAATGATTGCTGTAATGGTTGGTGCAAATGAACGTCAACCTCAATTGACTCAACAACATATTCCAGTTTATATGATACATGTATGATGTGATCCGCAAGATCCTTGGATTCTCCCTGCTCAAAATCAGAATCTTTTACTTTCATGAGGAAAGATTTCAAATACTCTAGATGTAGTTGAACCTCCTTAACAAGATGCTTCACTGGTGCAATCGACTCAGGATCATAAATTAGCAACTCCCTTATGTTTCTGCCAAGAAAATCAATGAATCCTAGTCCATAAGTCTTGGGAAAGATGTACTTAGGAAATTGTTGAATCATCTCTAGGAGCTTTGCCTTGACAATTTTCACCTTATCCAGCAACTGAGGCAATAGGCATATCATTTTGTTGAAGAGGATTGAGTAAGAGAAAAATATTATCTCCCTAACTACTGCTTCAACTTGTGAAATGACTATTTTCTCTTCTGATGACTCGCTTGCCAGTTTACTTGTGATGATTCGTTTGAAATATTTAAGCTCCTCGACAAGGGCTCCAATTTGATCTTTCTCATGAGAAATCAAAGTGTCACTACTCTTCAGTAACTCGGTTAAGAATGACTCTGCCTTAAAAAAGACAATCTTAAAAAGTAACTGGAGAATTGAGTGTTTTATCAAAGAATTGGTGATCCTCTTAGATTGAAGTGAAATATGAAGAGATTCTACCTCATTATACAATTCTTCAGCAAGTGCCGAACTCTGCCTCAAATATTCCGTTTTTTGTTCCTGGCAGAGATACTTGGTAAATGTTCTCAGGTTTGCTAGAAACATATCAACTTTGAAAAATTGGTTCTCGTTGAAAAGCATCAAGGAAGTGCTAGTGTTGAGTTGCTCCTTGAGAAAAAACTCTGCATTGAGAAGACAAAGTTTTGTTACTAACTCTGGATAAGGAAGTGGTGGCGAAAAGGTTGATTCTGGTTGCACGACACGACAGAAAAAGGCCGCCACCCCCAACACTGCCTTAATCTCTGCAAAGAAACTCTGCACATCCTCACCATCCTTTAAGGTGGTGTTCAAATAAAGGGCAACCAGGTACTCCAGCTCCTTTCTAAGATCATCATGACCCATCCAAATGATAAGATAGCTGCAAAAATCATCCAAAAAAATATACTTATTAGGTGCAGTTGTTTTGGATATGATCTTATGTAGAACTTTTTGGAACTTGAGATTCAACTGTAGGAACTCTGGATGAGTAGCATCAATCTCCCGATGCAAATCTAAAAGGACAGCAGCCGTGACTTCTGCAATGTTAGGTTCTGTTCTGAACCAGAAATTACAAGACTGAATAGCAATCCTCAGAACCACAGATCCAACATGAGTAAGAAAATCATGAATTTCTTCATGACTGCCTCTGAGACTTGTTCGTACATTCCTAAGGTACCTTCCGATCCATTCTAGCTCATCTGGGAGAAAACCAACTTGTTTGTTGATAACTCCATAATTGGCAATCAACCGTAGTTTTTGGGCTACACGACCGACAAAATGAGCCCAAAATCCATAATCAGTATTGTGGATATGAAATGTGAAATTTGACAACTCCTCCAGAGCGTTACGAATCTCTGAGTTGCAAAGCTCATCAGTCTTTCTCTGGCATTCATTGAGCAAGCTGAGCAGTTCGTGAGGCCTTTCCATGTAGTACTTCGCACGTGTAGACGAAGTATCACACCCAAATATATCCTTACGAATCTCAACAACCACTGCCTCAAGCTTTTTCACTCGGGATTGGATCTCCTCACCTACAACACACCTCATTATGGATTCCACGAAAAATTTCAAGAAATTCCAATCGCAAACAAGTTGATTTAGACTGTCAGACAGAGAGCGTGACAATTGATCATAGTCATATTTGGGCTCAAACAATTGCTTATTGTGATCAGTAAATGCGTCTATATGCCAAGCCATCAGTAAGATCTCCAAGGCATCAATAAATGCGTCTATATGCCAAGCCACAGGGATATCCATCTCTAGTTCCTCAAAATTTCCCAACCGCTTGTTTCCAGATTTCTAAGGAGAAAAGCAAATGATGGTTAAGCAAACAAGGTTAACAGTGCAAGATTTGGATCAACTTTGAATTATTGGAGGCTCGAACCAGCTCTAAGAACACGAAAATAATCAAACTTTATGTCCACCATTAGATAGAGGATCATTCATGAATAAAATAATAAAAAGCTTCACAAGTTTTCCAATTGCACACAAGCAAACTATGTTGCATGTATCTAAGGGTGTCAAATGGGTAGGTTGGGTCAATCATGTGTTGATCATTCATGGGTTAAACTTTTACAAGTCATTTTAGGAAGCACCGATACGGATTCGAGAATCAGACACGTTACGAATCCGATACGATGATTCGAGATTTTCCAAAGAATCGGAAATCTGCGATACGTTTTCAGTATATATAAAAATATATAAAAATTCATATTGCATGGATAAAACAATAATAAATATTTGTCTAAATACTTCAATACATTAACAAAAATAGTTCAAAAACACATCATAATCTAGCATCAAAGTCTTACATCAAAATCAGAACCTTTAGCAAATGAACTCACACTAGAACTGTTAGAGCCACTACAAGAGCTTGAAGATCCAGCCATCTATTGCGCAATACAAAAAAACTGAAAATTAAAGAAACTAAATTACAAATGCCATACAAACATTTCATCAAACAGGTGGAGGACTTGTGTAAAACAAGAAAAAAAAAAAAACCAAGACAAAGAACTGAAAATTAAAGAAACTAAATTACAAATGCCATACAAACATTTCATCAAACAGGTGGAGGACTTGTGTAAATCAAGAAAAAAAAACCACATTTGTAAGACATCCAAATTCGTAAATTACATCTATTTCCAATTGTCCTGTCTCTAAATTCAAGTTTCAATCTTTTCACATAACTAAACCAAAAACGAACTAAGTCCCTACATAGCACAATATTTCAGCTACCATAAATGCATACACCAACAATTTTCCACAAATTAGAGATACAAACTTGAAGAACCTTGATTGCTGTCCGGTTTTTGAGAAGAAGCAGAGGAGCCCACTGATGAATACAGAAGGAATTCTTGTTTCCTTGTCCTCTGAGACTGAGAGCCCCAAAAGATGTAAAAAACTGAGGCTTGCTAACCAATCTGAAATGGGTTCTTGGTGAAAAACTGAAAATTCCTTGAATAAGAAACGCTGGATTGGGACAAAGGAAGAGGGTGAAATCTAACCTTGGGAGTGAAGATGTTTTTGGAGAGAAGACGGGACCGTCAATTTTTTGAAAGCCTGCAGATTATGAAGCCGGTTTTTGTCACAAACTTAAAATTTTTATATAATTCATGGATTACTTGGTTGACCTGATCAATGACGTCAATTCAACATTTAAAATAAGAATAAGACATGGGAAGTTTAATACTATTAGTACTAAATTTTCTTGGGTGAGGTATATCCACCTTCTCTTGAAATTTATGAAAATTATTAAACAAATTCTATAGTTTATAGAAACTAATGTCTTCTCTTTATTTGTTCTATTAAGTCATCCTATTAAAATTGAGAAATTCTAATCTTTTTTTGACGTTTGCATAGTTGGAAAAAATATTATATGCCGTTACTCTACCAAGTGAATTTTTTTTTGAAGGAAATATGCATAATTTAAGAGTTAAATTTAGAGTAATGATCCTATTAGTAATTTCTTATAATAAAAAATAAAAAATAAAATCATTCTATTAGTGTATTAATGCGACATATTTAAAAAATAAAATTATTCTTTATTATTTTATATTTTTTAAATAGTGTGATAAATAATTTTGTCATTTTTAGGTGTTACGTTATTATTATGACTTTTGATTTTAAAAACTTATTAAAAATAGTATCTATTTTTATTTTAATTGATATTGGATGAATACGAGGTTGAATATATACAACAGTTGGTCATACAGTTGACAATATTATTCGGCATCTTTTACCCTATTGAACAACTAGAGACAAGAAAAACAAATTCATGCTGGAAATGATAATGTTATTTTCAACCACATGCATAATACTGGACTTACAAAATCATACATCTTCGTGGGGTCCTTCTTTGTTGCGGTGGTTGGGGTGATGGGTGAATGCAATGTTTTTCTTCCTTCTTTGTTGGGAGTTTTTCACCTAATGCAGTCAAGTCAAGATCAGTTTTAAAGCTCATCGACTTCGTAATAGGACATTCTACCAAAAACCAATCACATAAATTACTTTGGTCAAATGGTATCCCAATCATCAGTTGAAGACTAGTGTATCCATGGACCCACCTCCATCCCATTTCCAAAGCAATCTTCAAAGTAGAGATGGCAATTTTCAGGTTCAGGGTGGGGGGTTGCAATTCTATAGCCAACCCCGAAAATTGTCCCGGCCCCGAACCGAACCGAACCCCAACACCAATCAAGATGTGTAAACCTCGAACTCCGAACTCCGAACTCCGAACCCCGAACTCCGAACTCCGAACTCCGAACTCCGAACCCGAACCTAAACCCGAACACACAACAACCTAAAAACATAAAATGTCAAATAACTCAATAAAATGTCAAACAACTCCATAAATGGTCCAGAGATGCATATTTTAGCTAAGGCTTTCAGTCTTTCTCTTCTTGCAACAAAGAAAACATATTTTGCTGACCTTTCCATTCGAATTTACTAACCATGACAAAAACAGACCTTAACAAAAATCTAGTAAATCAAACAATGCCAGAAAAAAAATAAAGAAAAGGACAGCTAGAGAACAAGATCACATTAAAGAAAAGGACAACCAAAGAAAATATACTAATAAGAGGAATAAACAATAACAGTACAGAGCTAAGTGCTATAAGAATAAAACAATAACAGTAGAGAGCTAAAGAATAAAACAATAATAATAAGTAGGTTAATGTACTAATAAGAACAATAAGGAGCAAAGTGCTATAGGAATAAAATAATAATAATTAGAAGTAGTTTAATGTACTAATAATTTAATAAGAACGGAGCTAAGTGTTGTAGGAATAAAACAGACCAACAAGTAGTTTAACGTACTAATAAGAACTAGTTTAATATACTTGAATGGTGCAACTCTAAAGAAACTATTCCAATGGACAATGAAATATTTCTCCAACTAGGAGACAGAAGTAGGAAAATAAGTTGCTGTGTGTTTTTGAAAGTTGGAGGAGATGGCAACAAATTGTGAGAAAATAAGTTGCACGTTAAAGAAGGTTGAGGGATTTTCTGAACCATATCGATAAGCCTAAGGAATTTTATGATGGGAGAATGATTGAATTATGCTCTGCCTTGCTGGTTCCCAGTTGTGAATTCTCTACATAATTATTAAAATAGAAACCATCCAAGTACTCTGAAGATTCTCTACATGTTAAGATTGTTGAAAAAAATCATTTGTAGAAAAAACATCATTACTACCATGGTTCACGTAATCATTAATAAATATATGCACTAAGAAATACGAGATTAACTACGCATATTCAAACAATGTAATCGAATCCGAAGGATACGCAAGCAGCAAGAAGCAGCGTTGTACTTAATTTTGACATTTGAAAGCTTGACGTACGTTTAATTGCGTTTTGAATATGCAGACAAGGAGTGGCGATGGTGGCAGAACAACTGAAGAAACCGAGCGCCAGAGCGGCAGAACAGCAAAACGGCAAAACGCGAACAAGGAGTGGCGATGGCGGCGGAAGGTTGAACAACTCAGTAAAGCAAAAGCTGAAGGAAGGCGGTGGCGGTGGCGGTGGCGGCGGAGGAAAAAGAGAGTGAATGAGGAAAGAAAAAGTTTGGTTCTAATTGCCGAATTACCGAGTTGGAAAAGAAGCCCTAGGTTCTAATTTTGTAAAATTGCAAAAATGGTCTACTTTAAAGTAATTTTATTCTCAATTTGACCCAATTAAAATAGTTATTATTATAATAATGCTCATAATTTCTTTCTATTTTAATTTTAAACTCATAATAAACCTAACTTTATTTAATCATATCCTTAAAATATATTTCTTTCTTTCAATTACACCCTAAATAAGTTAATATGTTAATAAAAAATTTAACTAGTTAATAGAACATTTAATATTAGTATGATCAATTAGAATTTCTAAATGCACATTGAATAATTGTTAATTTGTCATGATCAAATTTTTCCTGTTAATTTTTTCCTAAAAAATATACAAACTCAAATTTCAAATTTTAAATTACTGTTAAATTAAAGTTATTAAGTTAATATTGTCATTCAATTTAACACTCTCTCCGTCTCTCATAAGTTAATAATAATAAATATCTACTAAATATTCACTAATCACTTTGTGGTATTAATTATAAAATTACACACTCAAATGAAATAGGGATGAGTTATTAAAGAAGATAATTGCACAGTTTGCACTCTCGTATATACACAATTTAATGAAAAAATTAATAAAGTTTTTAAAATTAGTGTATATCAAACACTAGGACCATATAGAATGTCACAAAGATTATTAAAAGTAGAAAATGGTGTCACTATATAGAAGAACATTTTATTTTTTATTTAACTTAATTTCATTCAAAATTATAAATATGTTCATTTCTTCAATGCTTATATTATATTTAATCAATTCCAATATATGAGTAAAAATAATATAAATACATGTCATATGTAATAGTAATACAAATCAATTGGTCAAATGCTCAAAACACTAGCATTTAGTTAATTAACTCCATAATCTTATATATATATATTGATAAAGTACATATAAACAAGATATGAAGCAATAATTTAATGAAAAAATTAATAAAGTTTTTAAGATTTGTTAATTATAGGAGGTTGGAAAAATTACAAAATTATTTTATTGTTCATCAAATGTAAGAGAAAGAGCTACTAATGGCATATCCACAATCACAAACATTAGAGTTGAGTGAAAAATAGGGATGTTTTAATGTTAAAATTCAATTTGAAATGATTAGATTAGAATTAATAGATATTAGGTAAATCATAATTCGAAACTGATTATGTATATGTATATGTATATAATTAAAAAATGGTACAAAATTATGTATATGTATATGTATATAATTAAAAAATAAGAATAAATATTTAAAATTATATATTTAATAATATAATATATTCGTCTCAAAAAAATGTTTAATTTTACAAAAAAAAAAAATTATGTCAAAAAAAGAGTGTAGTGTGAAATTACCTTATTAATAATGATAATGTATAGCTCAAATTAAAAAATAAGAATAAAAATATCAAATTATATATTTAATTATACATTAAGTGTATTGTATCTTGTAATTTAAAAAAAATTATACCAAATCAAAATTTGATTTTTTTTAAAGATATATTGTACTTAATAATTAATAAAAACTTATATTTACTTTAAAGTGAAGTCTTTTTTAAAATTTCTATTTTACAAATGCCAAATCAGTCAATACATTATTTCATTGCATATATCATTGTTCGTATTAGTAAGTCATTACTCCAGTTAATTTAGCTCATATGCAAAATTTTTAATTAAGACAAAATATTTTTTCTATTCTAAAAAATGTTTATATCTTTAATACTAATAATACTAATAATAATAATTATTATTATTATATACATCCTATAATTAAGAAATAAGAATAAAATATAAAATTACATAATTATTAATGCATTAAATGTATTTAAATTTAGCTAATATGCGAAATTTTAAATTAAAAAAATTATTCTTTTCATTTCAAAAAATTCACGTTTCAAATTTTTATTTTATCAAAAAAGAGTATTCTTTTGAATAAAATTTGAATAATATCTTTAATAATAAGATATCAAAATTGATGTATTTTTTAATTTTAAAGACTAAAAGAGTTAATTATCCAAATATTATGAACTAAAAGAGTAATTTTCCTTCCTGGCCCAACAAATTGCTAAAATATGTGGTAGGTATCATATGGGCAGCCTATTAATAAAGTAAGTTGTCTCTAAATTTAATTTAAAATTTTAAAATACTACTCCCTCAATTTCCACTTTTGAAAGAAGGCCACTTTTACTTTTAAAAATTTTATTTATCTTAAAAAATAGAATTTAATTTTGTATTACTTTCGTTATAAGAAAAGAGTATAATTTGATTTAAATATAATCTTTTATTATGTTGTCCCAAATAGTAACACTAGAAGGGGGGGGGGGGGTGTTGAATTTGCTTCTAAGAAAAATTCACAAATAAAATTTTAACCCCTAAAGCAAATGTGCCAAAATGAAAGTGATAATCAAATATAGAAAACTCACAAAAATAGATTCAACAATTATAAATGAAGTGTAAGTGCTAATATATGCAATAAATGTAAAGAGAAGGGATGAGAAGCAAACACAATCGAGTTATAGTGGTTCGGCTTTAATGTTGCCTACATTCACTCCCCAAGGCATTCCTTGAGATTTTTCCACTATTCTTTGAAAGAGCTTGTCACAAACTAGCTTCCGAAAGTGCTAAAAAACCTTATCAAGTGATTCTATCCCCGAATCACTTCACACCAAGTGATTCTATCCTCGAATCACTTCACACCAAGTGAATCTATCCCCGAATCACTTTACACCAAGTGATTTTATCCCCAAATTACTCAACAAGTCTCTCTCAAAGAATATCTCCTATCTTGGTTCTAATACTTGAGCCAAGATAAACAAGAGTTCACCCAACTCTCACAAAACAAAAGGGTAATAAAATTCCCTTTCTTACAACAAGTATGATGATTTCATAACTCAATCAACTAAGGAAGAAACTCTCACGAGTTGGATATGAAAAATGAAGCAGAATTGTATGAAGAATTCATTCTTTATAAGCACTTCTTTCTAACCTTTTCTCTTTTTCTTCTTTTCTTCTCCTCTTGTGCATTAATCTGAGTTTGAGGCTATATTTATTGGCAAAAATTCCAAAATGACCATTGCTAAGCAAAAAGACTCTTTTGCCCTTCAAGGAACTTGAATTTCCTTACTTCTAATTGCCTTTCAGATTCAGATTTTCAAGATATATTTGTAACCATTTTTCCACCATTACAACGTATATATCAGAAAATTCCTAAGAGTAATGACTTTGTAGCTCTAGAAGTTGACTATCATCTGGACAAATTTCAGCTTCATCCAACGGTTAGATTTTCAGATATAGCCTCTAAACCAAGACCAGGTTCAGACAACTTTTCCTAATAATCTGCATCTGTGTTTACACATTAAAGATATTGTTTCACCATTATAAGTCTTCTTTTCATATACCAAGAATGAGAATTTTTAAAGTTTTAAATTATGAGTTATGCCTCAAAAACCGAGACTAGCTATAGAATTCAGAATTAAAGCATCTTTTGTAATGACTAATCTTCCAGCTCATTTTTGGATATCTAAAATTTGGATCCAGAAAATTTTCACTTCAATAAAATTGTAGATATGGAAGTCTAGTTTACTATATTAAAATTTCATAATAATTCAACCGTTAGATCTTTAGATATTATCTAACTACTAACATATATCTGATTTTTCTGTTTATCCAAGTTAACCTTCTACTTCAAGTCTTCATCTTTCATTAATTTCCATTACTCCAAACTTTGAAATTCCTTTGTTTCTTCATCCAAATTTGGTAAAATTACCTTAAAAGTAATATTAATCTCTTCCGAGCATATTATCTTAAATCTATCAAATTAAAATATTTCATTCAATGTCTATTTGAAAATTCAATTCAATGTTTGTTATCATCAAAATCAATTATAAAATCAAGTTATAAACCTTGTGTCAATATATTAGTTATTAAGTACAACACATTTAATGCATTAACTTAATGTATAATTTTACATTTTTATCCTTACTTTTTAATTTTGAGTATACATAATTATTATTAATAAGGATATTTTAGGAATTTAATTTGAAAGGGAACTCTTTTTTAAAACAAGAATTTTTTAAATAAACTCATTTTTTAGAATAAAGGAAGTAATAAATAATAATATATGAAACAAAGTTAAAAAAATAAAAATGAAAATGAAAAATTATCCTCGCTTAGCCCAAGTATAATATAGCAAGTTGTGAATCCTCTTTTTTTTAGGAAAAAAGTACATTGAATACTATATTAAATCTGATGTAATTTATAAATTTAAATATATATATATATATATATATATATATATATATATATATATATATATATATATATATATATCTATATCTATATATATATATATATATAAATATACTAGAATCAAAAGTTGGCAAAAGCAAGGATAGAATAATGACACATTTTACACATTGTAAGGAAAAAGGCAGTGGTGGAAATAAAGTTTGATTATTTTTGTGCTCTTAATTAGAGCTGGTTTAAGCCTCCAGTAATTCAAAGTTGATCCAACATATGATTGACCCACCTTACCCATTTGCCACCCCCTTACATGCAACATAGTTCGCTTGTGTGCAATTGGAAAACTTGTGAAGCTTTTTATTATTTTATTCATGAATGATACTCTTATCCAATGGTGGAAATAAAGTTTGACTATTTTCGTGTTCTTAGAGCTGGTTCGAGCCTCCAATAATTCAAAGTTGATCCAACATATGATTGACTCAACCTACCCATTTGCCACCCGAACATGCAACATAGTTCGCTTGTGTGCAATTGGAAAACTTGTGAAGCTTTTTATTATTTTATTCATGAATGATACTCTTATCTAATGGTGGAAATTAAGTTTGACTATTTTTGTGTTCTTAGAGCTGGTTCGAGCCTCCAATAATTCAAAGTTGATCCAAATCTTGCTTTGTTAACCTTGTTCGGTCAACCATCATTTGCTTTTCTCCTTAGAAATCTGGAAGCAAGTGGTTGGGAAATTTTGAGGAACTGGAGATGGTTTCCCCTGTGGCTCGGTGTATAGACGCATTTACTTGTCACTTGGACATCTTTGATGAAAGGTGGAAATGTTTCTAGCAAACCTGAGAGCATTTACTTTTCAAAGTTGATATGTTTCTAGTAAACCTGAGAGCATTTACCAAGTATCTCTGCCAGAAACAAAACACGAAATATTTGAGGCAGAGTTCAGCACTTGCTGAAAAATTGTGTAATGAGGTAGAATCTCTTCATATTTCATTTCAATCCAAAAGGATCACCAATTCTTTGATCAAACACTCACTTCTCCAGTTACTTTTTAAGCTTGTCTTTTTTAAGGCAAAGTCATTCTTAACCGAGTTACTGAAGAGTAGTGACACTTTGATTTCTCATGAGAAAGATCAAATTGGAGCCCTAGTCGAGGAGCTTAAATATTTTAAACGAATCATCACAGATAAACTGGCAAGCGAGTCATCAGAAGAGAAAATAGTCATTTCACAAGCTGAAGCAGTAGTTAGGGAGATGATATTTTTCTCTTACTCAATCCTCCCTAAAAATGATAAGTTCAACAAAATGATTCGCCTATTGCCTCAGTCGCAGGATAAGGTGAAAATTGTCTAGGCAAAGCTAATTCAACAATTTCCTAAGTCCATCTTCCCCAAGACTTATGAATTGGGATTCAGTGATTTTTTTGGCAGAAACATAAGAGAGCTGCTAATTATGATCCTGAGTCGATTGCACCAGTGAAACATCGTGTTAAGGAGGTTCAACTGCATCTAGAGTATTTGAAACCTTTCCTCATGAAAGTAAAAGATTCTGATTTTGAGTAGGAGGAATCCAAGGATCTTGCGGATCACATCATATATGTATCATATAAACTGGAATATGTTGTTGAGTCGATTGAGGTTGACGTTCATTTGCATCAATCATTACAGCAATCAATATGTTTATAAGATCTGATCGAGGATATTAGACTTTGTTCATGAACAGGTCTCCAAAACCCATGAGATGCCCTGTGCTGGCAAAGTCCAAAATCTCCCACTGATTTTATGTGAGATGATATCACGGGATACTAAGCCAACAGTTGATGAAATGGTGGTGGATCTTGGTGATGAAGAAGAAGCTATAATTGACCAACTCACTAGAGGATCATTACAGCAAATGTTGTTTCTATTGTTGGCATGCCCGGTATTGGCAAGACAACGCTGGCTAAAAATGTGTACGACAATCAAATTGTCATCTATCATTTCCATCGTCATGCATGGTGTACTATTTCAAGAATTTACTCGAAAAGGGGATTGTTGCTTGAAATTTTAAGCGACATTCATGGGCTTATAGAGGAGATTCACCAAATGACCGATGAAGATCTACTATTAAAATTGCGTCAATGCTTGTTAAAAAACAAGTATCTCATTGTTATGGATAATGTGTGGGACATTGAGGCCTGGAAAGACTTGGAACAATCATTTCCAGATGACCACAATGGAAGTAGAATTCTAATGACGAGTCATCTTCAGGACATGAGCTTGAAAATTAAGCCAGACAGTGATCCGCATTCTGTTCATTTATTATCTAATGATGAATGTTGGATATCACTAGAGAGGAAGATATTCAAAGGTGAAACTTGTCCCGAGGAATTATTGCAAGTTGGAATGGAAATTGCTCAGCATTGTCAAGAATTACCTCTTTCAGTTGTCGCAATAGTTGGTCTCCTCTAAAAAACAAAAAAGAGACTAGATTGGTGGAAGAAAATCTCAAGAAGCTTAAGCTCAGAGATAATCAATGATCCAGAAAATCGATGCATGGGAATTTTAGAATTGAGCTACGGGCACTTGCCTGAATATCTCAAAGCATGCTTTCTTTATTTGGGAATTTTTCTTGAGGACAAAGGTATTCCCATCAGCAAGTTGATACGTTTTTGGATGGCCGAAGGATTCATACAGGAAAGTGAGTCAAAGAGCTTGGAAGATGTCGCAGAGGAGTACTTAGTGGAGCTTATTAACAGAAGCCTAGTGATTATCTCCAGATCAAGATCCAATGGAAAGGTCAAAGCTTGTCGTCTTCATGATCTATTACGCGATTTTTGCCTGCTGAAAGCAAAGGAAGAGCACTTCTTTCATTTAGTAACCAGGAATGACAAGCCATACTTCTCATTTTCGGACTCAGATTACGACATGGAGTTGGACTTTGATGAATTAGCCCCTATAACATTCGAGAGCTACAGATTGGGCTTTTATTTGAAAATAAATCATTTTGTTGATTCGAGACCTTCTGGCCCTGGAACTCGTTCCTTGCTGTTCTTTGCCTCTACTGATTCTGACCCTAGACGTCGTTATGACATCTTATTCATTTCTCACAACTTTAAATTACTTAGGGTGTTGGATTTGGAATGCATCAACATGGGAGTCAGCTTTCCTGCTGAGATAGGATTAATGGGTCAATTGAGATACTTAGCCGTCAGTGGAGACATTAGCTCTATACCACCATCAATAGCCAAACTTTGGAAGCTGGAGATATTGGTTGTGAAGGGATTGCGGGGCAAGGTCATGTTACCAGAGACTATTTGGAGCATGGCAAGTTGAGGCATCTTCATGTGAATAATCGTGTAGTTTTCAGCTTGCAAGGTCTAGATGAACAGGTTGGAAGTTCTTTTCATTTGGATAATTTGGTCAGCTTTTCCACTCCATCAATTTCTAGTGGAGAGGATACAATGAACATACTTAGGAGGTTGCCTAATCTGCGCAAAATGAGATGCTTATGGTATTCTTCCAAGAATTGCAATGGGCTCCCAATATTGAAGCTTTTAACTCATTTGGAGTCGCTCAAGATGATTTACTCTGGTAGATCTCTGAATTTAGGGGAATTTGTTCTCCCATTGAATCTCAAGAAATTGACTCTATCAAGATTTTAGCTACCATGGGATCATATTTCTGGGATTGCCAAACTACCAAACTTCAGAGTTCCGAAGTTACATGCTGGTGCTTTTGAGGGGCATAGATGGGACATGAGGGAAGAGGAATTTGGGGAACTGAAGTTCTTGGAGTTAGACACTTTGAACATTGTTGAATGGAATGCCTCTCGTGATCACCTTCCCAAACTTGAACAACTAGTGCTACGAAATTGCAAAGATTTGGAGGTAATTCCTTATGATTTTGCAGAAATAAATACATTGCAAATGATTGAAGTGCATTGGTGCGGAAAATCAGAAGAAGAGTCAGCAAAAGAAATTGGGGATGTAACTGGAGAGATCAAAATACTTGTCAGTCACTCATAATTAAAATCACAATCAGCATAATTATGGACCATTTGGCGAGTTGATTTCATCTGTTGCATTATATTCAATAATTTTATTCATTTTTTCAGTTCATTTGTCAAATGATGGTTCATTTTGGAATTTGTTTCTTTGAGCACATAAAACTAACTGAAAGATTAAGGTTATAATTGAGTAAACGGGGCTAATGTTGTTGCATAGATGGTTATATTGTATAATAGTCGTACTAGCTACTTGTAATTAATGCAAAGTGTCTCTGGATAAACTACTAGTAATAGTTTGTTTGAACTTTACTTTCAAACTAACTCACATTATTTCCAGCATCGCATTTGTCCCTTTATAGATGCATATAGATACATATAGTCATCGATGTGCTTCAAAGAATTAGTTGGAACTATCCTTGTGGAAAGAGTATGTGGATTGATGTGAAAGTTTACATGAATGCTTTAGTTTTACTTTTTGAAATGTCAAAAACACGATAAAAGTAACCCGCACAGCATAAAATTTGTGTCTACTTAGCAGACTGTAAACGACCAATTAGTTGCTTTCATTGTTAGAAATGCAATTGATAAAAGGACACTTCTTCATTTCAGGGTTGTGGGGATATGAGATGATCAAACTTATGGAGTGCTCTATGAACCACCATTGAAAGGATCAATTTGACTTGCAAGTTATTTGCTCCAAATGGTCACTAGCATCATTCTCGGTTTTGTGCGTCTAACTGCATCACTTGTGAATTTAGCACTTGGGAATGCTTATTTCTATTTGCTTGCAACATTGACAATTAATATCTGTATAACATGGAATCCCTGTTTCAAGTGGAAGCAATCAAAAGAGGCATTTAAAATCTACACGACTAGATTTGTAAAATAGCACTTCATCTGATGGATGTTTGAGCAATTTGATTGGTGAAAGAGCTCCCTAAGCCAGTGCCTGGAAGGTGTATGTAAGGCAAGATGTGGTTTTCTACCGGGAATTGCTCTTGCAACTCTTTTTACTGTAATAAGGTGAACTCCTAATCTTTTTCATGGTGCTATGTTATGGCTCCCTCCAAGGCCTAAACTTGGGATTTCTTCATCTTAGTTTGCAATAAAAGCAACTTCTAATGATTTCTGCTTCTGTTAGTTTATGTAATCATAATAGTGGCATTGGGGTCACCTCAATAAATTTGCACTTGAATTTACGAAGGATTATATATCTAAATAAGATGAATCCTTTCTTTATTTGATATTTCAAATTTGGAACTCTAATGACTGCTGCTTTGAAATGGGAAGGTACTCCAAACTATATCATTTGAATTGCACAAGGAATGGATCCCAGCAACTGTCCTGGTTTTAGATTCTTGAATTCAACACTTCATGGAGGTCTTTGGTGTATTTGGTTTTGGGTACTAGTTCAAAAGGCTAAAGCACCACAAGAAAACATGAAAGTTACTTTCATTGCTGTTACCTGCATTTTTTTTCCCTAAGATGCAGATCTATTTTGCTATTTGGTTGTATTGCATTGCTTCTTATTTATGCAGTGGAGTTTCCTTTTGTTACGTGTAGCTTCAATTTAGGTCCTGAATAAAACTTGCTGCAGCTCATACACTTATGAGTGTTGTGTTTTGAAGACGTATTTTGAGTTGATGCTAAATTGTTTTTTGTTGCATTCTTTATTAGGACTTCTGGAGTCCTGATGAAGCTGGCTACAAATATTGTACAGCGAACCCATGTATGGTTTTGTGTGATATTTCAAATTTCTTCTTTTATGACAAGCATGGCGGTGTGCATGCCAGACAATTTGCTTTGTAGATCCATGGCGAACAAATTTTATTTATTTTTATGCAGCCTTTTTTGTCACTTTATACCCTGGTAAAACTACAATACTTTACACAAAGATACTAAAATTCAGCCAAAATCACTTATTCTATAAGTTTCCACTAAATTTGAGAAAAAAAAATTAAAAAAATAGACGGCTAAGTCGGGTAATATTAAAACTTGACTTCATGAATCTAATGTCATTAACCAAAGTGTCAATTTCAAAAGGTTTATCTTCTTTGTTAAATGTATAAATTTTTAATGTGTTTAAAAAACCTATTGATAATTTAGATTCGGTAAATACCTATATAACATCTCTTGTTCATAGATTTGTACCACACTTTATACAATTAAATATAAAATTATAGATTTTTGAAATGGGTGAATCACCAATTTTAAAAAAATTATATTTTTCATGCAAAAAAGAGTTATAACATTTAAAAATCGTATTTCATGTGCAATTTTTCTTAAAAGATACTGACCTATATCTTTTATGATTAAAATGTTCAACAGTAAGTTGATTAATGGAATTCTATCATGATTCAAAATTGAACTCAATATAATACAATAACACTCTTTCCCATAGTCCCTTGTGGTCATAGATAAGGGAGAGACATTTGCAGGCAAAGACAATGACATTGAAACATACCTTATTCTATCACATTTATCCTTGTCACCAAATATCCTTACGTAGCTTTCAGCTTGCGTGGTCTTGATGAACAGGATGGAAATTCTTTTTCATTTGGAAAATTTGGCCAACTTTTCCACCCCATCTCTTTCTTGTGGGGAGGATAAATTGATAGAGCATCCTGAAGAGGATGCCTAATCTCTGCAAATCGAGATGCATAATCTTGCAATCATGGGACTCTTCCGAAAATTGCAATGGGTTTCCAGCATTGAAGTTTCTAACTCGTTTGGAGTTACTTGAGTTTGGGGTCTTCCGAGACTGCATTTTTCCAGCAATTTTGTTCATTTCTTCAATGCATTTGTCATCGTATATGATAGATCTTTCGAATCTATTTATTCGTGGACATTTGAAATGACTAGCTGAAATCTTGTAAGTATAGAATAGAGACTGCTATATGTCTTAGTTGCATCGCAATTTCCATTCATTCTCATCATTTTTTTTTCAAATCGGACTCCTAAAAATTGAGCCAGCTAGCTGTGGTTTATTCCGCATCCTCTCAGTTCGTGAGCATCCCGCAAGCAAGACAAGTTAGAGAGAAATAAAAGTTTAACCAGCCATTCTGGAACTATGAACTTTGTGTTAGATAGCAGTTTTAGTACGTAATTTTTGGCCTAAAACTTTCACTCATGCAACTGAGCAGAGACATTTCGTCACATTCTTGCAAGGACGGAGGATACGTATCCGAACAGAAATGTGTACCCCACCCTAATCATTCCTATAATTTTGGATGATTTGGAAGAGTGGATGAATGCCAAAACAGAAGAAAATGACAAGTTCATATGCACTTTCCTTAGCAATCTTGCTGCTCTTAGTTGCTTGTAAGTATTCTCACAAAGACAAAACAAAGGGAACAATTCTAACCATGCATAACCCTCTTTTTTGGGTGCCGGACCTTATGTTTTGCTTCTTCTTTTGCAGCTCCCCAGCTGGCCCTGGTGCAGGGATCCCAAGATGCCCCTGCAACCTGACATGCCTACATCTTGTGATTAACTTTTGGGAAAGGATACATTTGTGTTCCAAACATAGGAGTAGATTCGGGAGCATGTAAAAAGCCCCGGTAGCTCTTTGGTCATCAAGATCAGTGAAAACCATCTGGCAACTTGTCATGTATTGCCTTTGGTATTTTCTCTGTGTGCCTGTTTCTGAGTTCGTCTTCCTTTGTGCTTCTGCTCTGCCTCGTTTCTTGGGCATATTAATATTGCCTTTTGTATTTCTCAATAAACATGCTATGTTATGGAGAATCACAAATTCTAATCGAATGTCATTATCATTTCCATTAATGTACTTTTTTGTGCTCCTATTAACTTCTGTAAAGCTATAAATAATTTAGCATACAAAAAGAATTAAAAAAAAACACACGCACACACAGCAGCAGATAACCTTCAACGTTAACATGAAGTTTTTCCATTAGATTCATTTCCCACCACCCCCCACACCAAAAAAAAAAAAAAAAAAACCAAAAAATTTGCAATATTTAAACCCAATCGCCATTGTCACTCCTTCCAAATTCATCCTTGAAAAGATATGCAGAAATCAATTGTAGGATTGGATGCGTATCTTGATAACTGAATTTCCCATGTTCACCTGTTCTTTTTCAATGTGTTTCACCAAACTTACCACAGTGCGAGAACACTGAGAGTCTTCAATCATTTCGAGTGTTGAAATGCTCTCTAAACAAGAAACAGGGAAATTGATCATCGGTAGCTGTCCGCCCGACAATGCGCAACTCAGACAATTTCAAAATTCTAAGTTTGGAGAATTCCCCTTCTTCCATCTCCCATGTTTCCCCCGAGAAGGAATAAGGGAGTAATTTGAGAACTTAAAAGTTGGGTGGTTTACCAATGCTTGAAATCTTCCTCCAAGGCAGAGAAAAACCTGACAATGTCAATTTTTTGAGATTTGCAGGCAAAACTAATGTTCAATTCTATGTTATCTTTTTTTTCCCATGATAGATAGTCAGAACTTCACCTGACCTCGAATTCTTTTTTGAAGTAAAGTAGTCTTATGGAGTTCAGTGTAAGAAAGCAATACTCCGTTTTTCATTCCAAATTCCATTTTAGGACCAATACAATTTGATTGTTCTATGCGTCTCTCGTATTTCCTTTTTTGCATTCCCTGTACTTCAGAATCAATTTGATCCTTATTTTCTTCAATTCTCATCATTTGAAAATAAAAGTTCTAAACCAACTCCGAAACTACAAAAGTTAGAATGCAAGATAGTAATGTCCAGGAACTCTGAACTAGAGTTAGGCCACAAGAATTTTGTGGTAGCTAGAAAAAAGTTTTAGTAATAAGTCATTTTTTGGCCTAAAACTTTCACTCATGCAACTAACCAGTGACATTCGGTTACAGTCATGCTACCAGGGTGGATGTACATCCGACAGAAATGCAAAACCAATCTTAAAAACCATTCCTATAAATTTCGATAATCTTGAAGAGTGGGTGAATGCCAAAACACAGAAGAAAATGGCAAGTCCATATCCACTTGTTTCCTTAACAATCTTGCTGCTCTTCGTTGCTCGTAAGTATTCTCTCAAAGCCGAAACGAAGCAAACGATTCCAACACTGCATAACCCTCTTTTTTAGGTGCCTGATCTTGGGTGTTTTTCCTTCTTTTGCAGCTTCCCAGCTGCCAGTGATGCAGGGATACCATCAAATAGAATGCCACTGCCACCCTAAGAATAATGTAACTTGTGATGACACTTGTGGCAAAGGATTCCTTTGTGTGGAAAGCACAGAAAGTTATGGAATCTGTATTATTCCTACCAATTAAGGTAGCTCTTTGGCTGTCAAGAAAAGCGAAACTTTTTGGGACCTATTGCATTGCCTTCAGTGTTTTCGTAATTGCCTGTTTTTCAGTTCTCTTAGCCTCTTTGTTTCTGCCTTACCACGTGTGCAAGGCAGATAAACATTGCCTTTGAATTTCTCACTAAAGATGCTATGGAGTATTAATTTCTAATTTCTAATTTCTAATATCATTATCATTTCTAAGGGATATGGTTTTCCATGTGTCTATTAATTTCTTTATAGTTCCAAAGAATTGTATTTTCTTTTTAGGAAAGTTGACCCTTACATCTATGCATCCTTATAAATCAAAACTAAAGACCTGAGAAATGACTTGATAATTCCCTTCCCATTATAATCTTATATTTATAAATCTTCTAACTTAATAAAATTCCATTATCAAGATCTAATTTTGTGGGTGCATGTGGATTGTTGCAACTGTTAAATTGCAATCAATCAATTTTTAACTTTTGCAAACGCACAACAACTTCACCATAGCAAGCAAAATAGGATATCATTTGGTTCGACCATTTGCTGCCTTCTTTTTTTGTTTTAATTTTTCCTTAATAAAGGGCCAATTTTCAGTTAATATTTCTTGAAATTGGACAACGGAAATTCATGACTTGTTTTACATCGATAATTCTTTAGTCTTTTTTGAGGTTGAAATTCTAAATCTGCAAAATTCAAAATCTATGCAAACCGGAATATGAAACAATTTGAGAACATGCATTCAGCTAACAACGCCTGTGACCTACTAAAGTAAAGATTTTTGGAGGGGTTAAAAAAAAAAAAGGTTATCTAGAACAGTATTACACACAAATTTTGCGTTATTTATTTATTTATTATTTTTTTTTAACAAAGAGAAGATTTCGAGCTTTTAACAATTTCTTATGGGATTGAACTTGAACTAAGGATTGAATAACTTATTTGATTCCACAATCCAAGTTAACCAGATGGTTGATAAGTTTGAACTAAACGAAAGCGAAAATAAAAAGAGAGATAAACTTAGTTAGCCTAGTTCTTACACCCAAATATGGCTTGTGAGAAAATGTTTCATAAATTTGTTGTATAAATAGGACAATGTAGTTAGAAATAATTAAAAAGAATAATGTATAATTTCAGGGATAGCTTATTTATATATAGGAGACTAAACAAAATTTATATGATTAACTTGTTGTATTAAAAATAATAATACGTTAAATGTATAAAATATTTTTTCATGTCTAGTTGATATGACAAGTGAAACCAGCCATATTCCTATGAATTTGGATTGTTGTGGATGAGACCAACCATATTTCCAATTTATCTTTTATATTATTATTTTTTGGAAATGCTTTTAGTTTAAAATTCTTATAATATCTAGTAAGTTGGTAATTTCATTGCACTCAAATGCAATAAAAATGTCATAGAAACCACACAGTGTGCATAAATTCAATAAATAAAGATGCATATAGATTATATGCACTTTTTAGCATTATTATATTTAAATCCATTAGAGAGTAAAATTTGATTTAAATTTCTCATGTCATTCTGTTGGTGCTTGCTTTAAACTATACAGAAATTTGACAAGTTTATAAACTTTATGTTCATTTCCTCGAAGTACAAAACCTTTCTAGTTGTTCCATATATACTAGCTCATCGAAGTCACTATTAAAAAATGCTATTTTTACATCCATTTGATGTATATATAAATTATATATTGAAACAAAAGAAAATAACACTCCAGTGGATGTAATTCTAGCAACAGGTGCATAAGTATCAAAATAATCCCTTGATTACTAATCTAGCCTTAAACGTTAATATGGATTCACAAGTAGTGTATTTTCTTCTAACTACCTATTTGTAATCAATTAGTGTAAAACCAGGTGGTAAATAAGTTAAAACCCAAGTATTATTGGATATTAGTGAGTCCATTTCATCATTGATGGCCTTTTTTTCCAAAATGTTGAATCTCTAGACGCCATAACCTCACAAAATGTTTGAACATCATCTTCGAAATTTAATATGATTAGAATCTTGTCAAGCAGAGATACTCTATTGTCTTCAACTAGAAATATAATAGATTGTAAAGATATGAAATCAAAAGATAAATGTTTTTCCTTCTTTTTTCTTGCCCTTCTCTTGGTTCTATAGGAGTATTACTCTCCTTCCTTTTAATGAAGATTGAAGGACCAACACTTTGATTAGAAACTAGTACTTTATTTTAATCCATATTTATCACTAAAAATTTGAGAAATTTATTCTCAAATAATTCAACATCTCTTGATTCCACAATAATAATAGAATCAAGATCCAAAATCTATGAACTTTAAAATTTTTGTATAACCTACAAGCACATTTTTAAGTGCTCTAGCCCCAATTTAGATCTTTTGTGATCAAGGATCATTTAGAAAGCTATACAACCCTAAATTCTAAAATAATTTAAATTTGGTTTTCTTCCTTTTCATGACACATAAGGTGTAACTTTGGATTTAAGTGAGGGAATACAATTATGTATATGACAACCAGCCAAGAGTACTTCATTCCACAAATTCTTGGGCAGACCAGAACTTAAAATCATGGAATTAACCATATTTTCTAGAATTTATATTTTTTTTCTGCCAAACCATTCTGTTGGGGAGTATATAGCACACTTGTTTGTTGTATAATGTTATTTTCTTCACAATATATTGAGAATTCAGTAGGAAGTTATTCTCCACCTCTATCAATTCTCAAAACTTTAATTTTCTTGTTCAACTAATTTTCAACAAGAGTTCTTGTAGCATTTAAACATGCAAAATGCCTCATCTTTCGTTTTCACTAAATAAACACGTAAACACGTACAAATTTAGAACAATCATCAATGAAGTGATGAAATACGTAATACCACCTCTTGATAGAAAACCATTTAATTCACAAACATCAATATGAACAAGATCAAGCAAATATGTGTTTTTTTCTATCTTATAGAATGGTAATCTAGTCATTTTTCATGTACACATGTTTCACATTTATTTTCTTCAATACCTCTATAAAAACATTAGTCCATGTTTTGACATAAAATGCAATATTTTAAGGTTAACATGTACTAATCTGTTACGCCATAAAGAATAAGAACAATCAATGACATAGATAGAAATATTACATTTATTAATATTTAACTTAAACATACCATCACGGTAATATCCTTGTCCTATGAACACATAATTTCTAGATAAGATAATCTTATTAGACTCTAGTACAACTTTCAAGCCCTTGATCTTTTTGAGGGATATCAGCTGATACAAGATTTTTTCTAATTTTTAGAACATGAAATACATTCATCAATATAAGTTCCTTTCCATAAGTAAATTGCAATTCAACACTACTTTTGCCGAACATCTTTGTTGTATTATGGTTGCCCATTAGCACTTCATGGCCATCAAGAATTTCTTCTCATAGGTCTTGAACTAAGACTTGTCGTTGCAAATGTGCATAGTAATACCAGAGTCATACCACCAGTCACTTGACTTGATTGCAAATACGACATTTAACTTAGTAATCATATTGATATGCCAACCTGTTACCATTGCAATAATCTCAGCAACATCTTTATTTTCAGCTAGATTTTCATTATTGGCATTACTTTTCTTTTGTTTATTCTTGGATTTGTACTCGTACTTGTAATGCCCCTTTTTGCCATAATTGTAGCAGTTGCGATTTTTCTTCTTGTCTTTAGAAAAAGTGTTCTCACACGACTTTCCCTTCTTGGAAGGACCTACACTGTGGTTAGTTTTCTCATCCGCAAAACTCACTTTGACATCAGATTCTAATTCTTTCTTTTGTAGGATTTTTGTGTCTTCCTCAATTCGTAATTGTTTCAGAATCTGATCCACAGTGTATGTTTCAAAAGTGTGGACTAGTAACTTTTTCTAATAGTCATTCTAACTAGAGGGTAATTTTGTAATAATTACCCCCACTTATAATGATTTAGAAATTTCTACTCCCAAATCTCTAAATTTAGACACAATATTTTGGATGTCATGAACTTTGCCCAAAAGAGAAGAATTTTAATTAATACAAAAATAAAAATATTTCTTAATTAAAAACATATATGTACCCTGCTTCTATGTATTATAGTTGCACTCCAAGGTTACCCAAATTTCTCTTGGAAATTTGATTGCAGTGAATAGATCATAGAGGCTGTCAGAAAGGGTGCTTAAGATGTGGCCTCTGCAAAGCAGTTCATTCTCTTCTCGTTTCTTACGTTCTGTCTTGAGTGCATCATAATCATTGTCTTTTGGTTTAGAAATTGCAGGACGTGATGGGTCCAGAACATATGCAACCTTGAGGGCTATAAGAAAGAACATCATCTTATCCTTCCATCTGTTGAAGTTTGTTCCAGTGCCATCCAATGGATCCAATTTTGTAACGCTTTGACTCATAACCATCAATACACACTCAAAAGTTGACCCTATATTAAACAAAATTGTTGAGAAATACTTGAAAAGGGATTGCAAGATTGTATTGATTTTAAAGCTGATATCACTTCTTTAAGATTTTATTTGCCCCTACTATAACTGTAGTTTGCTTCCGAATTACTAGTAAATTACCTTTAGAATACAATAAAATCAAATAAATTCTAGACAGTGGAATTTAGAATTTTTACAAAGAACGAAAAACGAAAAGTAAGTTTTCTGATCAAATAGAACTTGTATTTATATAAGATGAAAAGTTGTGTTCCAATAAAGAGAATAAGGGAATACTTCTCAAAAGTTAGAATAAGGGAATACTTCTCAAATGTCACAACTTTTAGTTAATGTACTTTTTCAGTTTATTTGAAAAGTTGTAACTTTTTAATTGATGTACCTTTTTCACATTATTTTGATAAGTTACAACTCTTCAACTGATGTATCTTTTCAAATTATAATATTTAAATTAATTAAATATGGAAATTAATTAAATTAATTCCGAGTTTAAGGTCTAAGGTGGCCAAGTGCCCTAATTAAGATTTTAGAAGCACAATAAGGCTTGGGCCAAGACAAACCAACAGGAACAAATTTGAAAAGGTGGAAGTTTTTCTGACAGTTTAAACTAGGATAAACAAAGCAAAACAAACAATTAATGAAGATGCCCCCGATGCAGAATTAAAACTTCGAGGCTATAGGAAGCTTGGAAACCCAATCCACAAAAAAGTCAGTAACAAATTAATTAAAATTGATTTTCAAGAATCAAAATCATGAACCTTTCAAAGGAATTATTTTGTGAACAAAGAAGGCAGACAATTTCAAGAATACAAGCAGTGCGGTTTCTCTACAAGGCGGAGGTTAGAATTTATTTTTCTAATACAATAAAACTTTAAAAAATATATCCTATCTATAGGATTTAACAAACCCAAACTTATTGAAATATGACTTTCCAGTTTTTAATAAAAAAATAATTACTAAAACTAAAATCTAATAGAATCAACTAATAATTATAAACTCATTCGGAAATTTAGTTTAAATTTACTACATTACCTCCCTTAAACTTGCTACGTTTGGAGTCTCATTTACTTGCAAAAAAATAATTTTTTTTCTTACAAAACAAATAAACTATCCAAATGTATTTTTATTTCAAAATTTAAAATCCAAATTTTCCTACAAAATTCTCCCCCACATAATTTTAAAAAATTTTCCCTCCAATATACTTTTATTTTTCCTCCAAAATAATTTTTCTTACAAAAAATTCTCACTAAATTTTTTATACATTCTAATACAAAAATTTTAAATAAACCACAATCAATAAATAGTTTAAATTTTCATAACTTGTCATGCTAAACATCTTCTTCAACTTCATAAATAAATCAATCTTCAATACGTTTATGAAAATATCAGTCACATGATATTCGGCCTTTAAATAATTAATCATAATTTCTTTTCATTGAACCAATTCAGAAACGAAGTGAAACTTAATATCAATATATTTACTTCGACCATGAAACATTGAATTTTTTGCCAACTTTATAGTTGAAATACTATCATATAAAATTGCAGTTTATGCTAAAAAAAATCAAACATCCTTCTAAGCCACAATATTTGAATTCCAAGAAGATTACCAAAACCAATAAATAATGTATAACTAAAAATACTTTTTCTCTCTACAATCTCTAACCCAATTATTTTTAGTGAATTTAAAAAAATCAACAGAATTACCTTTTGAATAAAAGATTCCATCACTTTGAATACCTTCTATGTATCTCAACATTCTCTTAGTTGCTTGCCAGTGAGACTGACATAGATTTTCCATAAATTTACTAATCAAGCCAACACTAAAATTAATATCAAATCTCAAAATTATCAAATATTTTAAACTCCCTACCAAACTTGTAAAATCTTAGAACCGGCTGTGACATCATGTGAGGTATAGATTGTGATACGGGCCAAGGTATTTTCTGTGAGTTTTAGGAATAGGGTGATGTCAGAAAGGTTTAAAAAATCAACTTTTCATGTAGTATAATTTTTGTAAATTATAAAATATAATACATTAAATATAATTTTATATTTTTATCTTCACTTTTAAATTTAAATTATACATAATAATTATTAGTAATGGTAACAAAAGAATTTTACATAAAAAATACTCTTTTTTAAAAAAAATTTGAAACTAGACTTCTTCTTCTTTTTTTTTTAGAATGAAGGGAACAATTGATTTCTAGGAAAATCTCTATAAATTTTTCATTAAAAAGTTTTACATTTACACCTTTTCTAAAATTTATCATTGAATTTTATAGGATATATATATTAGATAAGTGAATTTGGAAAAAAAAATTGATAAAATATTGAGAAACATTTTAAGAGGTTTCAGACGAAATAGGATTTGGTTTCTCTCAATTCTTAAAATTAATTAAGGAAACTCCCCAAAAAAAGGAAGCGGGGGTGGGGGCAAGTTCTGTTTATCAAAATTTTTAATAATAAGTTATTTAATTTATACTTAACTTATATGCCCTGGTTTGTGTCTTCATAAAAATACTTAATGCAATAATATATCCAAAATTAGGAAATGAAAAAAAAAATCTATTTTTATGATCGATTTTTCACACTAAATTAGTATTGCAGCACTTAATAGTTTTTTTTTAATGTATTTTCGACTGGTTACAAGAAAAGATGAAGAGCAAATAATTGAAAACGGCAATTCTTAAAGAAAACTAATCAACCATCGACCATTAGGAATGTGATTTCATTTGGAAAAAGAATAAACTGAATAAAATTTTTTTGGGGGGGGGGGGGGGGGGTGGAGGGAGGAGGGGGAATGTTTTGCTCCTATTATCTAGTTGATAATGGGATCAAATCTATGGAAGTTAAAATATGTTGCTCAATTTTGAGGGATTCACGGTGGTCTCCCAAATCACATGTATCTTATGAGTGAATCGAAAATTAGATCACTCCAATTGCAATTTTGGCAAGAAAAGTTTGATTCCAATCTTTACTTCTTTTTTTTTTTTCCGAAACGATAGATAGATATTATATTAATAGAGTGGCACAAAGGCCAATGTACAAAGCCACAAGGGCTTAGAGTTTCGTGGCGTCAGAATCAAAATGCTTATAACCCACGAAAACAAAGGCCCGCAAAGGGGCAAAAAGCCCACGAGGGGCAAGAAAAAGCAAAATAAATAAACCCGCACATGACGGGAAACTAAACCCGCACTAGACGGGAAGGGAGACAACCTAGACGACCTAAGTTCAACCGCATTGAACCATTCCAATCTTTAATTTAAACGTGAAAAGTAGGCCAAATTAATGTGCATTGAATGATTTTACATCTCAAGATCAAACGTTAACCAATTCATGTGGCTAGAAAATTAAATTCCAAAAAAAATCCTTATATTTGTTTGTATAATCTGTTTTTTCCTTATATTTTAAAATGATTTTTTTAGTTTTCTATATTTAGTTTTACGATCCCTTTTGTTCTTGACTTTAAAATCAATTTTTAATCCCTTACAATTTTTTTTTTATCTTAAATGCTTTCATTCTTTGACCGATTTTTTGATGATTTCCGATTAAATTAATCACATATTCTTTATTTGAAATTATTGACAGTGTATGGCTCAGTTAAAAAATAAGGTAAAATAGAATCTATTTATTCTTTAGCATCAATGTATCATTTTTAGGGTAAAAAACATTGGCGGCCATTCAATTTTTGAAATCGTATACTTATGACCACTCAACTCACAAAATTGCGTGAACACCCATCCAACTCCTAAAAATGGCTACCCTTCGCCCTTCTGTTACTTTCCATCGTTAAAGGCCAAACGGCAGCATTTCCACAGGTTTTTTTAGGGGCAAAAAGGTCAGACAGAAGTCTTGGGATCTTTAGCAGCATCTTGGATAAGAGCAGACTTAGAGATAACATCTCCAATGTTAGTAATTCAAACGTTGAATGCATGTTTGATGAGTTCTTTGGGGTCATTGCTATCGGCTCCAGAAAGGCTTTGTTGGCACGTTTCCTTATAGTCAACATTTTAGCACAATGAATCCACATATGTGGCCACTGCAGTTGAACTATTGATCTTCAACCTTTCAAGCTTTTCGTCTTCAACCTATCCCGATTTTTTGTTGATTTCCGCAGCTCACCCGAAGCTTCATTCAGCGAAGTAACGGGTTCTTCAAGCTTTCATCTTTACACCCTTCCCATGATTTTCTGATGATCTATGGCTCCAAAAACTCATGGGTAAGAAGAAAAACAACTTGCAAGCTCCCAGTTTCCTACACCGAAGACCATAGATGAAGAATTTGAGATGGGTCATCAAACGGGTCTGTTGGGTCTACATCGAAGACCTTTTTCTACATTTCTTTCTTTACTACCATTAGCTACTTCTTGCTGGCGAAACAGCTTTGCAAAGCTCTACATAAGGTGTGAGTGTTGTTCTTCTTCTTCTTCTTTTCTTCTTTTCTTACAAACACATAGAATCTCCAAGACAATTTTGTGGATAGTATGATTTTTTTTTTCAAATTTTTTTGTAGTTTACTATAATTTTTTTTTTGGCAATATCCTCTGATGATGTTGGTGTGGAAAGCCCTAATTTTGGCTATCCCATAGCTCACGCACAAACAAAGGAAACTAGTTCCCTACTCAAATCGGAAAATGCACACCAGATGCTTGATGAATTGCCTTAGAAAAAAATTGTGCAAACTAAGTCATTCACACTGACCTTTTGGCCCCTAAAAAAACACGTGGAACAGTAACTCATTCACACTGACCTTTTTACCCCTAAAAAAACACGTGGAAAGGTTGCTGTTTGGCCTTTAACGATGGAAAGTAACAGAAGGACGAAGGGTAGCCATTTTTAGGAGTTGAATGGCTGTTCGCATAATTTTGTGAGTTGAGTGGTCATAAGTATACGATTTTAAAAGTTGAGTGGACGCCAATGTTTTTTACCCTAATTTTTATTAACTATCTCAAAAACAAAATATGGTGCGTGGAAAGAGTTAGACAACGTCAGGAACTAATATATGTTAAATTGTAAAAACCTAATATATACACACACATATATATGATTAGTGACTCACCTAATATATTACATCACATATTTTGTACTCTAGTTTATGGTGTCCTTATTTGCATCTAGGCATTATTTAAGTGGTACATTCATCTCGACATTAAAAAAAAAGAAAAAAAAAAGCCACTTTACGTGTTTCCATTATTTACAAATATACTTTTGAATGAAATTTTTACAATACAATTAATAATTTATATAACTCACAACTAAAAAACAAGAACAAAAATTTTAAATTATATTAGTTTTAACGTGTTGTAATTCATTTGCTTTTTTTGGTTTAAATTTAATTATTAGTTAAGTGAAAATGTAGAATAAATAGAGCTGCTAATACTTCCATTTTTTTAATGATCTAACATGAAGTTTGTCCATATAGAAAGTTACATTAATCAAAAACATATTCAAAACCTTATTCTAATAAATCACATTCTCAGATGGGTTATTTTTTTCCTCTGAAAAGTTAATAAAAATTAATATTAACTTAATGAGATTTAGTTGGGAATATTTAGTAGTTTTTATTAGGAATTGATTGGGTAATTAAATGAAATCTCATTGAAACCCAATAATAGCATCTAATTGAGATTTCATTGGGTATTGGAATTACCCATTTTCATTATTTACCACTTCCACTCAATATATAAAACTATTAGATATTTAATCACCATTCCTACCCATTAAATTTCTACCCAATTCTCACTCTTTCCTACCCAATTGCCACCCACACTCGATAGCATGGGAAGACAAAAAGAAAGGCACGTAATGAACGTGTTAACACAGAATGTAATGATTAACCAAATTAATGAAGTGATTCGTTTTTTTTTTTCCCTCCCAGTTGTCCATCCTTTATTATGATACTTGGATAAGGAAGCTCGCATCATGGTGCCGTGCACAATTTCCGCACTTGAAATTACCCGGTAGGGCTCGCGCTCCTTCGGTCTTCAACAAACCACGACCCGCGTTTGCGTGCTCCAATATTTTGGAAAGTAATTCAAATGTTTTTGTATTTTTAGAGGTAATAATTACGAGATAAAAATATATTAAAAATTAAAAAATATCTTGAAAAATATTGTAAAATGTTAACTAAATACACCCCAAGACTTTTTGGGTAATACTCAAGCTATAGGATTGTAATGTTATTATTAAATGTATAGTTTTATATTTTTATCCATATACTTTATAATTATAAATATGTATAATTATGATTAGTAAAATAAGTTTAAAATTTTAATTGAAAGCGACAAATAACGTGTGGCAGAAGAAATGCTTTACAAGGTTAAGTTGGCTATGTTTGGATTGTGATTTATTTGAATTTTTTTGTATTGGAATGTGTGAAAAGTTTAGTAGGAATTTTTAGGTAAAAAAAGTATTTTAGATGGAAAATAAAAGGAAATCTTTTTTAAAATTATATGAGAAGAATTTATAAAAAAAATTTTAAATTTTAAAATAAAAAAATTTAAATATTTTATTTTTGTTTAAGTTTTTTTTTAAAATAAAACACAATCCAAACATTTAACTTTGGATGCATAGACAAACTGAGACGAATCTCACTAACGAGAAAAATAAAAACCCAGCAAACTAGGTTCAAAAGAAAACTGTGCAAAAGAGGGAAATTTGCAAATATAGCACATTTGGGGTCATATAGTGAAGAATAGTACCGCTTAAAACTTCCTTGCCAATATAGCAAGTCAACGCTGTTTGACCGTGTGAAAAGACCTAAATAACCCATTCGTCTCTTTACTGAATAAGAGGAAACCCTTGCTCGCCTGTTTGTTTCATTCTCATTCACTCTCTTCATCATCGATCCAGCATCCACTTCTTCTTCCTCATTCATCGCTTCCAACATCGATCCAATACATTCCATTATCGTCAATGGCATCCACGCGTACGGGACATGCATCTTCAAGCAACAAGGCTGACTTTATGGAGAATAAATTGCAAACACCAGCGGTCCATGACAACGTAAGTGGAAATTTGCCTCGAAATTTACATTTTAATCTTCGTGTTTGCGATATCAGGTATGAATGCTGATTCTTAGGGTTTTGTTTATGATGCCAATGATTAGGGATTTTTTTTTAAAAATATGACAACTCAGGGTTTTGTTTTGTTTTGTTTGATGTTATCTGTAACTTGTGCACATCCTATCATATAGAGTGTTTGTTGTTTAAAGCTATGTCGAAAATTTGACGAATGTCTTCAACCCATATCAAGCACATTGTCGAGTCGATCTTGAGTGCTCTAAACTTGTCGAGTACTTGTTTGAGCCGGTCTCGAGCCATATGTCCATGGCGTATGTAAAACGAGAGGAAAATTCTTGCAACTTGTCATATGATATATCTTTAATGAATCGAGCATGTCTCATGTCGTATCGAACATGTCGATGGTAGTGTAAACCTACTGTAGAGTGCTCGATATATGCTCGAGTACTTTAAATACATCAAGTACTTGGTCGAGTAGGTATCAAGCATGTCTTACTTGTATCAATCATGTAAAATGAGAGGAAAATTTTTCATGCAGAGCATGTCTTATGTTGTATCGTTCATGTATTGCAGGAGATAAGGGACTGGAATGAACGGCAAGAAAATCTTGATGTGGACTTGGTGCACTTGAAGGAGTCAAAACTGAAAGTCTTATAATTGGAGAAGAAAGCCAAGCATCTACTAGCTATTGCAAAAAAACTAAGAGCAAAAGTGCAAACCACAGAAGATGACAATGAAGAAGAGGAAGAATCAGCGTAGTTATAGACTAAGGCATGGAGGCTTCAGCTTCTATAGATAAAAATTGTTGTCATGGAATATTGTTCTTTATTTTATATTGTAATTTATGCAATATTATTTGAACATTGTATTATTATTCTACCTGCTCGTTGGTATGTTGAACAACAGTGTGTTTGAATTTTTCGTTGCGTAATTGTAATATTTTGGTATGTTGAACAGAGAGTAATGTCAATTTGTATGTCGAACAACAATGTGTTTGAACACCATGTTGAGCATGTCTTTGGTATGTTGAACAACAGTGTCTTTGAACACCATGTCAAACATTGTATTATTTTTTGTTGTGTAATTGTATTGTGCTCTACATGGTAAATGCCACATGCTCGACAATGGAAAGCGCAAAGCTCGACATGGTGGTGCTCGAGTTAATAATAAAAATTGAGACTATTTTTCAATATATGCTCAACACTTTTCAAATGCAATAACACCACATATGGTAATAAAAATCATAATGTACACAACAAAACGTTCAAAACCCTAGCAATAAAACCCTATCGCAATTGCAATCGCAATCGCAATCATATTTCTGCTAAAATACGTAATCAACAAGCAAGTTCAAGGACTAATACAAATGGAAATACGCAAACAACAGGCACATAGCAAACACGAAAATTCGAAGGTTTATGGGAGTTTGAACTCACACTGTTCCCACTCGTCAGCTTTTGCAGTGTCTTCTCTACACTTGCGAACTTTTTTTTTTTGAGGATGTAGCAAATGCTTTCGTTTGTGCTATTGATTCCGACGATATATAGGACTGGATTTTTTAAACCGGGATGTTGAGTTGAATCGATGAATAAAGAAGAAGGGAGAAGAAATGATTACTGTTAACAAACCGATTTGAAACGATGAGTTTGGTATGACTTATTAGATTGACAGTGTGAAAAGCCATAAATGCCCCTATACTTACAAAGTACGAGAACTGTCGCTCGCGTGTTGGTTTCATTTCATTATTCATCAGTCTGTATTCTACAGCTCTCCATAATCAATCCAATCCAACACAAATGGCATCTCCGAGCAATAAAGGTCCTTGACCATCATCTTCGGGAGCCGCCATTAAGAAAACATCTTGGAAACGGACGAAAAGGGAAAGTGTAAGTGGAAATTCGCCTATAGATGTATATTTTATATTCTTATTGGCTATATCGGGCATAAACACACTGATTCTTTGCTGATTATGATTAATGGAATTAAGGATTATTGGAAGAAATACGACGCTTTGTTTAATAAAGGATTATTGTCGATAGTGTTTTGTTTTATGTTATATGTGATTGCGATTTAGATTTAGGGTTTAAAACTTGCACATATTCTATGATATAGATGATTTGTTTGTCTCAATGTGCACTGGGTATGCATGAGAAGTTGGGGGCGAGCATAAGAACATGTTATATTGCATATTCTACAGCATGAGAAGATGATTTGTTTGTTTCAATGTGAACTGGGTATGCATGCTACAATGTCGAGTACAATGTCGATACGATGTCGATAATGTCTTGAGCCTGTAACCGATCCTTACTCGAGCACGAGCACCTGGTCCACATCCATATCGACTGTATGTTTATTTAAATATATTTATTTAAGCATGAATCAACGAGTTCTGTGTATTTTCTACAGGAGATATGGGAGATCATGTTGCTTATAGACAAATTGGCGGTGCAAATAGAGAAAATTCAGCAACACATCGCCCATCTAGACGCACTGGATAAGGTCGTTGAGAGGTTGGAAGGTGAAATTCAGCATTTGGAAACAACCATAGCAAACGTAAGAAATGTTTCTGCAAATGACGAATCTAGCGTAGTTGAAGACAATTGACAAAGAGTAATGTCAATTTGTATTTGTCTTTATTTTACATGTTAGAACATGGAATTTATACAATTTCATAACCGCATGAAATATTTTGAACGTAATTGTAATATTCATGTTTTTTAATTTAGTTGTGGAAATTGATATTACTATTAACATTGTAATTGTAATATCCATGTTTAATTGGATTGGGTAGAAGCATGTATTGAGCACATACTCAGCTTGCTTGAGATTGAGTAGATATTTTGTCAAGCACGTACCCCGAACGTCTAGCACATAAATTTGCTAACGTTTATACTTGATGACTGACATAAATATTACAATTACACAACAAAAAATTCATACACACTGTTGTTCAACATACCAAAAAGCAGGTAGAATAATAATACAATGTTCAGATAATATTGCATAAATTACAATTAAAATAAAGAATAATAACAATACTTCAAGACAACAATTTTTATCTATAAAAGCTAAATCCTCTATTCGATACAACATAAGACGTGTTCAATTCATGAAATAACAATATAAAATAAAGAACGATACAAAGTGGCATCAATGCCACAATGCCTCAATGTCTTAGTCTACAACTATGCTAAATTTTTCTTCCTCGTTAATGTCAGCTTCTGTGGTCTGCAATTTTGCTCTGAGTTTTCTGGTAGTAGCTAGCAGATGATGCTTGGCTTGCTTATCAAATTGTGAGAATTTCTGTTGTGTATCTCTCAGTTCCACCTCAAGATTTTCTTACTGTTTAAGCACCTGCTCCATCCAATCCCATATCTCCTACAATACACGAACAATACAACATAATACATGCTCAATTCATGAGACATACTCACTGGAATGTGGCTCGAAACCGGCTCGACCAAGTACTCGACAAGTTTAAAGTACTCAATATCACCTCGACAAAGTGCTCGACCTAAACAACATACAAAACCCTGACTTGTAGTATTTTTTCAAAAAACACCAATCACTGCCATCATAAACAAAACCCTATGAATGAAGGCAAATTTTCACTTAACTTGTCCCAAACCGCCGGTATTTGCAATTTATTCTCCATAGTGGCAGTCATGGTGCTTGAAGATGCATGTTCCGTAAGTGTGAATGTCATCAATGTGTTGGATTGTTGTAAGACTTTCCCCAATTCGTATATACGAGCAATTCTTTCTGAGACTTTCTGTTTTGTCTCTCTCAATTTCAGCTCAAGATTTTCATGTTGTTGAAGCACCTGCTCCATCAAATCCCTAATCTCCTGCAATAAACGACTGATACAACATAAGACATGCTCTTGTTTTACATCGTAAGACAATTTGCACGAATTTTCCTCTCGTTTTACATACTCTCTGTACATATGGCTGAACACCTGCTTGATCAAGTACTCGACATCGGGTTGACAATGTAGTCGGCAAGTTAAGCCATATGATTTGCACTTTGTCGAGCCCGATGTCGAGCATCAATCGAGCATATATCGAGCACTCTACAAGGTAAAAACACAAGGTAAACCACAAGCCTCTTGATATTCAGAAAAATATCAAATATACAATAAATAAAACACAAATTGAAAAGTCTGTGTTCAACATTCTTCAACTATACTACATTCATCCTCTTCACTGACATATTCTAAGGCTTGTCGTGAAGGCTGCCCTTTCGATTTTAGTTTCCGGGCAATAGCTTCTAGCTGCTTGATGTCTTCTCAAATGGGTCAAGTCGGGCATTGAATTGTTGGACTTTTCTTATTGCGCTGGTCAATAGGTTTACACTACCATCAACATGTTCGATACAACATGAAACATGCTCAATTCATGAAAGATACATCATAAGACAAGTTGCAAGAATTTTCCTCTCGTTTTACATACTCCATGGACATATGCCTCGAGACCGGCTTGAACAAGTACTCGACAAGTTTAAAGCACTTGAGATCAACTCGACAATGTGCTCGATATAGGTTGAAGACATTTGTCAAATTTTCGACATAGCTTTAAACAATAAACATTCTATATGATAAGATGTGCACAAGTTACAGATAACATCAAACAAAACAAAACAAAACCCTGACTTGTCATATTTTTTAAAAAACCCCTAATCATTGGCATCATAAACAAAACCCTAAGAATTAGTGTTCATGCCCAATATCACAAACACGAAGATTAAAATGTAAATTTCGAGGCAAATTTCCACTTACCTTGTCATGGACCGCCAGTATCTGTAATTTATTCTCCATGGAGTCAGCCTTGTTGCTTGAAGACGCATGTCCCGTACATGTAGATGCCATTGACAATAATGGAATGTGTTGGATCGATGTTGGAAGCGATGAATGAGGAAGAAGAAGTGGGATGCTGGATCGATGATGAAGAGAGTGAATGAGAATGAAATGAACAGGTGAGCAAGGGTTTCCTTTTATTAAGTAAAGAGACGAATGGGTCATTTAGGTCTTTTCATGTGGTCAAACAGCGTTAACTTGCTATATTGGCAAGGAAGTTTTAAGCGGTGCTATTCTTCAACTATACGGTCCCAAATGTGCTATATTTGCAACTTTCCCTGCGAAAGAGGGCACATGAATTTTGCCTTATTTGTTACAAATAAATATTTATATATACACTGCATAGTACCTGACATGACTGAAGATGATGGATTATATAAAGACACTAAATTCCTGTTTAAGTGTTTCTAAGACATAACATAACCTGTGGATTTTGGCAATCAAACCAGTGTGGTATTGCCGAACACATATATGATTTTGTGTGATATTTCAAATTTTTTCTTTAATGACAAGCATTGCTGTGTGGATACCAGACATTTTGTTTTATATTCATGGCGAAATTTTTTTATTTATTTTTATGTAGCCCTTTTTATAGCTTTATACCCTACAAGAACTACATTACATGATATAAAGACATTAAATTTAGCCAAAATCAATGATTCCATACATTTTCACTAATTTTTTTTTTGTTTTAAAAATTAGTTGGTTAAGCCAAACAATATTAAGACTTAACATGAATCTAATGTCATCAACAAAAGTACCAATTTCAAAAGGTTTAGGCTTTGTTTGGATTGTGATTTATTTGGAAAACGTTATATTGGAATGTGTGAAAATTTTGGTGGGTATTATTTGGTTGAAAAAGTATTTTGGAGGAAAAAATAAGAGGGAAATTTTTTTAAAATTATGTAAAAGGAATTTGAGTAGGAAAATTTGAATTTTAAATTTTGAAATAAAAATGTGTTTCGATATTTTATTTTTGTTTGAGAAAAGTTAATTTTTTGTAAATAGAAATGAAGGCCAAACGATATATTCCTTATTAAAAATACGAATTGTCAATGTGTTTCAAAAACTTATTGATAATTTAGGTCCATAAATACCCGTATAATATCTTCTATTCATATATACACGTTCACCTTTATATAGTTAGATACAAAATTATCGATTTTTAAATGGGCGAATTATCTTTTAATGTATAATTTTAAAAAGATTATATTTTTCATTAAAAAAAAGTTATAGCATTTAAAAATTCATCTTTCAATGTAGAAAATTGATACGCACCTCACGGCTATATGGATCCAACAATATGCAACAAGTGAAACAGGACCAAGGCTTAACTTGCGAAATCCTAGAACTGGTGGAATTGAGACCTAATGGATGAAGCATCGTTACAATCTAGGGTTCTACTAGATTGATAAGACTCAAAGGCACCACAAACTGGTCAAGTTTGATAAGCTCGTTGTTCTTTACAAGAACGAAGAGATTGAATCACTCAAACTCTCAAGGACGTAATGTCAAAATTCTCAAAATTCATGTCTATCGATGTCTTTGCTGAATGGCCTCTATTTATAAGGGTACAATGATTGTAAAAAAGTAACAACTAAAATCCTAACCCTAATCTAATTTCTAAAGAGGAAAAGGCAACCAAGCTCCTTTAAGTAACTAACAGATGGCCTTAAAATAAAAAGGAAACAAAAACCCTAAAGCCAATTTGTAAGTTTTGGAACTTCCCGATTTGGCTACTAAAGTTACCTAATAATTGCGGCCATTATTTTTCTAAAAATAAGACTACAATATTTCAACCATAATCATCTAATTTTAGCCTGAAAAAAATTAAAACAAAAAAAATTAAAAATTAATTAAATAATCTTGGCCTATTATCACACGAGAATCCGACCAAGGTAAGACTAGTGTTCTTCAAACCGAACTTGCAATAAGGTAATGACTTGCAAGTCTTGGCTGTATGCTTGACGAGTTTGAATGTCGTGAATTAAACCACTTAATGGTTTCATGAAGTTATTTGGCTCTAACTCTCTCTATCGGCCCTGTGATATGCTTTAATGAATCAAATATTTGGTGAGTAGGTTGAGTAGCTCCTAGATTCCCGTCAAGTAGATTGAATGGCTCCCGAGATCTCATCAAAAATACTAATACGTCTCTTGGGTAAAATGTCTAGCAGCATGTTTTTTTCCCCCCTTAAAAATGGTAGTTGCATTGACTTTTAAAAAAAATAGCATTTAGAGGGTTGTCAAATGGCAAGAACATCCTTAGTATTTCATATTAGCATAAGGCACAAAATAGAGCATACAGTTCTCATAATCCCTTGTTGTTAGCATCCTGAAATTCCATCCACTCTAACATTGCCATGTCCACTACCAATTTCTCTTCCCTCCACTTTTGTTGGAATAGCTAGTGATTTTTAGACTTTCACAATAACTAGAGAATGTAAACCGTCAGCTGAGCTCTAGCATGCCAATTAGAACTCTGTTTCCCTCTATATATATGCTGTCACCAATTAATGAAAGCCAAACATTTGATCCCCATATCCTCCCACTGCACCAGTGAAATTTGCCATACCAGCCTTGCTCTCTTATAGTACAGTAAGACATGTTCCAAAGTTTCATTTTGCTCTCCACACATAAGGTAGATTATTGTAAACCGTCAGCAACAAGTTGATTAATGTAATTCTATCCTGATGCAAAATTGATCTCAATTTAGCATAATAGCATCACAATAAGCCTCTCCTATAGTCCCTTGTGGGCATAGTTAAGGGAAAAACATTTGTACATATACGAGGACAATGACATTGAAAGATACTTACTAGATCTATTATATTTCTCCTTTATTTATTTATTGGTCACCAACATGGTAATGTTAAAGAAATGGCATCTAATGAATATATAAGCCAAGATAAAATAATGTTTAACCAACATAATGTATCGTTTTTCTCTTCCCGATTTCCCATCTTTGATTGTCGTATTTGGATACAACAGAACGACTTTCCTTGCATGGACATTATTTGGAAAGAAAGGAATGCGAAAATAGATTTACTCCATACCATGTCGAGAAGGAAAGGTTGTCCATATAGTTGAGATTTAGGATCACATTATTTTGTACAATATAATGTTGCTAGTTCAATTATTTAGGAGGAAAAAATTAAAGGAATTAAATTAAGACCCTAGAAGAAGGGCCACTAACAAAATTGAGAAAAATATAGGTAAGGTGACAAATAAATATATCTTCTGTACTTTTTTTAAGTCTCAAAAGAGTGTGTTTTTAATGAAAAATTGTATATTATTTTCCTTAATAATTACTATGTATAACTTAAAATTAACAAATGCAAATAAAAATGAAATATTATGTATATAATTATATATTAAGTGTATTAACATTCTAATTTTAAAAAAATTATACTAAATTCAAAGTAATTAAAAAAATGCACGAGAAGATTGGAGGAGAATTTAATTAAACCAATCCTTTCTTCTTTTTTTTAACTATAACTTTAATCATTTTATTTTTATCCAAAAAAATATACATGACTTAACCAAGTAGGCTAATTGCTCTCTTTGGTTCTTTGCCTTAACCGTGGAGGAAAGTTTGACAAACACTCATAGCTATTAGAACTATTTAAAACTAAAGTTGTTAGTTTATGATAAACTATATTATTATCCTTTTAAACATATACAAAACTATTTTGGAGTGTGATGTATTTGGAAAAAGTTGTATTGGAGTGTGTGAAAATTTTGATGGGTATTTTTTTATAGAAAAAGTATTTTGGAGGGAAAATAAGAGAGAATTTTTTTTAAAAATTATGTGAGAGGAATTTAAGTGGGAAAATTTGAATTTTAAATTTTGAAATAAAAATGTGTTTAAATAGTTTATTTTTATTCGAAAATTTACTTATTTACAATTAAAACTTCTGTCTACACAGACCCTAATATTCTTAAAAAGATTATGCTAAAAATTGATATCTTCACTTATAAGATAAAGACTAATTTGAAAGGCTTTCTTTTGATTTAGTTTTCACACTCTACCGTGTCGTGTCAATTTTTTTGCGCAAGATGAGATGATGGACAATATTTTTAATTGAAGGAAAAACAAGGATGGGAGGGTCTTCAAGTAATACAGTCCACAAGAATTGACCAAAGAAAAATAGTGAAAACATGAGGAGGAAACCGTGTGATTGATTCTTTTAAGGTGGTGTTTGGATATTTTCTTGGACATTAATGAAAGCATGCGGTGGTTTTTTTTTTTTTTTTTTCAAAACGATAGTATATTAATAAAGTGGCACAATGGCCAAAGTATATAATCACAGGGGCTAATTTGCGCTTTGTGATGTTACAACTGGATACAACACTATAACTCATGAAAACAAAGAGACCACGAGGGTCCAAAAGGCCCACAAAAGGGGTAAAAAGACCCACAAGGGGTAAAAAACCTGTACAAGACGGTAAGTATAAAAACCCGAATATATAAGGCGCTATTACTATACAAGGAAACTATGTTACTCATATCAATTGGGCTACTACAAAGTGCATTGATTGAAAGAAACTTGACCAATGGATGAGAGACCCTTTAGGGTTAAGGTTCAACCTTTGGCCTTAGAGGCATAGACAAATTGGTAAGTTTGGGGTGACATGAGGAGAAATCCTCCGGCAACACAAGTTCAAATCTCGCGTGGGGCAGATTTTTCACTAAAATATTATAGGGGTCTGTCATGGAGTTTGCCCTGTTGGCTCTCTCCCTCAGGCCTATGCCAACTCGTGCATATCCCCCGATTTACATCTGCCTGGCTAAGGAACTTCTAAAACAGGTGGGGGAGTTTTACATTCACAAAGGGACTTTCTTTTGAAAACAAAGAAACTAAACTAAAATCTCTAACTATCACTTCTTGTTTTTTCGTGAACCCAAACTGCATACGTTGAATAGCGTCGTCATCCAACTACTGCCGCAAGTGCTGAATAGTCGGACAGCTTATTTACTATCGCATAGAGAGACCTATAGCAAAAAAAAAAAAAAAAAAAAAAACAAACAAACGAAAAAGATGCGAAAATCCGCACCGTCAATCGCCGCTACAACTTTTTGAGAGAAAAAAAATGGGCAGCCCAGGCCTACGTTAGTCGTTGACTTGGGATTATAGTATCACAAGTGAAAGCATGTGGTGGTTAGTTGGTCAAATTTTGCTCTTTTACTCAGCAATATTAATTTAGAAGTAAGGGAAGTATTATATAAAAAATAATAATAATTACTGTAATACATCTAGTGATACACAATTAATAGCATGGGAAGTATTTTTTAATTGAAAAGTATTTTTTTAAGACAAAAAAATTATTATTTACTATTCCCTCAATCCTATAAAAATTGTCTTGTTCATTATTTTTGCATTCCAAAATGGGATCTCCATTTTTTTTCTACATTATAAATTAAACAAAAAATAGTTCATCCTAAGGATATAAAGAAAATAAAAATTATTTTTTTTTAATATTACCAAACATAAATTACACGTTCCTATAAAGAAACAAATAATGTGTGGCAGAATAAATACTTTACAAGATGAAGCTGACTATGTTTGGATTGTGATTTATTTGAAAATTTTATATTGTAATGTGTGAAAATTTTGGTGTGAATTTTTTTATAGAAAAAATATTTTAGAGAGAAAATAATTCTTTTTTAAAATTATGTGAGAAAAGAGATTGAAATTTTGAATTTTAAATTTTAAAATAAAAAGTGTTTGAATGTTTTATTTTTATTTGAAAATTTTTTAACTTTTTTCCAAATGAAACACAATCCAATCGTAGCTATAATTCCAATAGAAAAAGAGACAGAACAATGAAAATTTAAGATGCTAATTCAAAACAAAAGTAATTGTCACGCAACTTTCCAAAAGGAGTCATGTCATTGTAGATATTCAAGTACATACGTTTTTGTCTCACACAAAGTCTCTTTGGAATAAAGTACAAATATGTTGGGTTTATATCTTACACACACAAAAATTATTTTTTTCTCACAAAATAAATAAAATATTTAAATACATTTTTATTTTAAATTTTAAAATTAAAAAATTAGCTTCCAAATTCTCCTTACACAATTTATAAAAAACACTTCCTTCAAAATAGTTTTTCTTACAAAATAATACTTCTAAAATTTTTACACTTTCTTATACAAAATTTCTTAAATAAATCACGGTTCAAACATTAATATCTTGTGTTCAGGGTGTTGGCCATCCAGGAGGAAAAAGATAAAAAAAAGTTTGCAAGACTTGAAAAAAGTTTCTAAGTTAATTTTTTAAAAATCAATTTCAGTATTTTTTTTAAAATTTAATTTTAAAATAATAATTTTTTATAAAAATTATAATATTTTGTTAAATAACTCAAATATACTTCGTTCTATTATATTTATCTTCATAAAATAATGGCATCTATGCAACATAATGACTAAAGAAACGGCATCTTTAAGCAACATAATGAATTGTTTTTCTCTTCCTAATTTCCCATCTTTGATTGTCATATTTGGATGACGAAACTGTCAATTGATGGTGTCATATACAATACAAGAGCTTTCTTTGCATAAAAATTATTTGGATGTCATGAAAAGAAGATGAATGCCAAAATGAATTTACTCCATACCATGTCGAGAAGAAAAGGTTGTCTGTGTACTATAATTGAGATTTAGGATCACATTAAAATGTTGCAAGTTCAATTATTTACTAGGAAAAAAAAAGCAAAGGAATTAAATTAAGACCTTAGGTGAGGGGCAACTAACAAAAATGAGAAAAATGTAGGCAAGGTGACAAATAAATGTTTCTTCCATACTAAAAATAATTTTTTATTATTTTTTTAATGCAAAGTTCATTTTTAAACAAAAATTTTATATTATTTTTATTAATAATAAATGTGTATAATTTAAAATTAAAAAAACACATATAAAAATATAAGATTTCATAATTAAAAAAGTTATATCAAATTTATTTATTTTTAGACAGAAAAAATATATACAATACAGAATGCACGAGAAAGTTGGAGAAGATTTAATTAAATCAGCCACAAGATGAGAGGAGATGATAGGGAATTTTTTTATTCGGAGGAAAAAGAAAGATGAGAGGACTTCAACGTAAAATACTCAAAATATCAGGAACAAGCCATGTGCTTTGATTCTTTTCAGGCGGTTTGTGGGTCAATTTTTTTCACCCAACAATATTAATTTTGAAGTAATGTTATTGATTGTGAAAAATCATAATGATTAATGTAATATATGTAGTGATACATAATTAAAAAGTGATGCAAAATTATGTATATTAATAATTAAAAAATAAAGAAAAAAATTTAAAATTATATATTTAATGATGTATTAAATATATTTTATTTAGTAATTAATAAAAATTATATTTAATTTAAATTATACTTTTTTAATATTTCTATTTTACAAATGCCAAGTCAGTCAATAAATGATTTCATGGCATATATCATTATTGGTATTAGTGAGTGATTTCAAAGTTGATCCAAATCTTGCACTGTTAACCCTGTTTGGTCAACCATCATTTGCATTTCTCTGTAGAAATCTGGAAGCGAGAGGTTGGAAAATTTTGGGGAACTGGAGATGGAATCCCCTGTGGCTCGGAATATAGACGCATTTTGTAATGAATTGGAGATCTTAGATCCAAGATGGCGGGAATATGTTGACAAGAAGCAATCAGGATGGCTAATGGAAGTTATGGAACGAATGCATCGGTTGTTTGAGCCCAAATATGACTATGATCAGTTTTCACGCTCTCTGTCGAACAGTCAAAAACAACTTCGTCGCGGTTGGGGTTTCTTGAAAATTTCCGAGGAGTCCATATTCATGTGTGTTGTAGGTGAGGAGATCCAATCCCGAGTAGAAAAACTTGATGCAGTGGTTGAAAAACTTGATGTAGTGGTTGTTGAGATTCGTAAGGATATATTTGGCTGTGATACTACGTTTACATGTGCGAAGTACTACATGAAAAGGCCTCACAAACTGCTCAACTTGCTCAATGAATGCCAGATAAAGACTGATGAGCTTTGCAACTCAGAGATTCGAAACGCTCTGGAGGAGTTGTCAAATTTCACATTTCATGTGTGCGATACTGATTATGAATTTTGGAATTATTTTGTCATTTGTGTATCCCATAAACTGTGGTTGATTGCCGATTATGGAGTTATCAACAAACAAGTTGGTTTCCTCCCGGATGAGCTAGAATGGATCGGAAGGTGATAAGTGGAGTAAAAGATAACTTCTAGGATAAGATATCTCTATTATCTTATCCAATTATGGGAGAATTTAGCCTTATCTAACTTGAATTGCTATTTTGTAGGAGAAAGATTGCTTGGAGAAAGATAAGACCGAAGATTGCCTAAAAGCCACGATTTTATTGAAGAAAAGAAGCACTGGGATACTGATGCCATGGCATGTAACTTTTCATGCCATAGCATTGAGGAAGTTAATGGAGTTACGGAAAACAGAGGAACATGCAATTCAGAATCGTTCGGATCAGAGAATGACTTCTACACAACTTGGACTTCTAATCTTCATGGACCAGAACAACTATAAATGGAGGAGGCCAACAACAACAGAAAGGAGAACAGACAACGATAGAATAGAATAGAGATAGTCTAGATTTAATTTTATTTTCATGCAAGCCATGTTTAGTGGCTGAATTTCTTTTCTTTAGGACTGGGATGTAGCCATCATTACATAATTTTCATTTATATAATTGTGGTATTATCCAATATCTGATTTATTTGATATTAATTCTTGTAAATGCTTGATCACCATTTGCATGTTTAAGATATTGGTGAAGAGGCGACAGTGACATCAATATTAGTTCGTGAATTCTTCAGACTTTAATTGTGAATCACGATAGTAGATTCTCAATTTCTGCAACATAGTATTTGATAACTCTATTTTATATAGAGTTTTCTAATTAATTTTGGTTAGAAATTGGCTTATGTTTTAATTTGTTCTTACTTATTTTGGCCAAATTATCCTTTGATTTTATGATTTCCAAGTTTTCAAATATTTTTAGAATTTTTGAGCATAATCTTGAATTTTCTTCTAATTTAAGGATAAAAGGACTAACCAATTTTCTTGGACTATTGTCAAAAGCCAAAGGAAACTATATAACCAATTTTGTTTGGTTTATTTGCCACAAATGGCCATGCTTCGGAAAGAACACTAGCTCAAGGAAGCAATAACTTCCATTTGGTTCATATTAGCTCCATTATTTCTCCCACTTCCTGCAGTCCGTCGTCTTCCACAGCAAAAGGAAAAAGAGAATGAAGCAACTTCGGACAACAAAGAAGCAAAAAGAAAAAGAAAGCCAAGAAACAGCCGCACATGCAAAAAGAAAAAACCAGCTGCAATCTTTTATTTTTCTGAACAAAGAAATGCATGAGGACAGAAAGAAAGTATCTCCAAAATGCAGTCTCACATGGGCAAAAGAAAGGCAAAAGAAAAATAAAGAAAACAGCCAAGAAGCAGCCGAAAGGAACAAACAGCCGAGAATCACACTTCGGGCAGCAAGAATGACATTTGGAAAGCAAAGCTTGGGCTGCTTTCTTTGCTGTAAAAGATGACAAGCACATGGAAGACGACAACACATGTTTGAGGCTGAACAAAGAAAAGAAAAAAATCTGGACAAAACCTTGCCTATAAATAGCACAGCTTGGAACGGAGGAATGATATCCCAAAACAGCTAGCAGCAATTCCTTTCCTTTGTTTTTATTTTCTTCCTTTAGTTTAGATTTAGTTTAGCCAAGTTATTTTTCTTGTCTTTCTTTTCTGCAGTAGTCTAGAGCAGCTAGCTTTCTTCATTGTTTTCTTTTCTTTTCTTTTCAGTAGTTTAGATTCCAGAAAGATTGTTCACGGTTTTTCTTGATTACTTGTTGTCTTTTTATTCTCGGTTTTCTTCAAGAAATTCCAGTTCTTACTCACGGTTTTATTCTACAAATTCCAGTTGGTGTTTTCAATAATCTTTAGCAGATTGCAGCTTCATGCTCTTGATTTTCTTCAAGAAAAATCAGAGTGCCTACGGTTTTGTTTTCATAAATTTTTGCGCTTTTCTGCTTTTCTGCAGAAATAAGTTAGCCTTCCTTTTGTTGTTTTCTTCATTCTTTCTTCATTGCTTTGTTCTTATTGTTTGCAGTAGTTTAGCAAATAGAACAGCCGCCAAATTGAACTTGCAAAGCAAAGAGAATTTTTTCTTTTCATCTAGCAAGCTACGGTTGCTTTGTTTTCCTTTGCTGCAGAATTTTCAGCTATATTCTTGTTGTTCCTTATGTTTTCCCAGTCAAGTCTTCATCATTTTTTTTTTCTTGTTTGGTTAGTTAATGAGTTTAGATTTTGAAGCCACCAAGCTTGAAAGACAAAGAAGTAGCAATTTGTTGTTTTTGTTCCAAGAAAGCTACGGGTGTGGAGCACAAAGCATGCAAAATTCTTGGTCTTCAAGTCTTCATTTACGGGTTTTGTCTTTTATTGTTTTGTTTAGTTTAGTTTAGTTTAGTTATTTTATTTTTCTTTCCTTGTTTTTGTTTAGTTTGTTTTAACAATTTTAGTAGTATTATTTCTTGTGTTTTGTTAAGAATTTCTAATTGTGTTTTATTTTCAAGTATTAAGTATTTTATAGTTTTTATATTTATTAAATATTGTTTATTTTAATTTTCAGAATTTATTTTAATTTTAATTATGTCTATTTTTATTTTTGTTGTTAGTTTAAATTTCATTATGTTCTAATTTCTCTTGTTAGAGATTAGATGGATCTTAATCATGAATAATTAATTCTTAAGACTTGTTCATGCAATTTATATTTCAATTATGAGTTTAATATCATGTTCTTAATGCTTTTAGGTGATTGATCACCACTTAATTGATTGTTGATGCTTGTTTGATACCGAGAGGAGATAACATGCATGTGCTCATGTGATATTAAACCATGAATTCAATTTAGACCGTAATAATCTAGGTTGTTCATGTGGTTTCGGTAGTAAAACTAAGTAATGGCTACTTAGATTGAATCTGGAATTTCCATAGTTCCTAATGCATTTAGAAATCTAAATTCACCTAGACCAAGTGTGAGTTGATTTTAATCTAAATAGGCTTATTAGACCGATGTCGGCTATTAATTTACATTAGGGAAATTTCACCATCATAATTTGGAATTTAAGTTAATTGCATGACAAGTCAAGAGAGTTAATTAGGATTGATTAAGTGAAATCGAAATCTCTAACATCTTTGTTAAATTGGTAAATTTTTAATATTTTCTTATTGTTATAAATTTTCATTCTTTGTTAAGTTTAGTTAAAATTGCATGAAAGTTTTGTTTTATTGGCTAGCTTGTTGTTGAATTAATCAATTTGGTAAGTAATTGGTTAAATTAAAACAATCCTCGTGGGAACGATACTCTACTCACTACTATATTACTTGTTGATATTGTACACTTGCAATTCACCGAACAGTATTCTTTTGTTCATTATGCATTCATAGTAATTTTGGAGTCACGAAAGTAGTCCCATAATTATTATTTGAATAGTAATATTATACTCTGAGAGGAGATAATGTTTAATTATGTGAATAGTTGTGAGGATTTATCACAAAATAATTATATGAATGGAATTTATAGTAATGGTTGGTGAAATCCCGAGTCCTAAAGTTTGTTTATCTGAATTCTTTTAGTTGAACTTTTTAATATTGCTTTTACTTGATTTTTATTATTACATCCACTCTTCTTTTATATGTTGCTCTAGATAATAGGTATTAATATTGCTCAACTGGTAGTTGTTCACCTCCCTGTGGGACGATACTCGTAATTATACTATAATTGCATGACTTGAATTTAGTGGTTAAAAGACACCGAGTCAGAAGGTACCTTAAAAAAAAGACAACGTTGTTTCTATTGTTGGCATGCCCGGTATTGGCAAGACAACACTGGCTAAAAAAGTGTACAACAATCAAATTGTCATCTATCACTTCCACCGTCGTGCATGGTGTACTGTTTCAAGAATGTACTCGAAAAGGGGATTGATGCTTGAAATTTTAAACGACATTCATGGGCTTACAGAGGAGATTCACTGAATAACCGATGAAGATCTACTATTAAAATGGCGTCAATGCTTGTTAAAAAACAAGTATCTCATTGTTATGGATGATGTGTGGGACACTGAGGCCTTGAAAGACTTGGAACAATCATTTCCAGATGACCACAATGGAAGTAGAATTCTGATGACGAGTCGTCTTCGGGATGTGAGCTTGAAAATTAAGCCAGACAATGATCCGCATTCTGTTCGTTTATTATCGGATGATGAATGTTGGGTGTTACTAGAGAGGAAGATATTCAAAGGTGAAACTTGTCCTGAGGAATTATTGCAAGTTGGAATGGAAATTGCTCAACACTGGGAAGGATTACCTCTTGCAGTTGTTGCAATAGCTGGCCTCCTCCAAAAAATAGAAGAGAGACAGGATTGGTGAAAAAAATCTCAAAAAGCTTAAGCTCAGAGATAATCAATGATCCGGAAAATTGGTGCATGGAAATTTTAGAATTGAGCTACAGGCACTTGCCTAAATGTCTCAAAGCATACTTTCTTTATTTGGGAATTTTTCCGGAGGACAAAGATATTCCCGTGAACAAGTTGATGCGTTTTTGGATGGCCGAAGGATTCATACTGGAAAGTGAGTCAAAGAGCTTGGAATGTGTCGCAGAGGAGAACTTGATGGAGCTTATTAACAGATCCAATGGGAAGGTCAAAGCTTGTCGTCTTCATGATCTATTACGTGATTTGTGCCTCTTGAAAGCAAAGGAAGATGAGCCATACTCCTCATTTCCTGACTCAAATTATGAGATGGAGTTAGAGTTTGATGAATTAGCCCCTATAACATTCGAGAGTTACAGATTGGGCTTTCATTTGAAAATAAGCCATTTCATTGACTCGAGACCTTCTGGCCCTAGAACTCGTTCCTTGCTGTTCTTTGCCTCTACTGATTCTGACCATAGACGTCCGTATGACATCTTATTCATTTCTCACAACTTTAAATTACTTAGGGTGTTGGATTTGGAATGCATCAACCTCGGAGTCAGCTTTCCTGTTGAAATAGGATTAATGGCTCAGTTGAGATACTTAGCTGTCAGCGGGTATATTAACTCTATACCACCATCAATAGCCAAACTTCAGAAGCTAGAGACATTGGTTGTGAAGGGATTGCGGGGTAAGGTCATGTTACCAGAGACTATTTGAAGCATGGCGAGGTTGAGGCATCTTCATGTGAATAATCATGTGGTTTTTAGCTTGCAATGTCTAGATGAGCAGGTTGGAAGTTCTTTTCATTTGGATAATTTGGTCAGCTTTTCCACTCCGTCACTTTCTAGTGGAGAGGATACAATGAACATACTTAAGAGGTTGCCTAATCTGCGCAAAATGAGATGCTTATGGTATTCTTCCAAGAATTGCAATGGATTCCCAATATTGAAGCTTTTAACTCATTTGGAGTGGCTCAAGATGATTTACTATGGTAGATCTCTTAATTCAGGGGAATTTGTTCTCCCGTTGAATCTCAAAAAACTGACTTTATCAAGATTTTGACTACCATGGGATCATATTTCTGGGATTGCCCGACTACCAAACCTTAGAGTTCTGAAGTTACACGTTGGAGCTTTTGAGGGGCAAAGATGGGACATGAGGGAAGAGGAATTTGGGGAACTTAGGTTCTTGGAGTTAGACACTTTGAACATTGTTGAATGGAATGCCTCTTGTGATCACCTTCCCAAACTTGAAAGAGTAGTGCTACGAAATTGCAAAGATTTGGGGGTAATTCCTTATGATTTTGCAGAAATAAATACATTGCAAATGATTGAATTGCAATGGTGCGGAAAATCAGTAGAAGAGTCGACAAAAGAAATTGGGAATGTAACTGGAGAGATCAAAGTACTTGTCAGTCACTCATAATTCAAATCACAATCAGCACAATTATGGACCATTTGTCGAGTTGATTTCACTCATTGTAAGTACATTTGTTGCATCTTATTCAGTAACTTTATTCATTTCTTCAGCACATTTGTGAAATGATGGTTCATTTTGGAATCTGTTTCTTTGAGCATATAAAACTAGCTGAAAGTATAAGGCTATAATTGAGTAAGCGAGGGTAATGTTTTTCTATAGATGGTTATATTGTGTAATAGTCGTAGTAGCTACTTGTAATAAATGCAAAGTGTCTCTGGAGAAACTACTAGTAGTAGTTTGTTTGAACTTGACTTTCAAACTGACATTATTTCCAGCATCGAATTTGCCCCTTTATAGATGTGTATAGATACATATATCCATCAATGTGCTTCAAAGAATTAGTTTGAACTATCCTTGTGGAAAGAGTATGTGGATTGATGTGAAAGTTTACATGAAAGCTTTAGTTTTATTTTCTGAATGTCAAAATCACTATAAAAGTAACCCACACAAAGCATAAAATTTGTGTCTACTTAATTAGCAGACTGTAGCAGACGATTTAGTTGGTTTCATTGTTAGAAAAGCAATTAGAAAAAATGACACCTCTTCATTTGCAGGGTTGTGGGGATATAAGATGATCAAACTTGTGGAGTGCTCTAAAAGATGAATTCCACCATTAGAAGGATCAATTTGACTTGCAAGTTATCTTGCTCCAAATGGTCATTGGCATCATTATCAGTTTTGTGTGTCTGACTGCATCACTTTTGAATTTAGCACTTGGGAATGATTATTTCAATTTGTTAGCAATACTGACAATTAACATCTGTATAATATGGAATCTCTGCTTCAAGTGAAAGCAATCAAAAGAGGTATTTAATAGCTAGACAACTAGATTTGGAAAACAACAGTTCATCTGATGGATGTTTGATCAATTTGATTGGTGAAAGAGCTCCCTATGTTAGTGCCTGGAAAGCATATTTAAAGCAAGATGTGGTTTTCTACCATGAATTGCTCCTGCGACTCTTTTTACTGTAATAAGGTGAACTCCTAATCTTTTCCATTGTGCTATGTTATGGCTCCCTCCAAGGCCTAAACGTAGGATTTCTTCATCTTAGTTTGCTATAAAAGCAACTCCTTATGATTTCTCCTTCTGTTAGTTTGTGTAATCATAATAGTGGCATTGGGGTCACCTCAATGAATTTGCACTTGCATTTACAAAAGATTATATGTCTAAATAAGAATGAATCCTTTCTTTATTTGATATTTCAGATTTGGAACTCTAATGACTGGCATTCCATCTGTTCATTTGAATTGCATATGGAATGGATCCCAGCAACTGTCTTGGTTTTAGATTCTTGAATTCAACACTTCATGGAGGTCTTTGGTGTATTTGGTTTCGGGTACTAGTTCAAAAAGCTAAAGCACCTCAGGAAAACATGAAAGTTACTTTCATTGCTGTTACATGCATTTTTTTGCCCTAAGATGCAGATCTATTTTACTATTTGCTGGTATTGCATTGCTTCTTATTTATGCTGTGGAGCTTCCTTTTGTTACGTGTAGCTTCAATTTAGGTCCTGAATAAACTTGCTACAGCTCATACACTTATGAGTGGTGTTTTGTAGACAGACATATTTTGAGTTGATGCTAAATTGTTTCTGTTGCATTCTTTATTAGGACTTCTAGAATCCTGATGAAGCTGGCTGCAAATATTGCACGGCGAACCCATGTATGATTTTGTGTGCTATTTCAAATTTCTTCTTTTATGACAAGCATGGTGGTGTGCATACCAAACAATTTGCTTTGTAGATCCATGGCGAATAAATTTTATTTATTTTTATGCAGCCTTTTTTGTCGCTTTATACCCTGGTAAAACTACATTACTTTACACAAAGAGACTAAAATTCAGCCAAAATCACTTATTCTATAAGTTTTCACTAAATTTGAGAAAAAAAAAAAAAAAAGTAGACGGTTAAGTCAAGTAATATTAAGACTTGACATCATGAATCTAATGTCATTAACAAAAAGTGTCAATTTCAAAAGGTTTATTTTCTTTGTTAAATGTACAAATTTTCAACGTGTTTAAAAAGTCTATTGATAATTTAGATCTGGTAAATATTCGCATAACATCTCTTATTTATAGATTCACACCCTACTTTATACAATTAGATACAAAATTATCGATTTTTAAAATGAGCAAATCACCAATTTTAAAAAATTATATTTCTCATTTAAAAAAGAGTTATCGCATTTAAAAATTGTCTTTCAATGTGTAATTTTTCTTAGAAGATATTGACTTATATCTTTTATGACTAAAATGTTTAACAACAAGTTGATTAATGGAATTCTATCATGGTTCCAAATTGATCTCAACCTAATACAATAACAACCTCTCCCATAGTCCCTTGTGGTCATAGATAAGGGAGAGACATTTGCACGCAAAGACAATGACATTGAACATTCCTTATTCTATCACTAGTATCACATTTAACCTTGTCACCAAATATCGTGTATTTGGCACAACTTCAAATCAATGTTGTTAAACTCAAATCGAGTTGGCTGGTCTGGCCGATTCGATCGCAATTGGGCTTGAGCCCAGTTCGAATTAGTATAAAAAAACATCATTTTAAAAAATCGATTAAATCTGGTCAAATTCGAACTTGACACTTGACTGGGTTTTTACCTTTCTTTAAACAAAATTTTAATTTTTAAAAATTATAATTTGATCCCAAATTTTTGAACACTCATTTTTAATACTTTTTATGTGAATATTTTGAATTTTTACCTATAAAGTTTTTAAATTTTTTAAAATTAATATCTCAAAAAATTATACAGAAGATTTCTTACAATTTTTAACACATTTTTTACTTAAAACATGTTTTATACTATTTTTCATGAAATTATTCAATCATACATTTGAAATTTCATGCAATTTATACTTAATTTAAATTTAACTAAATTAAAAAATTAAATAACTTATTTATGATATATTTGTATATTAATACTAATATTTTTATAATTACATTATATTTATTACATCAAGATGAAGCTATTCGATTTTTTACTATTGGTCTGACCCACTGACTCCTTGACTTGATCGGTTCGCACCCAATCCAGTTTTTATAACACTGCAAATCACTCCGGCCGTTGGATTTGGAGTACATCAACATGGGAGTTACCTTTCCCAGTGAAATTGGACTAATAGTTCAACTGAGATATCTGGTTGTTAAGAGATTGCGGGGTAAGGGCATCTTACCAGAAACTATGTAGCTTTCAGCTTGCGTGGTCTTGATGAACAGGATGGAAAATCTTTTTCATTTGGAAAATTTGGCCAGCTTTTCCACCACATCTCTTTCTTGTGGGGAGGTACATTGATAGAGCATATTGAAGAGGATGCCTAATCTCCGCAAGTTGAGATGCATAATCTTGCAATCACGGGACTCTTCCGAAAGTTGCAATGGGTTTCCAGTATTGAACTTTCTAACTCACTTGGAATCACTTGAGTTTGGGCTCTTCAGAGGCTGCATTTTTCCAGCAATTTTATTCATTTCTTTGATTTGGAGAAAGTCCTCCTTACGAAGGCGAAACTCCCCCACCTGTACCAGAGGCCCCTTAGCCAGGCGGGTTGTAAATCGAGGGATGTGCACGAATTGGCAGAGGCCTAAGGGAGAGAGCCAACAGACCAACACCCCAGGACAGACTCCCACAATATTTCAGCGGAAAATCTGTCCCACGCGAGGCTTGAACCTGCGTTGCCGGAGGATTTCTCCCCACATCACCTTAGACTTACCAACTCGCCTATGCTCCTGGGGGCAACTTTATTCATTTCTTCAATGCATTTGTCATCGTATATGGTAGATCTTTCTAATCTATTTATTTGTGGACATTTGAAATGACTGGCTGAAATCTTGTAAGCATAGAATAGAGACTGCTGTATGTCTTAGCACGTAATTTTTGGCCTAAAACTTTCACTCGTGCAACTAAGCAGAGATATTTCGTTACATTAGATTTATTTGTGTTTTAAAAAATGAATTTGGTTTTATACTTGCAAGATTTGATGTTTGAAAAAATTGTCTTAGCACTTGGACGCGTAGAAAACCTCTTGTCTTAGCACTTGGACGCGTTTTTGAGTGGAGGCAGTGACTTGAAAATCAATCGAGATTGCAGGAGAGCACATCCTGTCCAATGTGGTCATTTGTTATTATTCTTATTATTATTTGGAAGTTACAGAGAGTCCTATTTTTATAAGGAACTATTATTTTTAACAAAGTAGAATAGAATTAAGATTTTAATTTGCTTTCTTGTAAGAAGCTTCCTTTCAAAAACAATTCAGGACAACTACTATAACAGGGAGAGATAGGTGCCACCTAAAAGAGGTTGTTTTATATGCCATCTTCCCTCTAATTTCTTTGTGCAATTTTTCTCCATGGATAGTAGCTAAATTCTTTTTTTAGTTAAAGGATAATCAAAATCTTGATCTTATACTAATTGTAGGATCTAATTTGGCTTTATTTATACTTTATTCATTCATGAGTATCTATTTGTTTTCTGTAATTTTAAAATTTTTTATTTTATTTGATTAAATAACTGGCCAATATTTGATTATCGAAATAGTCTATTGCCAATTAAAACATCAAATCTATAATTATTTGTTTATTTTAATATTTGTGGCAAATGACATAATTTTACTACCTAGGAAAAGCCTAATTTATGTTATGAAAATAAATAATCTAACTTAAATTAGGGTTAACAATTTGGAACACAACATGAAACTAACACGTGTTCAATAGGTATAAGTGTATCCCTTCATAAGTTTAGGTCAGAATTAGATCGGACCTATATAATAAACAAAATACATAGATCGGTTTAGGTCAAACCGCGGATAGACCCATTTAACTTGTTTAATCTGTATAAAATAATTTGTTAAATTATCTAAGGATAATTTTATAAAATTAAAAAGTATTGTATGTATAAGACAATTTTTTACTTAACACTAATTCTTTCTAACTATTGATGTCTAACACCCTAACCCAAACCTTTCAATTTTTTTCCTCTAACCCTTTTCTCTTCCAACACTAATCAAAATTTTGGACGGTGTTGAACAGTGTTGAAGCTTCGGGAGGAGGAAGGAGCACAGACAATAGAACACCACACGTAATACTTATTGAAAAAACGGTGGACTGGATTACATTTCAATTGCTGATATTTAGTTAAGAAAAAAATTAATTTATTATGATTCTGAGAGGAAGAAATCATAGGCTGGAGGAAACAAGTGAGCAAGAGTATACGTCATGCAAAATGTCAAAATAATATTATGGTCTGATCTATGGGATTACATTTTCATTATTGGATGATATTGATTAAAAAGTAAAAAATATCTTGGATTATATACTCTTTGCTTTTTCGCTCTATTTGTTCTTTGCAAAATTCGAATCCAAAGCACTCAAGTGAATTTTTTGGAATTTCAGCATTCCAATGTCATGCCTTGTTGATGAATTTTTTTGATTGGTCATGGAATAACTAAAATTCTATTTGTTTACTATACTACCCACTATCCAACGTATATATAATTATGCTATTTTTTTTATTTTTTTGCCATGTAAATGTAATTTTTTTCATTAAATCTTTTTTTGATAGGTAAGAATTTACCTTTTTTGAGTCCAGTTTTGCTTATCTTTGAGGGGGAGTTGCAGAGAGAATCCATAAATAACATTAAATTTGTTGACATAATTAAAACTAGAGCACCGACAAGACACAAATTACAATTTTAAGGGGAGGAAATTAATTATAAAATGTCTTCACTTGGTGCAATACAAAGGAATTGGATTTGGAGCCACATCTGATCCCACTACAAAAAAGCTAATTTAGATTTCCGTTGGTCATGCCATATGGTGACCCTTTAGATGCATAGATAGGTTGGTTGCCAAATTTTTAGTCCAAGAATCTTGACGATGGATATTTTGAAAGAACATGCATTGGAAGAATATTTTTTTAACATACGGGGAAATAGAATGAGTTTGCTTTGGCTGTCTTTTTTTTTTTTTTTTTTTTTTGGGTCATTGGCTTCCTTTCCCGATATTGTACAGAATGCATTGGATTGGTTGTGATGGTGCTAAAATAAGTCTGCTTTTGTTCATGTAGCAAAATTTGCCATTTTTTTCCTTGGTATTAGTTTTAGTACCACCAACAAACAGTTCTGAAATTTCTTGAACAAACTATGATTTCTACAAGTTCTATATATTGTCTTATAGTTTTTTCCCTTTAAGTTTGAGTTATTTATGCAATTCTAGATTCTGAATTTTATTTTTATTTTTTAATAACAAAAAAAATGGAGGCAAGTAACACAAATCCACTTGACATTGTTGATAGTAGTGACAATATTAAGGAGACATTGGGAGTCAACCAATCTCAATGTGGAGGGCATGATTTGTAAGGAAAAAGAAGGTACCTAAAAGGAAGAGAAGACTAACTTCTGGAGTTTGGAAATATTTTCAAATTGTTGAAACAAAACTGGGAGAAGAGTTAAAGTATGAAAACTAAAAATGTGGAAGAAAGTATTCTGCAGAAAGCAAATAAAGTATAGATAATCTAAGTTGACACATAAAAAAATGTGTGAAAATGAAAACTAAAGACATTGGGCAATTTCTTCTTTCTTCTGATCAAGATTCACTTTTATCCACTCAAAGTTCACAGTTCAATCAAGATAAATTTAGAGAATTGTCAGTGTATGCAATAACTAGGCATGATTTTTCATTTTGTTTTGCGGAATATGAGGGAGTTAGAAGTCTATCAAGTATTTGGAACCACAAGTTACACATATCACTAGGAACAATGCCAAGGCGGACATAAAAAAGATACGTACTTCTCAAGTTGATAGGCTTTATAATGAGTCAAGTGCATATCCTAGTCGAATATGTTTAACTTCTAATGCATGGAGTTATATTGTTACTAATGGCCACTTGAGTTTAACTACACATTATATTGATAGCAATTGGGCGTTGCAAAAAAAAAAATCTTGATTTTTTTTTTGCATATGCCTCCTCCTCATGGTGTAGCTTTAGTTGAAAATTTTTATAGTTTGGCTAGTGGTTGGGGTATAGGGAATTGATTTTTTTTTATATATATATGCCTCCTCCTCATGGTGTAGCTTTAGTTGAAAATTTTTATAGTTTGGCTAGTGGTTGGGGTATAGGGAATAAATTGTTGGCTATCACATTAGATAATGTTTTTGCAAATTATGTTTGTGTTTAAATTCTTTAAAATCAATTGAAACTAAAAAATACTTTGGTGTATAATGGGGATTTGTTTTATGTAAGGTATTGTGTGCACATTTTGAATTTGATAGTGCAAGAGGGTTTAAGGGTAATTGACATAGCAGTTAATAAAATAAGAGAATGTGTCAAATATTTCAAAAATTCTCAAGTAAAAAAGTAAAGATTCACCCAATGTATAGAACAAATGTCTCTTGATTCTAAAAAAGCTTTAGTTCAAGATGTTCCCACTAGATGAAATTCAACATATAAGATGTCTTCAAATGCACTTCATTATCATCTTGCTTTTTGTTACTTGCAATTAAGTAGTTCAAATTTTCAAAATTGTCAATCTGTAGAAGAGTGGGAAGGAGTTCAAACGACCTGTAACTTTTTTGAAATTTTTTACATTGCAACTAATGTTTGGTCAAGATCTTATTATCCAACAACCAATTTGTACTTTCCTCAAGTATTTTTCATTCAATTGTAGTTGGTTGGAGAGACTAAGAATTCAGATAGTTTTATGAAGAGAATAGCTAAATAAATGTTTGTTAAATTCAACAAATATTGGTACGAGTTTAATCTTTTATTTGTTGTAACTGTGGTATTTGATCCTCAATATAAGTTTAAGTTTATTGAGTTTAGCTATACCAAGCTTTATGGTCCTAGGTTTAAAGAATTAACAAGAGTTAGAGATACGCTTTTTAGTCTTTTCAATGAGTATTTAACACCATCCAAGATATCTAGTGCATCATCTTCATGTTCTCGAGATAGTAATGAGGTCCACACTACTGGAGTTGCACACAAAGTAGGCTAGCAACAAATGATGTTTTATAGTATGAAAAATTAATATCTTAGTCCTATTATATTACTATATTTAATATTTCTATTATGTCAGATGTTCTAACGTGTATGTTTGTTGATATGATAGGAGTTTGACCAATTTGAGAGTTTTGAATATGCTATTAGTACACAAAAGAGCCAATTGGAAATGTATTTAGATGAGCCAAGAAATAAAAGAACATTAGTTATTCAAGTTCTTGACTTTTGGAAATCTCAAGAATATCGTTATTAAGATTTGTCCTAATTAGCTGATGGTGTTCTATGTGTTCCTATATAACTATTACCTTAGAATTTGCTTTTAGTCTTAGTAGTAGGACTCTAGAACAATTTCATCACTCACTATCACCACAAATTGTTGAAGTATTAATTTGCTGGAAAGATTGGTTGTTTGGAGGCAAAGATAATATTAGTTAACTACTTTATTTCTATTTATATGTTTTATTTATAAACTTATATTATTTAATATATATTTTTCATCATCTTATTGTAGAAATGTCAAAAATACACTTAGATGAGATTGCTCAAGATATCATGGTTCTAAATACCAACAAAAGAGGCGAAACTGAAGTTCAATTTGGAGAAGTTTCAAATCCAAATTTGGTTATTATTTGAATCATTATTCATTCATGTTGCTTGAGGAGTTCACATGAATATTTGAATTATTTTCATTGACTATAAATAGTTTGATCATTGCGATATCTTATAAATTTAATGGTTTGCATTCAGGTTGCTTAAGAATGATGGTTACATTTTAGAACTTTGATTATGATTAAATTATTTCAACAATTTAGTTTGTATAATTTTGGACTCATATATTTGATATTTGATTGGTAATTTGGGAGATATTTTAATTTTTTGACTTTGTAGGTGATGTTAATGCTTGGCTTGTAATTTGGAAATTGCTTGTAAGACTTTGACATTTGACTTGTAATACTTTAAATCCTAAGTAGAAATATTGTCTATTAATATGTGATATTAGACAAACTATTTAATGCAGTTCGAGAGTCGTTAGGTATTTTTGGTGTTTTAAACTTTTACAGGCATATAGGCATTTTCAGGTTATGTTACATGAAAAAAAATAGGTCGTTGAACTTTTTAAGGTTTCACATGTATTTAGGTATTTTCGTATCATGTTATGTTGCCTGCAAAATAAATAGATCGTATTCAACCTATGTTACCTAACATATACAATTAAACCGGTCATATTCGAATTCATGTTAAACCTATAATACCTATGTTTCAAATGACATGTGAACTTGAAACACAACCTGATTGCCACTTCTAACTTAAATAAACCAAGTTTTAAGTTTGTTAGTTAGAATTGAGTCTATCCAGGCATTAATACCATTGATATATTAAATTCTACAATCATATCTAAAGTTGCTTATTGATTAAAGAAGTAATCAATAAGTGTTTTTTTGATTGTTGATAAGCTAAGAAGGGATTTGTTGTCATCGCTTGTTTGATAATTATAACCAATTTATTCATGAATGTATGAATTTATCTTTTCATTGATGATCAATTGAATAAACTAAGGCTAAAATTAATCCTTGACTAGAAGTTTTTCTTTCATCAATTGCATCTCATTTAATTGTTGGCATTTTTATTTTAATTTTAATTATTTTAGCTAGATTTTTCAAAATAACTCCTTTTATCTAATGTTTTGTTTTATAATAAATGAATCAATCAATCCTTGTAGGTATGACCCTATTCATACCTATATACTAATATAACTTTTTGAGTAAGAATTTTTATTTTATTGAATTCGACACCTATGAAATTTTGGTGTCATTGCCGGGGGTTAGTGTCATTATAGATTTTTTTTTGTTAATCCTATAGATTGAATTCAGCACTTGACCTAGTTGATTTATTTTTGAGAAACAATGGCTAATGAGAGAAAACCTTAAAGGAATTAGCTACTCCAAATTTGACTCAATAGCTACTTTGTATTAGATATCCAAACTTGGATATGTCTTTCAAATTGAAATCTCACTTAATCCATCTGCTACCTACTTTTCATGATCTTGAGAATGAAGAGTCTCATTAGCATTTGAAGCAATTCCACGCAATCTATTCGAACATGAGGCCTCAAGGAGTATTTGGAGAACAACTTAAGTTGCATGGCTTTCCATTCTCTCTAGGTGAAAAGGCTAAGAACTGGTTATTTTGTTTGACTATTGGTTCTATAACCACATGAAAGGAGATAGTAAGATTATTTCTTAATAAGTTTTTCCCTACTTCATGGGTTGTAGCTTAAGAAGGGAGGTATGTGAAAGAAAAAATAAAAACATAGAGACCATGAGCGTTAGGAAAGATTTGAACAATTGTGTGCAAGCTATTCTCAACATGGAATTTCTGAACAACTTCTTGTTCAATATATCGATGAAGGATTGTTGGTGATGGAAAGATAGATGATGGATGTAGCTAGTAGAGATGCTATAATGAATAAAACTCCTTGTGATGCTATGGAATTGATATGCCTTATGGCTGCCAACTCACAAATGTTTAGATTTAGACAAGAACCTATCTATTAGAATGGTAAATGAGGTAAATATATCTAATCTTGAACATCAAATCTCCAATTTAACTTCTCATATTCAACAAATAATATTAGGGAATGTGCAACAAGTGAGGGTTTGTTGAATTTGTGCTACTCCAAACCACCCCATTCATATCTACCCTACATTTCAAGACGATCCTAATGAACATATGAATGCTATTGAAGATTTCTTTGGTTCACAACAAAAGTAATATGATTCTTATTTAAATACTTACAATCTACAATGAAGAGATCATCCAACTTTAGTTGTAGATTAAGGCAACAAAACTTTCAACATTTTCAACCTCGGCTAATAGTGATCAATGTCTCTTGAAGAAATTGTTATATTATTTGCTATTAATACACACTAGTTTTACTAGAAGACAAGGATGAAAATTTGAAACTTGGAGAATCAAATTAGTCAACTAACATCTTCCATAAGTAAGTTGGAATATCAAGGTAAATTGCCTTTACAAACTATTATTGACACAATGCAAAATGTTAGTGCAATTACCTTTAGAAGAAGCAAAGAATTGAATGAACTTTCTAAAAGAGTATCCAAACATTTAAGTAAAGAAAGGATAGAGGAAAAGGTAGAGGTATTCCTTACTCAAGGCACACAACTAAAGGATTCCACTAAGTAACCTTTGGCCATAGTGCCACCTTTTTTTCGAAACTGATTTGCAAGATCTAAAAAAGATGAGTAAGATCATGAAATTCTTGAAACATTGCGTAAAGTTGAAGTAAATGCTTCTCTTTTAGATGAAATCAAGCAAATACCTCACTATGGAAAGTTCCTTAAAGAAACCAAGAAGAGATTGAAAAATAACAAGAAGATTTTTGCGGGGTAGAATGTTTCAGCTATGTTACAAAAGAAATTATCTTCTAAATGCAACAACCTAAGTATGTTCATTATCCTTGCAAGATAAGTAATGTTAGTATTGAAAAATCAATATTAGATCTAGGAGATTCAATAAGTGTGATGCTCCTTTCTAATATAACTCATTAAGACATGGACCAATATAGGAAATAAGTGCGATTATACAACTTCTTGATAAATCTTATGTATATCCTGATAGAGTTTTAGAAGATGTGTTAGTTCAAGTTAATAAATTAATTATTTTCAACTAATTTGATGTATTTGACATGGATAATGATAATTCACTTAACCCAATTCAAATTTTATTAGGGAGGTTATTTCTAAAAATTGCTAACAAAAAAATTGATATTGATAAAGGAACATTTACTATGGAATTTGATGGCGGAGTTTTTGAATTCAATATTTATGATACTATGAAATATTCAAACTATTATGAATTTATTGTTCATATTGATGCTATTGACCAAATTAGTTGTGCGATGACTTTTAGCATAATTTCGTAAAAATGACTTAGAATTTGTGTTAACGAATAACAAGACAAGTATAATAACGCAAAGTTGGAAAATAGTGAAGATATAAAATAAGTCCCAAAGTTAAACTTGAAATCTTTACTCAACTATTTAATTATAATTTTGGAAGAAGCAAGGCAAATCGGGATTTTAAAGGAACGCAAGACAACAATTGATTGGATCTTGGTGAATATAAAAGGTATAGATAGAAAATGGAGTAACATTGAGCATAATAACGTTAAAAAATTGGATTGTCGAAAAGCAACCCAATTAATTTTAATTTTAAAATGTTTTCAATGTTTTAAATGTTTTAAAGTTAACCTTTAACCAAAAAAAAAAACTTGCAATCATTTATCTATTTGAATAATTTTAGAAAATTGTTTGCCAAAATAAAAGAGTCAAATTTAATTGAATGGCAATTAGCAAGCCAAGTGAAATAGGAGCATCATCCACTAATATGTCATCCAATACAGCATCTGTTGCTCTGTATTCTAACATAGCCATTCATGCTTTAGTTTAAATTTGCAATGGAAGAAAATCCTCACAAAAAAAAAAAAAAAATTTTGCCCGAGAATTTTTTATTTAACAAATTTTATTTTTGACATATTATTATTACTTCTCATCTCTATTGTATAAAATTAAAAGTTCCGTTAGTACATTTCAATATAATTATTACAAATATTAAAAATTATATTATCTTTTTATTGTCCTTAATATTAATATTAATATTTAGTAATTAGAAGATTTTAAAATTTTAAATCTTAAAATTTTTTAAAAAGATTATCTATTCATTGTCCATTAATTTTTAGTAATTTGAAAATGGTTAAAATTCTTATTCCTTTTGATAAATTCAAGTTACATTTTTTTTTTGTGCGTTGTGTTTATATAGTAAAGTTCTTTTCCGTTTAAATAATTTTGGGGAATAAACTGTATAGTCTATAAAAGATAAATCCATAAATTCAGTGGTGCATTTTGTCTATAAATGCATTTTTTTGGAGTATTAATTTGTACCCATTACTATATTTATCAATAAATCCATTTATTGATAAATGTTTAGCTAAGTCACAAGCATTTTCACTAATGCTGTTAATATTTTGTCACATCCCTTTGCTTTTTCTTTTTCTTTTTTTTTTTGCCCTTTTTCCTACCAAATTTGCATGTTTCTATATATTTTTTGCATAAGTTTTGACTTTCTTTACTTTCTATTGGTTGATGAGAATATTTTAATGCTTAAAACCAATTGCAACAAAAGGGGAAGATTAGAAAATTATTCAATTACTTAAGATAATAATTTTTTATATCTTACATAACGTAAGTATATATAATAAAAATAAAATGAAATATATATTTATTAGAAATAAATCTCACTTAGAGATAAATAATGTGTGGCATCATTCGTTGAATCTAGATACATACTAATTGTAAGGCATCATTCGTGATTAAATTTTGAATTCTATTATTTATATTGTGTGATTATTTTCTCTTCTTTTTTTTCATTTTTTTTGTTAATATCTATGATTCGAAAAATTATTTAATTGATTATATAAAATACATTAGACTTATAAATGAAAACTATACACTATAAAATCTAAAATAATAGTTTTTTAAGTACATATTTTTGTCAACTATTAGAATCTAAAAGAAAATTTTGAATCTTTTAATCTTTTAAATTCTCACTTAATTTATAAGTTTAGTAGCTTATAAATTCTCTATTTATTAGCATGTAACAAGAAGAAGAAGAAAATACTAGTTAGATGAGAGTAGAATTATTGGTTATATTTAATTTACAATTATCAATGATAACTCTATTTTATATAGAGTTTTCTAATTAATTTTGGTTAGAAATTGGCTTATGTTTTAATTTGTTCTTACTTATTTTGGCCAAATTATCCTTTGATTTTATGATTTCCAAGTTTTCAAATATTTTTAGAATTTTTGAGCATAATATTGAATTTTCTTCTAATTTAAGGATAAAAGGACTAACCAATTTTCTTGGACTATTGTCAAAAGCCAAAGGAAACTATATAACCAATTTTGTTTGGTTTATTTGCCACAAATGGCCATGCTTCGGAAAGAACACTAGCTCAAGGAAGCAATAACTTCCATTTGGTTCATATCACCCATTATTTCTCCCACTTCCTGTGATCATTGCCTTCCACAAAGAAAAAGGAAAAGAGAATGAAGCAACTTCGACAACAAAGAAGCAAAAGAAAAAGAAAGCCAAGAAACACCGCACATGAGAGCATAACCAACCCAGCTGCATCTTTTATTTTTCTAAAGAAAGAGTGCATGAGGACAGAAGAAAGTCTCTCCAAAATGCAATCTCACATGGGCAAAAACAAAGGTCGAAAAATCGGGCAGAACATAGAGAGAAACAAGCAAACAAATGCATGCACACGAAGAAAGAAAAAGAAAAGAGAATCAAGTCACATGAATTGCCAACTACAAAAGCAAAGCTTGGGCTGTTTTATTTGTCGAGAAGAAACTAAGCACATGGCAAGAACAACACCTTCGCAGAGCAAAGAAAGAAGAGCAAATCCTTGCTTATAAATAAGAAAGCTTACAACGGAGGAAGAGATTCCATTTCAAATTGATCCCATTTTCAATGAAAGATTTCTAGTTTTCTTTAGATTAGATTTAGTTTAGCCAAGCTATTTTTCTTTCTATTTTCCTGCAGAGTTTAGAGCATCCAAATTTTCTTCATTCTTCTGCTTTGTTTTCTTTTGAGTTTGGTAGGATTTCATCACTTCCTTCGGTTTTTTTAGAAACTTCAAAGATTGTTCACGGTTTTACTTCAAGATTTGTTGCCATTATTCTCGGTTTTCTTCAGAGAACTTCCACTGCATCTTCTCACGTTGAAGCTCACGGTTCAAGAAGAACTTCACAGCCTTCCTCGGTTTTCTCGCAAACTTCAAAGACTACTTTCGGTTTCTTCTTTCTTTCTGCAGAAATTTTTTGTTTTGTTTTCTTCTTTTGTTTTACTTTGTTCTTGTTACTTCATTGATATGTGATGGAAACTCACCTGCCAAGACTTGACTTGGGTGTAAAGCTAGCTTAAATTGTTGTTTCCTTTTGAAGTTTCTGTAGAAAAAAAAAGTAGAAGCAAAACAAAGCATGCACATGCAGAATTTTGTTTTTCCTCACATATTTTCTACTGCTTTTGTCTTTTTCTTGGTTTCTTTAGTTTATTTTAGTTATCAATTTTAGCTTTCTTTTATTGTTTTAGTTTTTAGTTTTATTTAACAATTTTAGTAATTTAAGTTTTGTATTTTGTTATGAAATTTTTGGCTAAGTATTATTTTTAAGTACCAATCATCTACGGCTTTTGTTTGGACTTTATCTTTTATTTTTATTTTCAATCATGTTTAAATTTTTGGTGATATTCTTTTATATTAATATGAACTAAATTCTTTTTCTAGGGTTTTGATGTAGCCTAACTATGAAGTCTTAATATTTTTCTATTAATATAATTTGATTTAATTTTCTATGGTTGAGTATTTATCTTTGTGCTTAATGCTTCTAATTACTTGATCACTAATTAGATGATTTGTTAATCATAACGAATTGGAAGAGGAGTTATGTGTCAAGTTCATTGAGATAAATGCCATAAATTGCATGTAGGATAGGAATATACCTACATGGTTTGTGTAGTCGCTATATGAGAATCCATAGAAATTAATGACTTCATAATTGTTGTAATTCACATAGGAATATAGTGAATTAGCAATTAGGAGGATTTTTATTAGATCTCGGGAGGGACTAGTAAATAAATTAGGGAATCTCGACTATCAACCAAGAAATTAAATTAGATTATAGAAATAGATGAATATTAAGATGGAATAGTTATGGTGAAATCGAAAACTCTAGAGCTTTAACCAATTTGATTCATTACTCTACTTTGCTTTGCTTTGTTTTAAATTTAGTTTTGTTTTTAATTCAAGTTTTAAATTCAGTTTTAATTTAGTGTATTCATAAAATATCTTTTTATCATTCAAATAGAGGTAGAATTAACTAAATTTCGGTAATTGATAAAAAATTAGTCCTTGTGGGAACGATAATTTATATTCACTTTATATTACTTGTTAACGATCACGTGCACTTGCGTGTGAAATCAACCAACAATCAAAATTGCTATAAACAGTAATCATAATTGATATCTTTATTGTCATCTATATTTTTTTTTTGTTTGTCTATATACTATGATGTTTATGTACTCACCAACTAATTTATTATTATTCATTTTTATTGTTAAATTCAGTTTTTTTTTATACAATTACAAATTAAGACATTTTGAATTGTTTAAAAGCAACAAATTATAGGAATATCACCATGTGAGATATCTTAATAATTTAATTTTTATTGGCATACTTCTTCATAATTAATTAACAGCATTATTTTTCTTGTAGTAATTTTTCGTTATCAGAGGAACCTTGATAATAATATTTATATTCTCAATCAAATTATTATTACTTTTTGTTTTTTTCCGACCTTATACTTTTTCCTCTATTTCACATGCCTTTTTGTGCTTTTTGAGTTTTAGAGCACTATGAATTATACTTTTATAAGATCATTTTTTATTTATTTATAAGAGTTTGAAACCTTTGTTTTATAATTTTTTTAACTGCTTGATATTTTTATTTATAGGAATTAATTATTCACTTTAATTGTAACTAGAATTTCAAAAGATTGTAGTGAATATATGACATATAATTATGATAAAAAGTTAATTTACATTTAGTTTTATGATTTATATGTAAAGGGTTTATGATTTAGAGCTTTGCATTTTATATTATTTTTTAAAATTATAATCATTATATGATAGTTTTATTTTAAAATACATTTTTTATCGCAATTTATGAATTTATTATCTAATACTTTTATTTAACAAATATTGTTTTATACTTTTATTAATTTTAATTTTTTGAGAATATCTTTTTCATTTTTCTTTTTTTTTTCTCTCCAAACTTTTAATAATATATATTTAACAAATCATCAACAAACTGCCAGACATTCTTGTATCTTTCATCGAATCCTAAACCAATTTATGATTAAATGCTGTTATTTATTATATATAGCGAAGATTATGGATTGTAGCACATTAATGTTGGACAAGGAAATTCTTGATGATGGAAAAAAAAATCTTGAAATTAACTACCAAAAATTATCATATTTTACATTTTTAGTATTTCATATTGATCATTTATTTGATCTCTGTCTTCATAAATTATCTCAATATATGCACAAAATGTGTCCTATACTTATTACTCACACGTACATTTATTATTCATTTTATAACAATTACTAATTCAATATATTTATTAGATATTAAATTATTTATAAGTTTCGATTGAAAATTATTAATAAATTAAAATTAAAATTTAAAAACATCCAAACATCCTGTTCATTAAGAGGTATGATGCTAGTTTTTTTTTTCCAAAAAGTGATAAGTGTATTAACTTTGTAAAAGTTAATGATTACATTGAATGTCCCATAAGTGGACTCTTTTTAGCTCGACAATAAGCTAAGACTAACGGACATCATGTCCCTTTCTACCTATACTATCTCCCACAAAACAACACTACAACAATAAATAGTCCACACTAACTAATATAACTGTCAATTAGTAGGACTAATTACCAATGTAATATTCCCTCAACTACTAATAGCATAAGAACTATCTAATAGCGCAAATTACAATCGTGAAACTCTAACCATTCCTGTTGCGCCAATTGAATCACTATCCTCTCTTCCATCTATTGTTGCTGGAACACCCACACATTCCTACTCTTTCATATCATCCAAAGTATATACACTGTCAATTGTGCCCTATCTTCCCATAACACATCATGCTGATTAACACAAATATCTTGCCATCAATCTCAAAATTTGGCACATTCCTGGCCCGTATGATTCCAAGCCACCGGAGCTAATTTCCAGATTATCTGCGCACGGGCACAATTGAAAAAAAGCATGTTCCAAGGTTTCAACATCCTCACCACACATTGGACACCTAGAATCAACTGGCATTCTTCGTTGGTATAACTTATAATTAAGGCCCAGTATATCATGGCAACATCTACATAAAAAAAAAAGCCTCAATTTCAATTTAACATTTAATTTTTAGGTTGTCTGCCACATTTTTTGCAGTAGGCCTCTTGAGATGCTACTCTCCGCCCACTGCCCTTCCTAATGTATAATGGTTTGCAACTGCATATAAGCCAATTTTACAGTGTATTCCTCATCCCTACTGAACTGCCAAATGAGTTTATCTGGGCTGCCCGCAGGTTCCAAAGGTAATTGCAATATAATATCCGCATCTTGCTGCAAAAAAAATAGTAGAAACCAACGTTGCATTCCATCCTCGACCATTAGCATTCAAAAGATCATTTACCCTCGTAACCTCTAGTTGTGGATGTTTATAGCTTTGTAACTTAAAATCTTGCCTTCTAGGAATCCACGGCAACTCCCACACTTGGATTAATTGACCATCCCCCACCCTATATCTTGCCCCTACGTTGAGCACCCGCTTTGCCCCCATCCATCCATTCCATAACCATGAAGCATTACCTTTACATTCAACCTGCCAAAGATCATCACTTGGAAAATACTTGGCTTTCATAATTTTGCTCATCAACAACTCAGGTTTGGTAATCATTTGCCATAGTTGCTTAGCAAGTAATGCATCATTGAATTGTTGAATATCTTGAAACCCCATCCCTTCTTCACTCTTCACTTTCATCATCTCATCCCAAGCTTTCCAATGAATTTTTTGTCTCCTTTCGCTTTGTGCCCCCCACCAGAAATTTATCGAAAGGCAACAAATATCCTTACACAAGCCCATTGGCAACTTAAAATAGCCCAAACATAAATCGATAATGCATTAACCGTTGCTTTAAGGAGTACTTCTTTACCAGCCAAGCTAAGAAAACCATTCTTCCAATTCTGCATCCATTGTCGAACTCTGTCTAGCACAAAATTGAAGACCTCTCGCTTGGATCTCCCAATTCTCATGGACAGCCCCAAATATTGAGCATTCATTTGTTCTTACACACCCTCCATTACTTGGCAAATCTGACTTCTTCTCTCCCTAGACACATTGCTGCTAAAAAATATTGAAAACTTGGTCATATTAATAAGTTGGCTTGAACTCTTGCTGTAGATGTTGAGAATATCTTGCAATTGTTGTGCATGCCTCAGATCCGTCTCACAAAACAATAACAAATCATCGGCAAAAAATAAATGCGTGATGATAAGACCTTTTCTACAAGCTTGCATACCTTTATACACCTCTCTCACACTAGCTTATTTAATTAAATGAGATAGAACTTCAGAAATAATCAGAAATAAATAATGAGAAAAAGGATTGCCCTGTCTAATTCCTCTCGAGGGGTGAATAAATCCATGTTGTTCACCATTGAGATTAATAGACAAAGTAGCCGTACTAATACCTTGTCTAATCCATCCAATGAAATCCCTATGAAACCCCATTTTCCTCATGACTTTCTCCAAGAAATTCCACTCAACCCGATCATAAGCCTTAACCATATCAATTTTTATTGCCATGAACCCTTTCTTGCCTGTCCTCTTTGAATTCATTGTATGAATGCACTCATGCACAATTATCACATGATCAAGGATATTTTTGCCCAGAATAAAGGCTGACTGTTGTGGACTAATACATTTATGAAGGCAGACTTTGACCTTTTAGCTAATATTTTAAAAATAATTTTATAAACCGGATTACATAAGCTAATGGGTCTATATTGGGAGATAGAGATTGGTAGTTGCACCTTAGGAATCAATGTAAGAAATGTATGATTAAGCTTCCTAAACATGTGCTTATACTTGAAAAAAATCCATAATAGCATTGCAAAGATCAACTCTAACCACATGCCAATGTATTTGAAAAAATAGAGTTGTTATACCATTAGGGCCCGGGAGCTTTATTTGGGTTCATATGAAAAAGCGCTTGTTTGATTTCAGCTTCCTTAACCGACCTCATCAACCTTCTATTCATCTCCCTTGTAATCGACTTGTGCAATCCTTCAAGTAAAGTCGGGCTTTGTAGCGGCTGGCTAGATGTATATAGCTCCTTCTCCACCTCCCCCTGAGTCACACATACTTCCCCCGTGGCTGTCGTTAACCTTTCAATGCTATTCATCTTTCTACGTTGAACTGTGGTTGCATGAACGAATCTTGAATTCTTATCTCTCCCCTTCAGCCATTGGTTCCTAGATTTTTGTTTCCAATATACTTCTTCATCTCTATAAGCTTAGTGCAACTGATTCTGTAGCTCATACCATCGCTACCAATTCCGATTCCCACCCTCTTGACTCATTTCCTCCATTTGTTGCTTTATTGACTGAAGCTGCCTAGCAGAATTGATGCCATATGTTTTGCTCCACTGCTGTAATTCAGCCCAACATTGTGCGATTTTGGGAGTCACAATATATTGCTTATTTCCTCTATGCGCCTTCTGCCATGCACGAGTCACTCTATCTTGCATACCCTCCTTTCGGACCCATCTTTGATCAAAGATAAATCTTCGCCTTCTAGTATGTTGCTAAGGTGCAGTATCCAACATAAGCAAAGAATGATCAGACACTTACTTTTCACAATGGCTCACTCTGGCTTGTGGGAAAGACAGTCTCCACCGAGGTGAACAAAAAAATCTATCCAACCTTTCATCTAGGGGTGTGCAATTTTCGAATTAATTCGAATATCCGACCAAATTCGAAAACTCAAATTCGAAAAAAATTGAACCGAATTCTGATTTTCGGTTTTCGAATCGAGTTGAACTCGAAACCAAATTCGAATTTGGTTTTCGAGTCAGTTTTCGAGTTTGGGGTTCTGAAATCGAAAACCGAAACGAACCGAACCGACTTGAAAACCGAATATGGATTCAAAAACTGAAAACCGAATATGGATTCGAAATTCGAGGAAACCGAATATGAATTCGAAATTCGAGAAAATCGAATTTTTATACATATACACACACACATATATATATGTATATAATTATATAATATAAAAAATATGCTTGATTGTATTTGATTTATTATATATGTGTGTGAAACTTTAAAAATTAAAAGAATTTGTAAAATTGTTAAGATGTGTATTACTGTATTTTAACTTTTTAATTTGCATTTTATTGTATACAACACAACACATATTTATAAATTATGTACAAATAATGTGTATATATATAATTGTACTTCTTGTAATTAGTATAGTAAATTGGAAAAGATTAAATGTTGGAGAAGATTAAATGTAAATTTATTAAAAATGTGTAAAATTATGAAAAAAAATTGATAAGTAAATGAAAAAAGTGAGGAAAAATTATGTATATACTATATAGTATACAAATATGATAGAGAAAATCTCATTTCTCATCCAACCTAACTTATCCATGTCTCATTTGAACATATAACTTTGTAATTTAATAATAATAACCACAAAAGTGCAAATTGATTAGTGAGTAATAATTAGGCATTGGTTATTATTAACTTAATAATCACGAAATTTTATTTATTTAGTAATTTTTACTTCTAACTTTTGCTAATTACTAATAATTCAAACTCCAAAGTTTGAAATATAAAAAATTGCCAAATAATTGGATGTGTGGTTTTATTTACTTTTGAATTTATAATTGTTGTATAGAACACGTATTTATTTGTAAATCAGATACAAATAACTGAATAAAGTGTATGTAACGTAGATGGTGTAAATATTTACTTCTCTGTATTACTACTTGATTTACATTACAATATATACATATGCTAATTGCTATATGGTAAAAAGATATATATAATTCTTGTGATTTTAGTTTGATTGAATTGTTAACTAAGTAAATAATTCATAACTAACAAGTCTAATTTGATAATTGTAATATAATGGCATTAGTGTCCTAATTGAGTCATTATCTCATCGAGATATTAAAATCGTAATAATGATATTATACTATTAGTACATTACATCATACAAGGAAAAAAAGAAATTTATTAAAAAATGTAAAAATTATTTAAAAATAAGATAAATATGTGGAAAAAATAGAGAAAATAACATGTGTAGTTGCGTACATATGACTTATGACTTATGAGAATACAAACTGTGCAATTATCTTATTTAATAACTCATCCCTATTTCATTTGAATGTGTAACTTTATAATTAATCACCATAAAGTAATTAATGAATATTAATTAGATATTTATTATTATTAACTTACAAGAGACTGAGAGAGTATTAAATCAATTGAGAATTAAATCAATAAAGAATGTTGTATCTCAACCTTGAGAAAATAAATGTCCAACTAATACAATACAATCCCTCCAAACTCATGATTAAATAAATACAGGCGACTGAATATAATCATTTTTCTCCTAATTCATGTAATAAGATTTTCCATTTCATAAAAATGATAACATGAATTGTCTTTTAAATAACATTATTGTCTTTTATATATATATAGCATGAGTCATATAAGATTTCCCATTAATTATTTATATATAGCATTTTAAATAACACATTGTCTTTTATAAATACTAGAACATCCACACGCCTTGAATTTACATATATATGAATGGATGTATATATGGTTTTTAAGTCATCATACTCCAATATTTAGTAATAGTAAAAAATAAATAAAGATTTATTGCTTATGCAATAATAAAAAGAATATAAGTCATGCATTTATAAAAAATTTAAGAACTTGATTTTTTTTTCCTATAACTCATGCACTTATGAAGAATTAGTAACTTATATTTTTATAATTTATGTAAAGTCTAATAGTTTTATAACTTATATATTGTTTACTTTGACTAATATGTAATTTTATTAATAAATAATAAATCTTGTGTGGGATCATGAGCACTTGTATGATATGGAGAAGTTTATTTATCCAATAGCTTACGAGTTTTGTCTGTTTTTGGTTTTGTTGCTTGTTTTTGGTTATGTCGTTTGTTGTTTTGTTTTATTCACTAGTACCACTTAAATCAGAACTTAATATAAAACATATAAATTTTTGTGTTAATAAAATTAATTTTATTAATGCAACATAATTGGTACATAATAATTAGGACAAAAAAATTCTCATTATTCCCACACCATGCAGAGATCAGAATAAGGTTTGTTATAAAGTAACACATAATCCATAGAAAGTATTATTCAGAGCGGGAAAAATTAGTCCATTATCTTCTCAACTTAAAATACAAATAATAAATGGAAGAGATAATTCAAAAAATAGTTCCTCACGTATTAGTAAATGAATTTTTTAGTCCTTTACTTTTAAAATAAGAAAAAATAATCCCTCATATTTTATAAATGTACTTCTTTGGTTCTCTATCACTATTTTGTTTATTTTTTTGTCAAATGAGTCCAAAAATATTTATGAAATAATAACGAAAAAATAAACAGAATAGTGACTAAGAACTAAAAGAGTACATCCATGAAATGTGAAAAAACTATTTTTCTCATTTTAAAAGTGAAGAACTAAAAAACTTATTCGTCAATATATAAAAGATCATTTTGGAGGTTATCTCTAAATAGAAAGGATGCTCCAGTTGCTATACCTTGAACAAAGAGAGCGGCCTGCACCATGCGATTTTTTTTTTTTAACTTCTAGGTATCCCCACATTCACTGACAAGGCATGCCTTGAACTCCATTCAGTCTGTGACCTACAAAGGTGTCCCGTGTCCCAATAGTTGCCATGTAAGGTCCCAAGTGTCATTGTGGCTACGTAACCCACCATGCCAGGCATGGAACTAATCCTCCAAGACTAGGTGGAACCGCTTCAAATCCCACACCAGCAGCAATAGTTAATGTTTGATCTCACGATCCTTAATGGAATTGCTCCCACGGTTTACCACTGAACCAGCTCTTGGGGACCGCGCTATGTGAATTGTGGAGTAAATTGGTAGAATATTGTTTTTTAAAAAAAATTAAATAAATATTGATAAATTAAAACTCATTCCCATAATACTAAAGTCGATATCTTGAATATCGACTGAAGTCAATATCGTGGATACTGACTTTAAAGTCGATATCGTGGATACCGTACCAACTTCAAAGTTGGTATCATGGATACCGACTTCAAAGTCAATATCATGAATATCAACTTCAAAGTTTTTTTTTTTAAAGTTATTGATTTTTGTACCATAGTTTTTGTACTATATTTTATTAAAACAAATTTAGAAATAATTAAAATTTGAACAATATTTTTGTAGTTATTTGTTATGTATTATTATAGATGATTTTAATTTATATATTTGATATGCAAAAGAAAATTTTAAATTCAAAAATATAATTATATATTTTGATTTCGTAACAAGACATATTAATTTTTCATACATGTTTTTCTATATTTTGTTCTTAAATATTATTTAGGGTTTAGGGGTGTCATGTATTGATTTCGTAACAAGACATATTAATTTTTCATACATGTTTTTCTAGATTTTGTTCTTAAATATTATTCAGGGTTTAGGGATGTCATGTGTTGCCCATCCCCCCTTTCCCCCTAACCCTGATGCATCCCACCTTAGCCCATTCAAAAGTCTATTTTTAAGAAATCGACTTCAAAGTTGGTTTTCCCTTACAATGCGAACGTTGAATAAGAAGTTAGTTAATTAGCTTGAAAAAAAGTTGGTTTTCCCATTTTTTAGGAAATCGACTTCAAAAACCCATTTGGAAAAACAGAATTCAGTTAATTAGCCTAAATTTTCCCAATTCGATAATTGAATAAGAAGTTAAATGTGCGAATATTGTAGGAAAACAAACTAAAATAGAAAAAATTCTAAATTTGAACAAGTTACAAAAAAGAAAAATCATGTTCCACAGCAAGGCTATCTAATATTCCTACGTGGCTGTCTTCTAGGGTGTTGGAATTGGGGCTGTGGGTCTTGCGTCTCCGATGAGTTTAGATCAAAAGGAATAGATTGATCAATACGTGATTGTGAACGAGGACGCCTTCGACGCTAGTAGACCAAATTAAACGGAGGCACTTGAGATGACGTGTTAGTGTCTAACTACGATAAATGTTCAATCTCAGGTGTCTTCTCATATGGCTCACTGGACTTATGAAGAAACGAACTAGTATTAAATATCTGATCAGCATCATTAACATTACGATGGCGGGATGTAGATGGATGACCGGAAGTAGATGGACAATTAAAAGTAAATGGATGACCAGATGTAGATACACGACTGGACATAAATGGACAACCATGCGATTGTTGAAATTTACCTTAGTCTTCAAAGTTTGATTGTGTTATTTGCATTTGGCAACTCTCCTCAACCATCGTCAATGCACGAGAAGAAATGTCATGTACATTTGAAATAATTGCTCTTGGATCTATTTCTAAATTGGTGAAAACATCCTGTATCAAATCATATACTTGCTCCCAACATTCACCTTGCAAATAATAAAATGCTAACACTAAGAAGTTGAATACTATGTTAAATATTGAAATTTTAAAAAATCAAATACATACCCAATACTCGACAACCGATGCAGTTGGACAAAGACCCTGGGCAGGACGGTGCGCAGGATTACCCATCAGAATTTGAGTAATTCAACAATACCAAATTATGTATTCTGATAAATACTGCATGAGGCCACTTGAAGGCAATCCATGCACAATTCTCTCCCTTCGCCTGTTCCACCCATCAACGTAAAGTGCATGCCGTGTTATCCAATTTACTTCCTTCCTGCCCCGCCGAACAAGTTTGTGCAACTTCAAATTTGTGTCAATGGCAGTAGAAATAGTTTGATTATAGCCGAACTGCCGCATAACAAGCTCAAGTAAATGTAGTTCAACAGCATCAAAGTTGAGCAGAGGCACGGTTGCATACCAAATATCATCTCCTCGTAAGCAATAATTTGGCAACTAATAGTAATTTTCCACTAAATACAGTTGGCTGATAAACTGTGAAATAAAGAAATTTAACCATAATTAGTGTTTGAACTAAATTTAGTTTTAACGAGCCAAAAATTAAATAACATTAATTATGTATTACTTACATCATCATCCGACATATAGTGTAAACGATCTCGATACATACGCAACACATGTGCATCGACATTTGCAAAGTTCAAACCCGTGTTTCACCTGCAAAGATTTGAGGACGACAATATAGAATATGAGATACAATTTAGAATAAAACAAATGTGTTATTGAAAAGAAAAGGGAGAAAAACGTACATGTATGTTCGAGGACCGATAGGCATGTTAAGGTAACCTAAAATTGGTTGTTCTCTGATATTACAGTGTTGCGCCCTAATTCTCGGTAGTCTCTCCTACGTCCACACCTGTAATAGGCTTAATGGGTCACATATACCGGTTGTATCTTTCACTATCGCCCGACATAGTGCCCTATAAAGTGATGCTAGAATAGCGCTACGCAAACTATATCGAGATGTAGTTTCTACATCCCTTAGTAGATTCAGGTACATCAATTTGATTTTTGTACCTGACTTGTCCCCCATAATAGACTCTATAATTTGCATCATCCGACATCTGGTATGCTGCAAAACTTCATCATCTGTGGCCTCGAGTAGTAGAGGAGAAGCCTGTAGCTGCATGGAGATACTTCTCAATTTCAATCGATCTCCATCAAAATGTACGAGGACTGGCATGTAACCCAACAACTCATGACATAGATTATGCCACTCCTCTACTATATGGTTTAGATCAAGACCCATCACCGTATCTCCGTTGACCGGTAAACCCCAAAGTACCGCAATATCTTGTGATGTCACAATCGATTCACCAACTGGAATATGGAATGTGTGCATCTCTTTTTGTCACCTCTCAACTAATGCCATGATCAACGAGTGATCTACATATATACATCTTGCTATGTATACACTATAAAAGTCCACTTGGTAAAGTATATCTTGAACCCTAATATTGAGTGGGATAGCTTTCCAAAACTCGACATCCACCTTATTCACTTTCAATAGCTCGATTTTGGGATCGTCCCAAACAAGTTCCGATTGATGACTAGACTGTAACAGTAGGACATTCGGCTGTGGTGGATGAGGAGTTAAATTTGCGAACTTGAATGAAGTTCCTTCTTCCTCTATAACCTAAACATATTTAAAACAATTTTACCATATTATTTTTAAATACAATTACGATTACATAAAGTACTAGCGAGAACAACCCCAAATCAATTATTACATAGATGTTGGCACGTGATATCAAATACTGTATAAAGTAATCAACATCATTCGAGACACAAAATTACAACTATTCGAGAAAAGGAATATTTTGTAAAACAATAGTATGCAATACTACTACCTAGTTGTCTATCCATGTTTATTCCTTTACGGATGCATGGTTGCCCTATCCCTAAATCTCTTCATGTTAGGACATGATTTTCTATTATGTCCAATTACTCCACATGCTTTGCATTTCTACTGTTGTGCTCGATCAATTTCATTCCTTATACGGGTGGATCTAGGACGGCCCGGTCAATCATTAACTGTCGCACTATTGGCTATTAGATGAAAAGGTGTAAGGTGCCAATAGTCCTCTTTGGGCATAAGGTAAAAATAGAGTGAATATGTTTCTACCATTTTCTGCACATTGTACACTCCATCTACTAGGGCCAAAGCGACCATTTCCATTTAAGCACAAACATTTTGCGCATGCGGGTAAGGAATTTTGTAAATTTTAAACTTGCCACACTTGTATGTATAGTTGTTAAGATGTACTGTATACACGTTGCCTTCTTTATCACCATGTACCCCTGTGGTGATTTGATATAATCATTCTTCTCACACAAATGCCGTAACCTGGTGATATTTATCCTTTTGCTCATTTCTAAGAAACTTCTCGAGCACGTTTAGCGGCCATGGATTTTGATCAGAAACATGTTTATGATCTTCGATAAGGTACGAATCAAAACATTTAACTAGGCGATAAAAAGTCACTAGCGCACAAGCTATTATAGGCAACTTCCTCGCACATTTCAATAATTCGTTAAATGATTCAAATTAATTCATTATCATTATGTCATATCAAACCCCACCATCAAAACACAATACCTATCTCGCGAGAGAATACCCATTTATTGGCGTCTTTATTCAATCCTATGATTGATTTAATTAATTGAGCAAGCGGTTCAAATGGAGCCTACTAGGGATAATAATAATAATTTAGGAAGAAAAAAATTTCGTTCTCAACTTAAAAATACAAATAATAATAATATTATTAAAATTGATAATTTTGGAAAAAAAAAAAGAGTAAAGTGGCGAGCAGGTAGAAAGGCGATTCTTGATTAAATCATGCTTTCATTCCACTAGTTGATTACCTTTTGCTCTTCAATCGTTTAATCCTCTGGTAATTTATTCATATTAATTTCTGTTATAAATGTGTGTTTGTGTTCGCCGTTCATTATTTTTAAAGAGTTTGTAGAATTTGCTATCGTTTTGGAAGTGCTAGGATTTGTGTGGCAGGCAGTCTCTGCTGTGGATTTGAAAGAAACTGGTGAAAATTTGGTATCCCTTTGCGGTAAATAATACTTCGATATAAATTGATGTTATACAATTGAAATGGTACGTCAGGAGTTGAGCGGATGTAATCTTCTGCCGCTGGGTTTGAAAAGTAGTTGAATTTACACGGGGAAAAGCTTGTGGGGTGCTAGTACTCGAAGAAATGTTTTGTGAAGTGGAAAGGAGAGTAAAATGTGTCTCACTGCGACCATTAAACGTGAAAAGGTTGCCAATTTTTGCCCACCAAGAGTTAACTAGCAATTCTGAGATGAAAGTTTCGACTGGGGTTGTTGGCCATTTAGTATGAATGATCGCATAGGGTGCTGTAGTAACAAAAGGAAAATGGTGAGGAATAGCGCTGAATCTTGCAGATGTTTTGCCTTCTCATTTTGGTTCTAGTATCTGTATGAGAAATCTATTCGTTTCGATTTCATTTAGGACATTGAAAAATTTTCAACTGGAATACCTTTTTTATAATAAAAATAATTCTCTTTATCTTTACATTTCACTTAAAATCTTCAGGCCTAATAGTTATATGCATGAGTGCACCAATTAAGACTACTGTTTGTTATGGTATTATAGCATGTCATCTAGTTTTCATGTTCGGAAGTTTGACACTTCCCTGGAAAATGTTAAGCTTCTAGTAAGTATTGCTTCGAGAAGAAATTAGTAAAATGGGTGTTTACCCACTAGCTTCAATTCGTTTGGGTCTTTTGTCGTTACCTAACTGGTGAGTCATCAATGTTTTAGCTGTTATCTGTTTACACTTACTATAATAATCTTTTGTGGGTCTGGCTTGTACAAGGACATAATTGCTTTCTTTACTTTAATAGGGTCTTGAAATGTTGATCATGGCTAACTTCAGAGCCACTGATGTTTAGTAGAGCTTAAGGTTTCCGTTTCATGTGTGTTTTTATCAAAGTCTGAACATGTTAAACACATTTTGTTAAACTTTTTGGATGTTTCTGCCAAGTACTCACGTAAAGCCAAACTGTGTACTTGTGCCGCTGCAAAAGATATATCGCAACATATTCTTGGCTTTGATTTAGAATTCTTATTCTTCACAGTCCTGTCATTTGGAAACACCCTTGCCTCTTTTCTTGTTTGTGTTCTAGTGGTGCAGTTAAAGGCTATTGAAATGTTCAACAGTCTTAGGGTAATTGTATTTTTTTTTTCATTTTTAAGTGTATCCCTTTTCTTGGATGTGTGATTCCATGTATATTCTCTGTGATTTTGGATTTGTTGGTGGATTTATTGCATTTTTCACTTGCATCAACAGATTCCAAGAGAAAATTGGTTCTGAAAAGTTTTTCTACAAGCTGTAAACCATCAAAGACCAGCAATTCTCCAAGTTTCTCAATAAGTGGCCTTGTGGCTGTTTTTTAATGATTTGCAAAGATACCTGAGCTTCTTTAATGAGGAAAGCTCCCTTTCAATTTTGATGAAGGTCTCTTACATTATATTCTAATCATGACTGGCTGAAGGCTGAAAGTTTGTGTAATTTTTACAAGTTAGCTTTCACTTTCACGTTTATGATACACTATGAATGGTGAAAGTGAAGACAGCTCTTCCCCGGCCAGCTCAGTAAAGAAGCCTGAGAGCAATAGAAGCCATTATAGTAAGGATTTTATTCCAGGGAGTGAGCTTTGGACGGATGGACTTATTTGTGCTTTTGAATTTGTTGGGGGTAATAAGAAACCGGCTCGACCAAAATCTTATTCAAAATCTCCATCAATCCCCCAAGTAGAAGCCGAGCATATGAAGAAACAAACGCACACTCAAGGAGGGGCTGAACTTTCTGCTCAAAGAAGCACTCAAGTAGAGGCTGAACCTTCTGCTCGAAGAACAAACATGAAAACTTCAGAAGATTTGGAACCTCTTGTAGAGAATAGGGCTCATGGAGTTGGTGCTTTGATTGATGGTGTAGATAGAAAGAACTCCCAATCAGATAGTTTTCATCCTTTGGAAAGGCTTGAAGGTCATTGGAATCCAATTGGATGGGCTAGAATTTCTGAACTTGTTCAAACCGCGCAAGTAGATGCCCGATGGTCTCTGCATCCAATTGCTTTAATTGATGATGCAGATGATATTACAGTTGCTGATTTAGCTGCTCCTTATTGGGAGCATCAAGTGGGGCCCACATGGTGGTGTCATGTTGCTGCAGGGCATCCATGTGTAGATGCATGGCTCAGCAGTGCCCAGTGGTTACATCCTGCAGTTTCCATTGCATTAAGAGATGAAAGCCGTTTAATAAGTGATCGGATGAAGCACCTCTTTTATGAGGTAGTTAATTGTTAAGCGTGCAAGTTTGCTTCGCAAATTTTATGTCTTAAAATTTCTGTGACTAATGAGATACATTATGCAAAAGCTTTTTGAGGGTATGCTTGGACTTCTTGCACAACATGGATAAAGTTTTATCCTTGCCAATGTTTTGAATCTAAGAAATTTCTTTGTTGTCGTTTTTTGGTTACGATAAATCATCTTTTGTTGCAAATTGTTGTCATAGTAGTTGATTTATGTGATCAATAGTTGATAGGATAAGTTTGGTAGCACATACTATGGAGGCAGACATGTGAGTGAAAGCTAGTTTTAGTAGCTTTATGGTGATGTTTATCTCAAATCCTTGAGCATAATGAATAAGTGAGACCATACTAGATTTGGGTTTAAAGGTGCAAGGACTATATTTTAATTAGCAACACAAAAACACTTGGAAGAGAAGGTGATTAGCTCCTAACTTCCTAGAATTAATCAAAGGGAAGATTGTGAAAGGAATATGATCATTAGTCAAAATTGTGAATTCCTCTGATCCTCTTCGTCTGGAGCAGAGAACTTTGATATTTCAGTTTCCACTTGTCATTTCCTTTCCAATATCCTTTTCTTGTCAAAACTCCTGGAAATGGATGTGTTGAAATACAGATCGATATTAATGTTTCAGAAAATCTTTAAAAGGTTAAAGATGATAGTTGTCATGCACCATAAGCAGGAGTGTGTGTTTCTTTCATGTTAATACATTCCAACTTCCCTACAGGTTCCAGTTAGAGTGGCTGGGGGGCTGCTGTTTGAGCTTCTGGGGCAATCTGCCGGAGATCCCAATGTTGATGAAGATGATATTCCAGTTGTTCTTCGTTCTTGGCAATCACACAACTTTCTGATTACTGCTCTGCACATAAAAGGGTCTGCATCAAGAATTAATGTCTTGGGCATTACAGAAGTACAGGTCTGTTCCTTCATGAAGTCATTGTAATATGCTGATAATGGTTGATTATGACTGTATGTTCTTTATTGCATTCTTGGACATTTTACATTCGTTATGAAGAATTATATCTTGTTCATTCAGATTGTCATTTCAGAAGTACAAGGTTTAATAGGCGCACACACAATCTCACACAAGGATAGAACCGATCTACACCTGAAAATTAAACTATCAAGATCCTAGAATCAAGCTATCTAAAGTTAGCCTACAATAAATATATACTACTTCTGCAAGATTATCATTTTAGTATTTTTACAACAGTATTCTTCAGGCCACATTTATGAACTAGTTGAAGTTTGTAGTTGAATTTACAGATGAACATTTAGCGATTGCATTCTTACTTTATAGCTGTTAGTTTTCTTAACCTATTTTGGAAACCTTGCACATTTTGGTTTATTTAGCTTGAACTGGTTATGTGCTTCACTTATAGGAACTACTTGCTGGCGGTTATAATGCGCCAAGAACAGTGCATGAAGTCATAGCACATTTAGCTTGCCGCCTTGCTCGATGGGATGACAGGTAAGACAATCTTTTCTCCTGTATGGGTGAAGTACTGATATATGCATGACTTAGAGGAAATCTGTTTCTTTGTATTTTCTTCTGCTACGAAAAAAACAACAACAATAACTAAGCCTTTTTTTACACTATATCAAGTTGGCTATATAGATCATGTCTTGCTATTGCATTCTGTTGAAGCACATATTTTCATTTAAGTTTAGATAATATGTCTTTTTTAATAGTTTCTTTCTAAATCTTTTTTTGTCTTCTCCTTCCCCTTTTAATTTGTGTTAATAATTCTCTATTTTCTACATGCCATACTAGTGCATGTAAGGAAATCTGTTTCCTTGTATTTTCTTCTGCTAGATGAGAAGAATTTTGAACTCAAATTTGATGACTCTACATCCAATTTCATCTGAGTTTTGCAAATGTAGTTTAAGGATTACATTACTATAGATTTGGCATTGTCATTATGGATTCCATCCCTGCCCTCTGTTGAATTCCTGGCACTGCAGAATAGAGAACTAAAGGGAATAGTGACAAATTCAAGGGACCATGTGAGTATTAGGAATAATACAGTTAGGTTTTTGGTTCTCGATTTGTATAGCTTCTTTTTCTGATAGAATGTTATTGATTTGGGATTCTACACTATGTGATCGACGCTTTTCATTTTTTAACTTAAGAACTCTGGGTTTGAAAGTTGTTTGTATAGATGGAGAGCACCTGTTTATGTTTGTATAAATGTTTTGGGGGAAGTTTGGTATGATTTGGTTCTCTTTACCTTATTTACCTTTTTTTTTTTTTTCCATGTTTGTTTTTTCTGAAATGTTTAGGATTTTGGATAGCCATATTTTCTGCATTCACTTGTGAATTTCAATCTTTGTAGGCCACCCTATATTGAGCCTAATCTTGGTATGTATGATTTGTAGGTTTTTGTAATTTTACTGGATTCAGAATATTTAATGTTGCACTTATAGCCACCTGTGAAAAATACTTCCTCAACGTTTCTGGCTACACCTATGAAAAATACGTCATTGCTTCTGAACACAATTTATTTGTTGGATGAGGTCCTTTTAAACTTCATTTGCCTTATCCTTGTTTCTGTCCACAGAGAAATTTCTTAATTTTTTAAAATAGTTCCTCAGAAGCAGTTATTTGGTATTTTCTGGCATCGATGCATGTGTGAGTAAATTGTGATGCAAGTTGGTTAAGTGACTAAATACAACTTGCCTGTTTCTCATGACTTAAAAAGTGATGCCATTGTACATCGTGAAATGAGAGGATAAAAAGTTTGAAAGCATCTTGTGTTAATCTGATTTATATCTGGAAACCCAAATTACGGTCACAAGTAATTTTGGAAAGACCTCTTATATGAGCATGATAGGGGTTTGCTAAGACTGCCAATGGATCATTTTTGAAGACTAAAGATATAATCGAATAATTTAATTACAATGACTCTAAATAGTTACAAGTCTTAGTGCAAGATTCATCCAAACTAATGCAACATTACATAAATCATACTTAGTTGTTATATGCAAGGATTAATTTGGAATTCTTGTTTTTGCTGTTGTTAGGTTGTTCCGAAAATATATATTTGGGGTGGCAGATGAACTGGAATTAAAATTTATGAACAGGTATTAGTTTCTCACCTGGAGATATTTTGAGAAACTGCTTCTTGCTTTATTTCTGATGAATATGCTTGCTTGTAAACAGGAGGAACCAAGAAGAATTGAATCTTTTTGGTATAATTTTGAACCAAGAAATCAGAAAGTTATCAATGCAGGTATATCAGTAATCTTGCCAAAGAAATTCTAAATTTTCTGTTTGGCAATCCATGATGAATAAGTAACGACAGCGCCATAGTTGTCTTCCTGAGCTGCCAGATTTAGAGTAAGAGTGAGGAAGTAGGACTAAAGATATTACTTCTAATGGGGATCTTATGTTGCTTGTTCAACTAAGTGCAACCCAATCCAGCAGAAGTTTTTGGTATTAGCACATCTAATGAGTTACCAGTTTTTCTCCTGAGGTATTGTGAATTATGAGTTTCCATATGTTTCCTGCAGGAGGAAGGAACATACATGAAGCTGTCTTGCCTTTTTGCCCTATCTATTACCTGCTACCTCATGCTTGTCTGGAAAATTGGTCTTATTTCCAATTGTCTATAACCAACTCTGAACGCTACATTTAAGGCACAAAGTTTCTATAGCTAACTGTGAATACTACATTTAAGGCAAAGTATGACATACATAGTTCATACAATAATGATTTCATTGACTCTTTTTTTACAGTATCTTTAACCGGGGTATTAAGAAAATCTCCTGACCTAATTCTTCTTTTTGGTGTTATTACTTTCTTTGTAGAAGTATCAAATATTTAGAAAGAGGGAGCATCTCATCTTCTTCTTCTTCCTCTTCCCTTCCCCCCCATGTATCATATGCATCTATTTTCTTACAATCATATATGAGGCATATGTTATGGCCATGTTATTTCTCATGAACGCTTGATTCTACCTTGAATTCAAGTATGACTGAAAATTAATTGTGAAGATGCAATGGCTAGTAGCTTGTGTCGGCTATGGTAAATGGTTCTGGATTTGTGCTCAAAAACTATCTTTTGCATTGAGCTGGAATTTGAGTTTCTGTTGTCTAGTTTTCGAAACATTTAATGATAAATTTAATTCTCAGACATCCCGATTACTGAAATTACATTTAAATAAAATGAGTCTATTCTTTCCATGTACTGCACTTTCTCTTTAACAGTTTCTGCTTATGCAAAGTACATGCTTCTGATTTTTAATGTTATGTTGAAAAGTTTTACATGTTTTTGTCACTGTTCCTTTTTTATTGGTTTAATTCTACTTCGGCAGAGGTAATGCCTTCATATTTTAGCTTGCAGTTTGGCTGAAGATGGGTGATTTATCTATATTTCTCAATGTCTGAAAGTGAAAGCTTGTGCATTAGTAGTCATATCACATCTGCATTAGTATTAATCACATAAATTCTCCTGTTGTTGGTTATTTGGTCTGAATTACAGGTCATCAGGGTGAAATGGTCACTTCATGCAAGAGAGGAGATTGTATTTGAGCTTCTCCAGCTTTTGAGAGGAAATACAACTAAAAGTCTGCTAGAAGGAATTCACAGTAGTACGCGTGAGATGATTGAAGAGCAAGAAGCAGTTCGAGGCCGCTTGTTTACCATTCAAGATGTCATGCAGAGTACTACCCGTGCATGGTTGCAGGTATGTTAAACTTTTTGTACTCTAGTTTTGAGTACAGAAATTACTTTTACAAAATTAGACTTGTAATCTGTTATATAACAACAGATTGGTTTTGCTCAAAATGCTTTTATCACCCCAACTTTCATAACTGATGGATTTCAACTAATGCCAAACAATGGAATATTCTCTTCTCTAAACTCCAGCTTTCTGCTGGACGATTTACACATGTTGATGCATCCATTTCTTAGTATTATTTATTTTGGTCCTCCACTTTTCATCTTATTCTGTAAGATTTTCTAAGACTTCCCAATCATAGAATTTCCAATTCTAACTCTCTGCCATTATGATTTAAATATCTCTTGTTGAGTGAATTTGGTTGGATGTTCAAACGAACTTCCTTTATTGTCCATTACTTGATCAGAAAAGTATATATTTGTTTTGCTTTCTTAACTTCTCCTTTCTCTTTTCGTCTATATTCTGAGTTATTGTGTCAGAAATTTTTTTACTTCCGGACTTTCTGTTCTCTGTGATTGTTCAGGATAGAAGCCTAAGGGTCACCCATAATCTGACCGTCTTTGGTGGAGGTGGCCTAGTACTTACCATTATCACTGGGTTGTTTGGGATCAATGTGGATGGCATTCCTGGAGCCACTAACACGCCATACGCATTTGGACTATTTTCTGGCCTACTTCTGGTCTTGGGTATTTTGCTAATTGCAGTTGGATTGCTCTGTTTTGGGTTCAAAAATCCCATTAGTGAGGAACAAGTTGAGGTTAGGAAACTGGAACTGCAAGAGTTGGTCAAGATGTTCCAGCATGAAGCAGAGACTCATGCCCAGGTTCGCAAACCTATATCTCGGAATAATCTGCCACCAACTGCAGCTGATAAGTTCCTTCAGGAAGCAGATTATGTTCTCATCCAGTAATGAAAATCAGATTCTGGCAGCCGCTAATTCTAGTCTGGATATAGAATAGAACAGACAATTCATTCTGTGTCTCCCTAGTTATGTTACTCGTAATCAAAATGGGGAGGGGATTTCAAATTGGCACAAATCGGCTTCCCAAATCAGTCCTTTCTGTTGCAACTAACCTTTATGGACAAGATAATTACAGAGATATAAGACTGTGAGCCCTTTGTGCAGATTTGTGCCTCCAAAGCAGTAGGGCAAAACCAGTGAGGGTTGATAACAACCCTCCAATGAATATGAAGATTAGATCGCAAAAGTTAGACTAAAAAGTTCCACCTAAAAATAACCAAAATAGCACTAGGGTAAATCTAGAAAGTCCTATGGTCACTCCATCTAAAGGTGGAAGATTAAAAGTGGTAGCTAGGAAAAGAGTGAAACTTCCTATGAAAAGAAAGCTCCTAGATACCTCGACATCTTTTGGAGAAGGAAACAATGAGCAAAAAGACCACTAGTGTTCCATCATCCCATTAGAAAAATGTTCATGATGAAAATGTTCATTGTGTTCCAAGAGAAGCTTATACTTCTAGAGGTAGTTGAGGAAAAATTTCAAATATTTTAGAAAAAGAGTCCATAAGTAAGGGTCACAATCTAAGAAGACAATTAACAAAATTAAACTCGATTGTAGATACATATTAATTGCCAACTATTAATAGTGTTAATGTTATTGTATCCCAGGGGTTGTCTAATGCAATTGTAAAGTTGTTTCTAGAAAGTGAGCATAGAATGTATGCATCATACATGTTCCAAAACTTTAAATGAGTTCAGAGTGGTCTAGCATTGTATGATACATTGGGAGTTGCAGCAAAGGCTTTCTATACCAAGAAGTTTGTGAATGAAATAGAGAAGTTAAAGGAGTTAGATGAACAAATTTACAAATGGGTTTTGGATCACACTACTTCTAAGCATTGGAATAGGTACTTTTCAGAACTAAATGAGTGTAATATATTGGTCAACAACATAAGTGAATGCTCTAATGGAGTTCTACTTGATATTAGGGAGAAGTCAATACTCGCTATGTTAGAAAGCATTAGATTTCATCCAATAGTATGCATGAAAAATAAAATTACAAAGATGATAGGATGTAGAAGGAGAGTGTGTCCGAAGATCCAACAAAAATTGGAGTTCATCAAAGAAAAAGCATGTGAATGTATTGCAACACAAGCAGAGAAATTGGCTTATGAAGTGAGGTGCATGTATAGGTACCAGTTCACAATTAACCTCCGTCATAGAACATGAAGTTGCCAAAGGCGGGAGCTGAATGGAATCTCATGTCCTCACGCTGTTAGCACAATAACAAAGACAAAGGAAGAACTAGAAACATTTATAGACCAGTGCTACTACAAAGATACCTACATGAGAGCATATAAGCATTGTCATTTACCCTATAAATGGACAAAAATTTGTGGGATAAGGTCAACCGTGGCATTGTGCTACCTCCTGTGAGTATTAAGATGTTTGGATGACCTAAAAAGGCAAGGAAAAACGATCAAGTTGAGACATTACATGTCAAAAGAAATAATATTCAGAAGCTGTCTAGAACTGGTCAGATGACCTACAAGTGCAAGATTTGCAAACAAACAGACTATAATAGCAAGATGTGCCCTAACAAGAGGATGAGGCAGAGTGGGAGTGGTAGTTCTCATGGAGATTCATATGCCGACCCCAACTATGGCATTGCAACTGAATGGCACATTACTCAAACATTACAGGAAGGCATTGGTTTTGTTAGAAAAGCTGAACTCCAATCCTTCGGTGCCAATCTTTGTTGATTTTGTTAGGGAAACTAAACTCCTATCATAGTTGTACTGTTAAGAGAGCTAAATCCCAATGTTTTGCTAGTTTTGTACTGATTTTGATGTTGAATTTTATATTAATTGGCATTGGTTTGAAGTGAGTTATTGATTGACTATTATTCCATTTTTGTTACATTGATGGAAGTAATTTAATGTGCATTAGTACTATGATTTTTATTATTGATAATGGTGTTTGAGAATTTAGGATTTCATAATTCTATTTCATTTTTTTCTTATTCATAACTATTATTGCTTCAACTATTGAGATTGGAGTTTACAATGTTACAATAGTTTTTGCTATTTTCTTTTTGCAGTATTAGTCTCTTTTTTTTCTTTCCCAAGTATAACATCAAATACTGCAATATTGTACATTAGAAAAATGAATTGCTATTTGTGTATTGTAGCATATATTCTAGCCTATATGTAGATCCATTCACGGTCAATGCAATTTCTTTTTCTTTTTCTTTTTTCTAGAAACTAGAAAGGAATAGTGGGCATATTGTTATTGATAGTGGTAATGGCATTTATTAAGTTAGATTTTAGATATTACAACATTATTCATAGTTTTCAAATTTTGTAGGAAAATAATACAAACAAAGGCTACTATTGCATTTTTAGTACTAAAGTATACTGTAGTTCTACCACTAAATTAACTTGCCAAATCTGCAAACATTACATTTTCTGTTTATTTAGCTCCTAATTGGACTACACTCACTGACATTGCCACAAAAGGGGTAGACTTTATCATTAAAGTTCTTTTTTTTACCCTTGCTCATTTTGCTTTTAATTTTCGAGTAGTAGCCAATAAACCACCAATAATATCAATTGACCTTTTACACCTATAACACAATCCTTCATACACTCAAAAAAAAAAAAAAATAATAATAATAAATAAATAAATCAACATCATATTTACCCTACATTATAGTATAGCTTGTATGATTAATCAACAATGGTGCTTTACTAAATTTTGCTACTTTAACATTATGAAACTTATCCCATAATCTTCACACTTATACAACCTTCTTTGGAAGTTTGCAATTGTCCAAGAAGTCCTTGCAAATGTTGCCTTCCCATAGTAACAGTATACTTGTGCCATTTTTGGGTATTTCAATTTCTCCAAACTCAGTTTCAATCAAATTTCTATTGTTTGTTGTTGCACTTCTTGGAGCTCTTTTTTTTTTTCCCTGAAAACCTTGACCAAACAATTCCAGGTACATTTAGTGGAGGGATTAAAATGTTTATCTTTGTGTTTACAAATACACTTCTACACATATTTGCTTGTGTGTCTCACTTGTCCTTCTTAATCGGGGAAATAGTTATAGCCGGTTATTAGTTCAAAAATGGTTTTTTTTCAAATATTAGAGGATTAAAAAGAACGCTTTTTAATGTGAAGGAAAAATAAGATTTTTTTTTGGGGAGCAAATGTAGGGAACCAAAAATGTATTTTAATCACATTATAATAGTAAACTGGCAAGTATTTACATCAAACTTTTGAAAGTTCCTTTTGAATTTTATTCAGTGAATGTTAAATCATAAAAAGAAATGTTTGGAGAAATTTTTTATTTACAAAAAGTTTACTTTTCTTAAATAAAAATAAAATATCCAAACACATTTTTATTTAAAATTTTAAAATTTAAAATTTCCCACTCAAATTCCTCTCACATAATTTTAAAAAAATTTCCCTCCTATTTTTCCCTCCAAAATACTTTTTCTATCAAAAATTACCCACTAAAATTTTTATACATTCCAACACAACTTTTTTCAAATAAACACAATCCAAATGAAATGGCATTATTAATAGTCCTGCAAAATGCAGTAACCCTAAATGAAACCTTTCCCTATTTCTTTTGTTTTCCATTTTTCTCAATAGATGAATACTAAAGTTATATAAGAAATTAGAAAATAAGATATATATATTTGTTTAACTTTGGTGATAATGAAATAGTAATATAGTAAAAAAATTACTTATCATTAATTTCATTCATTGTTTATTAAAAAATTGAAAAGTGTATCGAAATTATCATAATTATTTTTATTACTAAATAAAATTATGAAAGTGATTTTTTAGAGGTGGAGTGGGGTGGCCGGGGGGGGGGGGAGAAAATTATGAAAGTTATTAAATTTATTTTAATAAATTTTAAAATTTAAAAGTCTTTTTGTAATTTTTTTAAGTATCATTTCATAATTATTAAAAACCTTTATATGTTATTTATTTAATTTTTAAAATCTTTTGAACTATTTTATTAATTAACTTTAACTTCCATTATGTTCAAAAAATATTACTAATTCTTGAAATCACAAAATTCAATTAATAATAAAGCCAAACTCAATCAAGGTAGAAGTAATTTACCTTAAACACAATCTACTAGATGATTGTTATTTATTTAATTTTTTAAATCTTTTTAATTATTTTATTAATTAACTTTAACCATCTTGAAATCACAAAATTCAATTAGTAACAAAACCAAACTCAATCAAGGTAGATGTAATTTCCCCTAAACACAATCTACTAGATAATAACATATGAAAAGATCGAGCAGTAAAAATTAAATTCCTACTGCAATTGGCACAAATCATTTGAAAAAACATCATCGCGTGACGAGCACTTGAAATACTGCCTAAGAGAAAGCATTCACATTGCCATGTACTTTTCAAGTGGAAATATGTATCCATTCTCATCATTTAGGGTTAACTTTTCTATTCAAGTGGACAAAGTGGACAAGGTTTTTATTTACAAAAGGTTAAATTTTTTTTAAATAAAAATAAAATATTCAAACACATTTTTATTTTAAAATTTAAATTTAAAATTTTTTCACCTAAATTCCTCTCACATAATTTAAAAAAAAATTCCTTCTATTTTTTCCTCTAAAATACTTATTCTATATATATATATATATATAAAAAAAACCCCCACTAAAATTTTTATATATTTCAATACAACTTTTCTCAAATAAAATACAATCCAAACGAAGCCTTTATCTTTTTAACTGTTAAAGTAATTTGTTTGATTTTCTATTTTTACCATTTTTTTTTGTTTTTCAAGCAGGTAATTTTTATAATTTTTCCTATTTTTACCTTTTGCAATTCCTAACTTTATCTAAAATCACTTCACCTTGCTAATTTTTTTTTTTACCATTATTTATTCCTAAACTTCTTCTAAAATCATCCTTATCAACCAACCCACAAGATTCGAAATCAAGGAAGTCTCATAATTATTTAAGTACACAAAGCACGTGTTCAAAATCAATATCCGATCCAATCCCAATTCGATTTGATTTGCATTTGAAATTAATAGTTGCATATTAAAAAATTGTTTATTTTTATATAAAGATAATGAATAAATTTCATATAAATATTTTAATTTTTTTATTTTTATGTAAATATTTCAATTTATTTTTGTCACAAATTGACTAATTTTAATTAAAGAATTATTTGAATTATCAAAAACAATAACTAATATTATCTATTTTTGAAAGAAAAAAGTTATAATTTTTTTTATAACTAATATTATCCGATCCATTTTTTATCTGGTTCAATTTGAAATTTTAGATCGGATCAACAAATTGATTCAATCCACGAATCAAAATGAACACTCTACATGTATAACTTGCTCCTTATAACCACTATTTTGGATGAAAAATTATATTCTAATATTAGTTTGTTCCGAAAAAAGTTTTTTTGATAACTAGTGTAAATTTAATGATAGTTTCACTTGCAACCTTAGAAGATTTCCAATGTTTTAAATGTTTTAAAGTTTACCTTTAACCCAAAAAAAAAAATTACAATCATTTATCTATATGAATAATTTTGGAAAATTGTTTGCCAAAATAAAAGGCTCAAATTTAATTGAATTGCAATTAGCAAGTCAAGTGAAATAGGAGCTTCATCCAATAATATGTCATCCAATACAGCATCTGTTGCTCTGTATTCTAAAATAGCCATCCACGCTTTAGTTTAAATTTGCAATGGAAGAAAATCCTCACCAAAAAAGAAAAAAAAAATTTGCCCGAGAATATTTTAGTTAACAAATTTTATTTTTGACGTAGTATTATTACTTCTCATCTCTATTAAATAAAATTAAAAGTTCTATTAGTCCATTTCAATATAATTATTAAAAATATTAAGAATTATATTATCTTTTTATTGTCCTTAATGTTAATATTAATATTAATATTTAGTAATTAGAACATGTTAAAAATTTTAAATTGTACAAACTTTTAAAAAGATTATCTATTCATTATTCATTAATTTTTAGTAATTTGAAAATGGTTAAAATTCTTATTCCTTTTGATAAAGTCAAGTTACTTTTTTTTTTTTTTTGTGCTTTGTGTTTATATAGTAAAGTTCTTTTCCCTTTAAATATTTTTGGGGAATAAACTGTATAGTCTATAAAGATAAATACCTAAATTCAATGGTGTATTTTGTCTATAAATGCAATATTTGTTGGGAGTATTAATTTGTACCTGTTACTATATTTATAGGGAAATTTGCATATATAGCAGCGTTGACCGTTGACTTTGCATATATAGCACTCTGTTTTTTTTCCTTACAAACATAGCACCTTATAAGTGAACAAAGACCTACATGCCCCTCTCTCACTTCAGTTCCTTCTTCATAACATTTTCTTCGTCGTTTTTTCTCTCTAAGTTCGCAGACCCCATTGCTCGTAATTTCTTTTCTCTCTAAGTTCACAGAAGTTTGCAGACCCTCTCTTCTTTTCTAAAACCTAAGGAGCGGCTGCTCTTCTTAATTTGCTCAGTTGCTTTACTCAGTAATTCTTCATTTTCTTAACACTTCAAAACTTCCTCTACAACAAAACAATACATATCACCCGTTTCAATGGCAAGCACAAAGGAGGACCATCATCTTCAAGCAAGAAAGTGCAAGCTCACGAGGTCAATCGAAATTGAACTACAAATTGTCTTTTTATTCTTACGAATTCGTACTGAGAGTGTTTTGATAGAGTGCAGTGTTATTGAATGTTGGAATTTGAGTTTGGGTTTATTTGAATTTGTAATTGGTTTTGGACAGAAGTGAAATTTGATCAAGGCATAGGTCGATTAATTAGTCGAGCTATATGGTTGGTCGAGTATTTAGTAGAGTTAATAGTCGAGCCTGAAGTCGAGTAACAGTATACGTCGAATTAATAGTGTAAGTCAGATTTAGGGTTTTGACCAGAATTGCAATTTGGTCAAGCATAGGTCGAACCCTAGGTCGAGTAATTAGTCGAGCCATATTGTTGGTCGAGTATTTAGTCTCATTAATAGTCGAGCCTGAAGTCAAGTATTCATATCGAGTTAATAGTCGAGCAAATTATCAAGCAGCATGTTACTTTTATTTTCTTTCATGTTTTGCAGGAGAAATCGGACGTCGTATCTCAGTATATGCAAGAAGGAATGAATGCTCTCGGCCCCGGCATAGCGACGCTGGCAGAGAGATGCTAGCAAAACACTGGCCGCTTAGAAAAGGGCGTCAAACATCTAGATAAGGGCGTCAAACGTGTTGCAAAACTGACGGCCAAATTGGATGCTCGTGTTGAGAAGCTGCAGGCCAAAATTTAGCATTTAGAAAATGCCATGGGAAATGTTTTTGAAAAAATAGGAACTGTTTCTGAAGAGGATGAATGTAGTAGCGCAGTTGAAAACAATTGACATGTTTAACTTTGTATTAGTCTTCACTTTTATTTTAAGGACCATTATATTTTAAGAAATTGTCATTTTTACTTTTGTCTCTAGAACAATTTGTTGTTATATTGAATTTTGATATAATTTTGATCTCGCTCGACTTTAGTCAAGTATCATTTTTACTTTTGTCACTGTTACTTGACTTCAGTGAAGGTTTATATTTTTAAATTTTATTTTTTCGTGTATTAGGTCTCGCTAGACCAACAACTCGACCTAATACTAAGTCTAAATTTTTTTAAAATTCTTTTTCGCTCGACCTAATACTAAGTATAGTTTTTTTAATTTTATTTTCGCTCGACCTAATACTCAACCAAAAACTCGACCTAATACTAAGTATAGTTGTTTTTTTAATTTTATTTTTGCTTGACCGACTACTCGATAGAAAACTCGACCTTATAATAAGTCTAGTTTCTTTTTTAATTTTATTTTCGCGCGCAAAAGGACCTATATGCCTCTCTGTTTCTTCAAAACCAAACGGTCGCGCGAAATCTGCAACTCTTCAAACATAACCGACTTCTTCAAACCTCTTCAGAACCTTCAATTATTCATTCTCTTAGTAATCTTCAGCCTCATAGCTTTCTTCAAAAGCATCATAACCCATTCCAAATATTTTCAATGGCACGCACAAAGGGAGGACCATCTACTACCAAGGCAGCCTCGACTGCCATAGAGAAGACGGAGAAGAAGGATACTCATCACCGCGAGGTGAGCCCTATATTACAGAAAATTATCATTTCATTCTTCGTTTGGTTGAATGTGTAGATATTGTACATACTGGGTTGTATGAATTTGATTTATTGGAACCGGGTTGTCTGAAGTTGAGGGCGATAAAGGCGGCTAGTGGTCGATAGGAAGTCGAGCCGTCGTTCGAGTCCTAGGGTTGAGCATTAAAAAACTATTAAATAGTTGAGTTATAGGTCGGGTTTCTAGTCGAGTTAAACAGTCGAGTCATAGGTTAGTCGAGCTAAAAGTCAAGGTAAAACATAAATAAGGTCGAGTTTTTAAGGTCGAGCTGAAATTCAAGAATGAGGTCGAGTAAAATAGGTCGAGTAATTTAGGTCGAGACTTAATTCAAGACCTAAGTCGAGCTGTTTATGTCGAATTTTTAATCGGTCGAGTATATAGTCGATTTTTTGGTCAAGCGTGTTGCTAATTTGCTTTACTCCTCTCCTCAACCCTAATTTTCTACTCCTCTTTTCCTCAGAACCCTCTAAAGAAGAAAATGGTTGTTCAATGTAATTTCTTCAATGCAAAGGTTTCGCAGTATTGCTACTATGAAGCAAATATACTGCTCATAAGGACTAAACTAACCAGGCAGCAAAAAGACATACTCAGACGGGAGAGCAGTCTGGCTGGAATTACTTTGGACCATGAACATACATTTTGGTGTAAACAGATCATCCACAGCGTGCTATTGTGCCAACTTAAGATAGATGAGGCAAACAAGGCGGACAATAGCATGTACTTTAATTTCGCGGGTAAGAAGGTTAAATTTGAAAGGAGGGAGTTTGCACTAATCACTGGGTTAAAGATGGGAGATTTTGATCTCGAGTATGCCAAATACCGAGCACCTGATAGTCCGAGTGTGATTAGTAAGTATCTTACTGGGGAAGGTAGGCACGAAGACACAACATACGTGGACGTTTTCAAAGCTTACAATCAAATTACCTCTAGCTATTTGGATGAAGTTGTTGTCTCACTGACTTTGTTATTGCTATACACCTCCATCCTCAAGGAACAAAAGAGAAACCATATTGAGGACAAGGTGGTTCATCTGGCATCCGACTGGAGGAAATTTGATGAAATGCATTGGGGCGAAATTTCTTTCCGGGCGACAGTCAATAGTGCTAGAAAGGCTATGACCAATGCCTTGAAACAGTCCAAGGACGTCGATAATAGGACGTACACCGTTGGTGGGTTCCCAGTGACACTAGGGGTAAGGATTTACGACGCATAAAGCATATTTAGTTTTATGTTTTTCTTGATTCGAAAGAACTCATTATCTTTCAATCATATTTGGAATCGCAGGTGTTCGCATATGAGGTGATGCCCCATTTTGAACTCTTCTCATTAGTGCAAAGGGTCGAAACCACTGGGTGCAAGCCATGGATGTTCAGGTGGAAAGGAGTGAAGACCCACCAATCTGTCCAAGAAAAAAATCAAGTATGGTCGAAAAGGTTGGTTAGCGGAGAGGAATGATTTCATATTGTTTTGTTTTTTCCCCCCATAGTTGATTGTTGTACTGCGTATTGTCATGACTTACCATATTTTGTATTGCAGCCAATTAAAGTGATCCCAATAACTCCAACTCCAAAGGAAGCTGCACAATTTTTGACTTAGGAGGAAGGAGAAAAAAGAGAATCCGACAAGGATGTGGGGTTGAACGACGATGAAGAAGAAGAAGACGACCAGCTCCGTCATGCCTCTGTGGGATCCGAACAGGCTGCCGATCCGTCAATGGGAAAGGCAGCGAGACGGGAGGCTCGCCAGCTTATTTTAAGTCAGGTACTTGAATGGCTAGAACGGTCGGAGACCCGTATCGCCGAGTTAGAAAACCT